>JAPPUR010000031.1:0-383252 GCA_027569015.1 Ascodesmis sphaerospora | reverse complement strand
TAACTTTAAAGATATAAAATATATTATAAAAAATAAGAGGTATTATTTAAAGTATTAAAGGTTTTTACTCTAAGGGGGTATATTAAATTAAAGCTATTATATATATATAAGTATATATATAGTATTTCGTAATATATTTTACTAAAATATATCTCGGAATTAATAGAGGTAATATTATATAATATAGGCAATTCTTAAATAGGAATAATATAAAATATTAGCCTAAAAGAGAGGCAAGATTTAATTAGACATAATCAATTAAGAAATTCACGGAATCACGGCTTTAATATGTTTGTTATGTTTTGGACCCAAATTTTACCTCTCTGCTGCCTGAGGCACTGACATCATCAACTTCACAACCAGATAACTGCATCTTGCTCCCTTCCACTCTACCTTTTCTTTCTAACCTTTCTTCATCTACTGAAACCCTAGAGAGATCGCTTTATCATGGCATCGGATTCTCCATCTAACCCGATCGGCCTAGGGCAGCACACTCCCGAGGCGGATGTGTCTGACACAACTTCGCATTCTTTGGGGTCGGACCAAGACCGTGAAAGTGCACCTCCCTCGCCGATCCGTCAACAACGCAAACATCCTGTCGGATGGTCTCTTCACGATGAAGAATACGAGAGCGAAAGCGAGAGCGAGAGTCAAGATTCCTCCGACGGGACTAGCAGCGACCATGAAGCGGGCGGTTCCCTCGGTCAGCTTCAGCAGTGGCTCAAGTCACACTGCGAACACGCTCTCTTCGCCTGTGGCGGCGCAATCCCAGTCATTACTGATACTCTAGAGGCCAGTACACCAAAGACAGAGCCGTCTGCAGACGAAGCCCCCCAATCGAGTTCAGCCTCCGACCGTGCCTCAAGCTCGAGCTCAAGCACTGCGCCATCCGCACCCCCTCATCCGCCTGTCACCCTGCGATGGGACGCTCGAGATCCCATGACTCCCGCCGCTCATTGCAAGCTGGATTTTCCTATTGAGGAGTCTGCCTCGGATAACCTCGATCGCCTGCTTGTCGACATGGAGCCTGCATCCTTTGGCCGTGGAGGAGAACATGTGTACGATGAGAGCTACCGCAAAGCCTCCAAGATGGAGCCCTCCCGCTTCAGCACCAATTTTTGCCCCTATACCTCGGGCATAATCAGTGTCGTGTCTCAGCTCCTCCTCCCAAACCCGCTTTCGGAGAAACAGAGGACCCTCAAGGCTGAACTATACAAGCTCAATGTCTGTCTTCGCCAGCCAACTTCTGCGATAACTAGCTAACCTCAGCCAAGGTGTATACTGGGCCGTCCGGTCACTTCCGCTCTCATGTCGACACTCCTCGCTCCCGCTCTCAGATCGGATCGCTGGTTGTTTGTTTGCCTGCTCAACACAAGGGAGGTGCCTTGGAGGTCCGTCAGGAAGACCAACTCATGCATTTTGACTGGGACAACATGGATGTCGAAGGGCCGCAGATTCAATGGGCAGCTTTCTACAGCGACTGCGAGCATGAGGTGGGTGAGGTATCCTCTGGTCACCGTATCACCCTCACGTACAACCTGTACGTTACTCGAGGTGACGGTCAGCTGTCAAGCCACCCCAATGCCCTTGACATTGGCCACACGCCTGTGTTCGGGCAGCTTCAAGAACTTCTCAGCGACAAGGAGTTCTTGCCAGATGGTAAATATCTGTCCTTGTCTCCGAGCCCACTAGTAGCTCTGCGTTCTGACTCTTTCTAGGCGGCTATCTCGGCTTCTACACTACCCACACCTATCCTCACTCTTTCTCAAAGGCTTGTTTGGCCGATACCTTGAAAGGCGTTGATATGAACGTTTGGCAAGCCTTTCAACGCCTCGGGTGTGGCGTATGCCTGCGACCAGTCTTGATCACCCATCCCTTCGAAGTGGGTGTCAAGCCCCGCCATATTGGCAGCAAGTTTCCCCTACAGAAGTACCACTGGAATGTCCACGAGGAAGACCATTGGAAGGACCTTCTTAAGGAGGCCTGGGGCCTTGAGAAGCTTTCTATGAAAGATGTAGTCTGGTTGAACGAAGCCGACAAACGCACTGCGCAGGCAGCGTTTGCTTATGTGACTGTGAGTTTAATCCCCGATCGCAAATCTAGAAGTTGGTGACCGCCTGCACTGTAAGTAGTATTTCTAACTGGAAATAGTACGGAAACTCGCCCGAGACCGATCTTGCCTACTCGCTTTGCGCGATAATCGTCGGAGTCCCGAAGTTCACTGACGATGGGAGGATGGCATCGAAGACACCCTTTGATTCATATAGGGTGGAGGAGGAGGACTGGGATATACGCCCACCATATCCTTTTGACGATGGAATGTAGGGTTGCGCATGGCCATCTGCTGGTGACAGATGGACTGGCTGCGAAAGGTTGTATGGAATCCGACCAGAATCATGAGTACCAGAGGTAAAGATTACGTTTGGCAGAAGAAGGGCCCAGGCTAGGAGATATCTTCACTGGGCGAACTACTATCAGACTTAACATTGAGGCTGGTCTGGATACCTGGTTGTTAGGTAATATCCCTCACTAAAAGGCGCCCAAGTGTTGACTTGAAGAGAATCACATCCCTTTATGATAGTGGTAGCTAGCATTAATGCATCGACAGTTGAGACCTAGCCATTTGAACTTACAGAATACTATTGATCATCTGCCATGATGGCGAACATGAGCCAGTTTACCGATTATATATCGAGGTTCTGACCCTGTCTCGCCGCTTGCAACTCTACACACTTGGCCATTAACTCCAAGTACCGTACATATCGCTTATTTCCGACCACAAACGGATTTGGCAAGCTGCATTTCTTGCCCGAGCACTGTCGGTTTGCCAGCACATCCAAATTTTGTAGAGTGTGATCCTGCGTTTGGTGGTTGCTTATCAGGACATCCACACCTGCTTCCTTGGCCAGGCGGCTGAATCTTAGAAATGACTGGACCTGGGTGGACTTGTCCTCCGCCTTGCTAGGGATGCCCCCGCCGCCATACAATCCTGCAACATGCTTTTGGCCGCGGTCATAAACGGGAAATATCAGAGAGATGGTGCCCGGTGTGTGGCCCGGAGTCGCAAAGACACGCACGGTGGTGTTGCCGATCTCCAAGACGTCACCCTCGTCAAGGGTTTTGTCGATGCTCGGGGTGCCTTCAAGTTTCTTCATCCCAGTCCATGCCGCACTGGACGCGTAGACAGGAGTATTGAACGTATCCTGGAACCAAGCAGCTCCGCCGTAGTGGTCGAAATGCTCATGAGTGATAACAAGAGCTTTGATGTCGCGGGCATCGTACCCAAAAGCCTTTAGTCCCGGAATAATGACTTTCTCAGCCTCCTCGGCATTGTTGAGCGCATCAATCAAGATGATCCCGTCGCCCGTGTCGATAGCCCAGGATGACACGAATGAGTACCCGACAAAGAAGAGGGAGTCAAAAGCCCGAGCAGGGGTCACCCAGCCAGGAGTCTGAACGTTGTTGGAAATCGTGGGGTATTTCTGGGAATTGATGCACCGATGAACGTAATCATACCAGAGTCTGCCTTCAGCAAGGTCTTGTGCCTCTGCCTGAAGGCGTGCGACGTTGGCAACCTGGGGGTTGGGGAACTCAGTGATGTTGAACCATGTGGAAAAGTCAGTCGGGTTGTTCTGGCCCAGTGCCGTGGGAAGATGGAAGAGACAGACCACGGTCTTCCAAAAGTTCATATTATCAAAGAGGTACATGATGTAGAAGGGGAAAATCTTCTGGCCTCAGACCGTCTGGCAAGGTATGGCAAGGCGAAGAGATCTACATGTATTTATACGTATCCGAGGCGGATTTGGCAATTCCGGAGACGGATTATAATCCCAGAGACGGATTTTCTGACACTAGAAGCAGAAGAAGTAACCAGACCTTAATGAATAGGCAAATAGTTAGGGCAGATGGTGCGGGAGAAGCAAGCCTGACGTCTACCAGGCAATCCTTTTTGTAGATACCTAGGTAAACAATCCCGCCTACATTGTCAATAATGTACCTATGTGCAACAGCGAGGCCAAACGAGGTCATCGGCTACAATACCAAATTGTATAGGTATCAATACATGGCTTAATGATATATTTTTATTATAATTAGAGCCTAGCCTATAATGGGTTCATTAATCGAAAAGACCAAATTCCAGATCGCACTCATCGTCGTCATAGTCCGACTCATCCAAAAGTCCAGTCCCCGCCGCAAATTCCCCCCTTTCGAAGATGCCATCGCCTACACGCAGTCGTTGAAAGACGCAACGCCCCGGAATCTCTTTGTTCACTATCTGAAAAATGGAATCGTCCTCGTTTGTGTCCACCACGATCTTGGTCGTCTTGCGGAGAGCTGAGCCCAGTTGCTGAAGGGTTGATGTCAACCAGGAGATCCAGGCATCCACCAAGTCTTTGCGAAAAGTTTCAGACCTTGGCTTTTGAACAACGACACCCAGTATTAGGATGTTGCCGAGGATGCCTTTCCAAACACTCGGGTTCCATCCTCCGTAATGTCCACCAGGCCGCAAGAACAGGATCATTTTCCGTATCAAGGTCTTAGTTTCGGAGGTGAAATTGACTGAAAGACCATGTTCGGCATCATTTTCGTGATTGAAAGTGAAAGTGTTGCCGCCATACAGCAATGGCTTCACCTCATTTGTAATCTGGCGGCAAACGAGGAGCAGTCCTGGCAAGGCACTGTGACCAGAGGTAAGGGTTTGGGGGCGATGGAGCCGGGACTTGCGGCAATAGTCATCAAGTCCACATGGCTCATAGTCTGGCTCATCGATATCTTCTTCGGCCTCGCGAGGCGCGCTTTGCGTTCCACTGGCCTCGCTGCTGTTCTCCTGCTCAGGCCGAGACCAGCCGTCGGGGCGATTTTGCTTATGGATATCATACGAGCAGTGGAAACAGAGGTTTTGGGGGATGCAAAAGTGAAAGATGTGCAGACGGATCTCCAGTGGCATAGATAGAAGGGTTGGAGGTGCCGTCCGGTACGAGGTGGTAATGGTGGATGCCGTTGCCATTCTCACCGCATTTCTTGGGCATTGGGAGAAAATGAGGATAAAGTGAGAAAATATAGAGGAAAAGTGAGATTTAATAAGCCCAGGCAAATCTAAGCGCTACGGATTAATTCCTCCGCTTACATCTAATTAGCTAAGCTTACACGTCAATTATAAATCTCTTACTGTTAATAAATCTGGGGAATTATAAACCCCTTTCCTTTGTAGAAGAAAAAGGCTCTTTCAACCCCAATTTGAACGCTTGCTGCTATGAAACGCGCTCTGGTTAATAGAAAAATATGGAGAGGTTAGAGATGTGGGCTGTCTTTGAAACTTGAGGTGACACAGGGAGACCGACCGTGACTCTGGGTCACCATGACTACATTGGCGGGAGAGAGGAGAGCTGATGAGAAAACAACGGGTTTGTTCGCAAGACAACAGCCGTGGTGGACGTAGACTGGCCCTACTGGATAGCTTAATAGATATATCGAAACCCCGGCTGGGGAACCTGACGGCTTGACCCAACGTTGGTTTTACCGCCGGCCCCAGTCTCCGTACCCTGTCCACCTTCAGCTCGCTGGAGCTTCTTGTTTTCCCACTTGTGAATGTAACGTAGCACAAGGGCGAGCAGGGCGACGACAACACAAATGGCTGCGTTTGCACTTCCTCCAGGTCGATACTGAGGGCTATCGCTGCTGGGATAAAGGTACGATCCGTAGATGGTCGCCGTATTGCCAATCATGTTGCAGATGGCGATTGCGGCCGAACGTTTGACAAGCGGACGGGGGAAGGAATTCGCTACCCACGATACAATGATTTGGTCTGGGGAGAAATTAGTGAATGATCGAGGCAAGGTTGCACAAATAAACCCACAGGAGGACACAGCGCCCATTGGCATGAGAAACATGGCAAAGAAGCGGGCTCCAACAACAGTTGTCCCGGCAGCAATCGCGTTTCCTACGGCTGCAAGCAGCATGAGACAAACAATGTGCAAAGATCTGTCGTTTGTCTTTGCGGAGCTCAAAGTTACACAGATGGAGAGAAGGAAAGTGGCAAACTATTCCGCTGTCAGCAAACAAACATGGAGACACATGAGTCGTAAAGGGAACAGAACAAACACATACCCAAGCCGGAGCCGTGAGCCAGAGTGTGACGATACGGCCATAACCAAGCGTGCCAACAATGGTGGGGAAGAAATACTGGAAAGTCTGCGAGAGCAAACTAACGTGCTGGATGAGGACGAAGACGTATACGCGGTAGTCACGGACAGCCATCTTGACACCATCCCATACAGTTTGTTCCCCGTATGTATCTGCCTCGCTGATGTCCTGGGTGAGTCTCCAGGCAGCAAAAGCACGTTCCTCTTGGGTCAGCCATTTGGTGGTGTGGGGGTAGTCGGGAAGAATGAAGGCAGCAAGCATGGCAAAAGCGATCGCTGCGACGCCCTCCTAATGAATTAAAACCGTGTGAGTAGAATGGCTGGCTCTATAGAGGCAGGGAGACTTACAATGATAAACAACCATCTCCATCCTTCGATCCCCTTCGATCCTTCAAGCCCACCAAGAATGGCCGCGCCAAGCAGGCCACCAAACATGTTGGCTAAGGCATTTCCAGCATAAAGCCAGGCCACGCGGCGAATAAGCTCAGCACGAGTATACCAAGAGCTCATGAGAAAGATGGCGCCGGGAAAGAAGGGAGCCTCGACAAAACCGAGGAAGAATCGAATGACCACAAGGTGTGTGAATGAGTCTGCAGCTGCGTTGCACGTTGACACAACTCCCCATAGGCAGCAAGAGGCACTGAGGTACCAAGAGGGCCGTACGCGAGTGAGAAGCAAGTTGGACGGCAGCTGCATCAGCAGATAGCCGACGAAGAAGATTGATGTGGCCAAGTTGAAGTCGGTGCCAGACATTCCAAGGTCCACTTCTAAGGTGCCTTGACGCGCCTGGGCGAGGTTCGAGCGGTCTAGGAAGTTGAGCAAGTACATGATGACAAGTGTGGGCATGAGCCGCATGTCGACTTTTCGAAGCGTTCTTTTGTCCAGGTCATTCTGCCACTCTGTGCTCTGGTTATTAAACCACTCAGTCCACACTTCGATGCTTGTCTCGTGGTTGGCAGGGGATTTGATGGCGCCAGCACTCTTGGCTTCTTCCAGCTCGACAGATACTTTGGCGTCCATGATGTGATAAGATGTCAACGGTCGAGACGAACAAGATTGAGAGTGGACCAGCTCACATTAGTGAGGGGTTGTGCTACCTAGATATAACTGTCCGACCACAAGATCGTCGATCATCAGAGCGTATCCGTTCGCTCGACGGAAACATACCATCAGCGGAGGAGAACTCAAGTGATAGACCAACCAGCAACTTGAATAGACGCGGGATCAGCATGGAATGTAACATCACGTATACCCCGCAACCACTTCCGAGGCAATCTGAGCGTAGAAGGGGCCAGATGTAGGCCCGAGATGACCCTATGATCGCAGGTCTCGGATAAAGGCTTCATGGTTCCCCGCAATCAATGTGTTTCCCCAGCTTTGACCATGTTATCCGCTGGCCATAGCGGGTTGATGATCCTGGTATGCTCCACTGTTGTTGCGGGAGCATGGACAACCCTGACTCGTGCTCGTCTGTTTAGGGAAGGGATCAACAGTTGCAACTGACGTGACGTGAATGCTCTTTTATGTGATAGAATGTCGATCGACTAACGTTATAGACTAATATTGATTCGAGGACAAAGTAGGATATCCGGCGTAATGCCTTTTGATGACTTGCAAGAGTAGCAAAGACCTTTTTGCCATACAAGGCATGATAGAAACAATCCATGGTCCCCGTAATAGTGGTGTCGTCTAATCAATTACTCATGCATCTCAAATCTTCTTCGCCTCCTACCATCGCCCCCCCTGTGCACATCATGATAAAGCGGCTCAAAACCCGGCAAGGCGTCACCCCTTCCAGTTCTCCATTCACTAACACTCTTCTTGCCCTCACGACAAAGCTGATCCTTTCTGATCCTTCTCTCTGCCGCCAACTCAAGTTCCGCCGCTGTCGTTTCAGGCAGCGGAGACCTAATGTCGATCTTCATTGCATGCTGCACATGCTGCTCCATCCTCTCACCGAAGTTGCTTCTTTGGAAGTCCTCAATAGTCGAAGCCCCCCTTTCGAGGTCGTGAATCATGTTGACTGCGTGACCCATACCTCCTGGCTGGGTGTAGTCCAGCAAAGATTCGGGCTCGATGGGTTTGAACGAGGCTTTCATAACATCGTAGGCAGACTGGGTAGCCGTGGGAGTGAAAGTCACCCTCTTGAACTGTCGTCCCGTCTCGGTTCGGAAGATGTCCACGTTGTCAGGGGTCATGCCAGGTTCTTGTCCGAACCGAGGGTCACTGAAGTGTCATCCAATCATGTCGCAGGCTGCATGGCCGCCAGTAAGGGGTCGGTGCTTGGGTCCGACAAGGTCAGAGTGTTGAAGGAGAATTGCGACTGGCGGCTTTGACCTTAAGAGGTGTCAAAGTCAGAGTAAGGCATGGAAAGAAAAGGCGTCAGGAACGTGTTATTGTCGTAGGGAAACCCCGATGATCCGGTGTAGTCCATTGTAGTGTGTAGGGTAGGTAGTTGATATGGTCCAATTGAAGCTTGCTGGTGACGAATGATGTAGAAACATGCTAGGTTTGCTTGTGATTGAGTGTGACATTTAGTTTCCATCGCTAGGAAAATAGATGATTGGTACCAATTTAATACTGGATCATGTTGTCCGGTCTCTGACGGCCTCGCATTGATGGCTGATTCATGACATTGGAGTGTCACAGCACAGCCACAATGTTGTCGCGGCACCGCCCTCTTGCTTCTTTGAGGCGCCTCACGAGACTTTCGTCTTATAGTCTCTATAAAAATTACCAATGAGTTATTAGCCTAGATCTGAGACGTCTGAAGGTACGGTTAAGGCGCAGTCAGTCTCGTAGTGCTGGGCGTTCTGGAAGGCTCACTATGGAAGGCGGTTTGGCGCCGTGGCTGTGCACGTGGCTAGGGTAGGTAAGTATGTGGCTTCGTTCACGTGTGGGCCTGTGGCTTCACAGCATGGATGCCTAGCTCGCCCAAGCGGGGCTAGCTGCCTTTGAACATCACCTTGTTGTTCCACGAACACACTTCGCATTCTCACTCTTTCACGCTTCATTTGAAGAGCAGAGCGATTTCATTCTTCTCGTCGCCGTCTTCATCATGGGCCAGCGACATCAGCTGTTCGTCATCGCCCGCGTGGGCAAGCATTATCGCTCCCTCGCCGCCGTCCATCACCAATGGCTCTACGGCGCGTCTGCACTGCGTTCATGCCTTCGACTCCTCCGCATCTTTTCGGACCCGGGCAACCGTTTGGCCCTTAAGCACGAGCTAGATCTCGCTGCTGCTTTCTTCAAGGACAAGTCTCCTCCTCCATCTGAGCCAGAAGAATACCGAGATGCCGAAAGCACCATTTGCCCTTTCCCCTTCATCACGACTTGCCTGGCCATCGGTGCTAGCTACGACCCCAAGACGGGCCAAGTCCAGGGCATTGACGAGCTTCGATACGATATGGGCTATGACCAAGGTGACAACAATGACGGAATCACCGTCATTGACGTTACTGATCTGGATCATGTGCGCTATTGCTTTGTGAACTTCGGCAGTGAGTCGTCTCTGTGTTGACGTCGAGTCGCCTTGACTGACAGCTGCATTTTAGGCGGCGACATCTACGCAGTAGATGAAGATGAAGAGGACCCTCAGAGTGAGGTAGGTACAAATAGAGAGACCAGCTGACACAACCGACTCTTGAACGCACACCTGGTGGGCAAGGGTCATGTTGCGCCGCTGTCGTCACTATGTCTTCCCACCTTTTAATTCACCTTGCTAACAAGGCTTCTAGTTCGCTCATGTCTCTCGAACCTAGCTGCGTTGAATTGGATTGTCTAACAAGTGAATAGATGGCCCTTCCGACAAACCCGCTACCGAAACTCCTCTGACCGGACGTGAATACTTGAGAGGCTACTACAGCGAGTCGCATGAGATGGTGCAGAAGAACATGGAGGTTATCGAGGCTCTCGATAATACTCCTCTTGTCGAGGAGGTGGCACTTGCAAGTACGTCGATTCCAGGCTAGAGACAATCTCTGCAGCCAAAACTGTTACGACACTGTACTAACCTTTGCAGGAACCTGGCCTTGGGGCGGCTGGGAGGAAGAATCCGAGCTCAAGGCAACCGAGCCGCTGCAAGACACCCAGGATGGGAACACGACCAAGTCACTCCGAGATATGGCTGCTGCGAAACTGTTCGACCGTCTTCTCACCTCGGCAGATGATGATTTCGACCCCTCCCTCCTGGAGGAAGTCCGAAATTTCCCTGGCTTTCAGCGGATGGTCAAGGAATACCTTGTCTCCCACCCGGAAAAGGTTGGCCCAACGCAGGCTTCGGCCCATCTTCTCCAGCTAGCCTACGCTGGTGAGGACTGTCTGGAGTGGAATCTCTTCACGAAGCTTGACCCCAAGACGATCACAGCCGCCCTCACATCCGACGCATTGAAGGGTGCCACAGGGATCAGCCTTACGGCCTTGCAGAACAGTGAGCCTGCAGAGCTTTTGGCAGCCTTATCCTCTCTTGACCGTCTCAACACCTTGCAGGTCCTGGATCGGCCAGACCGTGAAGATGAAGGCGCCAGCATTCGACTATTTGAAGCCCTTGCCGAGTCAGACCATCCCCCGGCCCTCAAGAAGCTGACACTCACTGGTCTGTATGCAAACGGACTCCGTCAGAAAATCTGGCGCCCCTACCGAGACCACCCCAAGACTCTGCCGGCATTCCCAGTGGTGCAACTGCTTGTCAGCCATGAGGGGAAGGATAGCGGCTATGCCGCTTCTTCTGAATCGCAACTCGAGTCGTTCTACTTCGGCGATGCCCCCCTGACCTCGACCAGATTCATCAACGGCCTTTTCCAATATCTCGCATCTCAGGTGCTGTACTCGCTCAGCTACAATGGAACTGGTCTCCAGTGTGCACACTGCTTCTCATGCGGACCTTCGACCCTTGGAGAAGACAAATCTTCAGAGATTACAGCACTCCCAGCTGAGGCGTACACAATCGCCAAGGGGTCGTTCCACTCTAGCGCCTACAGAGGCGTACAGTCTAAACTGCGGGATCTCACCCCTGATAGCTGGATGGCTGTTGTATCTAAGAAGAGCGATACTGACTACGCGGGTGCCGACAGTCCTAGCACCACGCGCATGCGGTTCAAGTATGCGTTCGTCCGCTCCAAGGTGACCATCCAGACCGATCAGAAGCACTGGAAGGGTTCTGATATCCAGCCTGCCGAGGTCGAAGTGGTGGGCATGGAGGAATTCCTTCGCATGACTGCACCTGGAGTCGACACGAGCAAACTTGCCTACCACGTTTCCAACCTCGAAGACACTCTTGCACAGGCTACGAGTGCACGAACCATCGTGACAACACCTGATGAAGAGTCCCTTTTGTCTTCGCTCAGCCCTGATGAGGCCTGCGTCATACTGAACAAGTTCGTCGCCGCAATGCCGCAGGTGCAGAAGAGGGTGGCGAGAGCCTTGGGATGGGGCATCGGGGGTAAGTGCCACTTTGACTTGCCATTACTTGGATGGGAAACTAACGTGTTTGTTTTAGAAGATGCTTGGATCTCTAAGATCGGATTTGATACCGATGCACAGGACTGATTTTCGAACGCGAGGCTAGAGCGCTCCGGCGCCCTTTGATCAAACGACGTGTCTCGTTCGTCTCATGGATTTGTGTCTTTTGACTTTCAACAGTGGCAAGGGATTTCTGAGGAGGGTTGGGCATGGAACAACCTGTCACGCACCGGTCCTTCGCAAGGTTATCTGACCTCTGCAATGATCAGTGCAAGACATCACTTAGCATCCTGTAGACCACCCAACTAAAGTGTGTTGAGTTTTGTACCCTCATTCGTTTTGCAGCCATTATCAGGTGGTGAATAAGGCTCCTAGCACTTCTAAGTCTGCCCTGGAATGACCTTTCTCGGCCAATTCGTTCTTTATTCTAGCCGAAGCCCGGCCCTTGATGGGTCTACTGAGCCACAAGGCCGACCATTATCGGCATAGGTAGGGGCAAGAAGACCAACGTGACTCGCTCATCTCCATTGCACAACCTCTATTGACCAAATTTATGCCAAGTCGATAGTTCATAGACGTAAAACAAAGGCCAAGCTTCCTAGCCAGGAACGGAGATGGTGGTCTCAATCCGCGAGCCAACCAACTTCCCCCATGCTTCACTCGAGGCCTGCCAAGCTGCCATCGTCCCAAGCCTCGCCGAGCCTCACGAGATGAACAAAGACGTAGATCCCTGGACTTGGCAAGCTTAAAGTTCTGCCCGACAACTGACATGGCGTGCGCTTGACACGGCCTTACGGATCCGCTCGGACTGTGCAGTGCCATAGCGCTTGGGCTGACAGGCTGATGCGGGTCGAGCCAGGGCGGGAGGCTTCATGAGATTTCCATTCCCAGGGTCGATCGATGTTTGAACTCTGATATCGACTGATGTCTAGGTCATCCGTTTGGCCGATTTGAATGCCACGCAGTCTCGACGTTTATAAACTTTTCCCTTTGTTATAGAGTGGTGAGACTCTAGGCTCTGATGTTCCGTCTTAATGCAGGGGATTCCTCACTACGAGTCAGGTCAATGCATCCTCCACGCCACCGTGATCCGACTGCATCAAAGGCACCGCGCGCGTAGAATTGAATTGCCTACTGCGAAGCTCGCGTTGAGATTGTCTTAGTTGGTCCGTCACCAAGTTTCAGTCGGAAAAGGATGTTGACGATTAGCTTTGGTCCAAACACCGCATTCGGCGCCATAAGGTCAAACGCCATTCCAGCCAGGACGTGATGCAGGCGATCAACTTTGTAGTACCCGATGCCATCTGGCAATTGAATATCTCGCTTAATTATCTTGACAATGTGGCGGCCGCTGCTCAAAGTGATGTTCAAGACGGGCACTGGTGGGAACCTGGCTATAGCTCCAATTCTAGGGTCCATGGGCTCGGCATTCAGGGGATCAGATGCAAGCCAAGGTGAGGGCCAAGTCCGACGATGGATTTTCTCTGCGCTAAGCGTGGCTGTAAGCCCCTGGGTCGTCTAGCCAGAGACAGTTGTCTCGACCAGAACGTGGCTGTTGGTGTCGAGGCCCGAGGCCTCTTGCAGCGGGGAAGGGTCGGAATGCCATTTCATTTGTGTTTAATAGACGTGTGTGTCCCCCAAAGTTCTGGAAACATTCATGCTTCTTTTGCTGAACGTTGAACGTTTTGATCTTTCCTCGTGGAGTGATGATGACACCTGTCGACCAAGAGGTTTGCCAACAATTGCGTGTTTTCCAAGTCACCTCGGTTGCATGTTATTAGACCTCATTCACGACCATCTCGACACCACAATATGGCCAGCGGACCACCACCAGACCCGGTTGGAGAGACCGAATCCAAGGGTCCCATTCTCCTGGACCTCAACATCACTCTTATCGTTCTGACGACGACTGTCATGGCGACGCGATTGTACGCTCGTGGTATCCTGACCAAAGCTCTTGGGCTGGACGATGTGATAGCGATGTTTGCCTTTGTAGGGGAACCCTACTAACTGATCCCTGTTGCGTTGACTTACGCCTCTTTTAATAGTGTCTTGCTATTACTTTGTCGACTTTGGAGATCACAGCAGTAGGAAAGGGGGCCGGAGCTCCGATGAGCACCCTTTCACCGGAGCAGATCAATGCCTTTTTCTCTGTAAGTCAAGATCTGTCTGAGTTAATGAGTGTCATGCTAACTTGGACTTGTTCAAGCAACTACCAATCAATCAGTTAATATTCTTTCTGGCTTGCGGCTTTGTCCGCCTATCCATCTTGGCCTTTCTTCCTCGCCTGAGCAGAGACCGTAGGTGACTTTACCCATGCTAATGACGAGGAACTTATTCTGTGATTAGGTATTTTCATGAGATACGTCTGGGCAACTGGAGTTGTGATTGTGACTATCACCCTGACGGCATTCTTCTTCGTTCTCACAGAGTGCGATCCTATTATGTATGTTGACGGCCTGAGTTCACGAGTGTTGCTTTCTAACTCTCCCAGTGACCTTTTCCGCGCCGCCAAACCAAACAAGAAGTGCATTAGCAAACAAAAAGAGGCTTATATGATGTGGGCACATGCAATTGTTGGCATCTTCATCGATGCTGCTTTATTCGCTCTTCCGATCTGGGTGATACGAAATAAGATGGCCGCTGGTGCAAAGGCTATCAAGGTCATCCTTGTCTTTTGTGTTGGCTTGTTTGCCATCATGACGGGAATCATTCGACTCAGCTTTATCGTCACCACCGACTTTAGCGTCAACACGTTTGTCACCTGGTTACTTGATCTTTCTTGAACCCCCTACTGACTTACGCAGGACCTATAAAATGTATCGAGTTGCGCCTTGGACTGTTCTTGAAGTCCATGTAGGCCTCTGGTGCGGATGCTTCCCAGCTCTTCAACCCCTCCTTCGCATCATCTCCTTCAAACTCGGCCTCCGAAGCCGTCTGGAGAGCACCTACAAAAGAACAACACGGAACACGGGAACAGGCGCTCCGAGCAGTCATAACTGGCGTTCAAGCGGGTACATCAAGCAACAGAGTGCTGTTGATCAAGAACAAGAAAGCGATGGTGCGGGACGGAGGGGCACCGTGTCAGGTGCTGGGGATTCAACGACGGAGATTATGCCGATGGGGAATGTCGATAACGTTGGCAGAGGTATTCGAATGACGACTGATGTAATAGTCAAGGTGGAAGATGGTGTTGATGATGGGAGGGAGAGGAAAACGATATGGGATGCAGTCTGACATTGATCTTGGACATGGCAAGCTTTCTTAATTCATTAATACAGTATCTCATGTTTACTAACATCCAAGAAACTTTCTATCAACTCGATGAGCTCAAGACTATGTACGCATTGGTGTCATATTTTGGTGTCATATGTTCATAAAGCCTGGGACGAAAGTGAACAATCCACAAAGAGCCTTGGTTTCATAATTGCTTTCATTAGTTGATGTTCAAAATCTCAACCTGATATTTGCCTTTTTGACTATCTAACAGTAAGACATTTACGGTTGTACATATGAGCCACCCCGAGATGAATTTTAGCTCAGTCTGCCCGCCTGCAGCTTTGGACAGGAACGTCCATAATGATGTCATGACTACATTTTATGACGACTAGACTCTTATGTCAATCGAAGATTATGATATGAGACAGCATGCAAATGAAAGACAAGATCGTTTCCACAAAGGTATTCTACGCGTCATTGATGTCATCGATACCGATGGATGTAGGTGGCGCCAGTGGTGATGCAATGACTTGGCCTCGCTCACCGATGGAGATAAATACGGTGCAAAGGACCAGGCTTCTAGAAGAATCAAGCTGCACTTTACACCAGTAACTCAATTTATGAAGGCCACTACCTTTCCCGGAAGCAAACGTATTGTCCATTTTGGGATTCCTCGCCGACTTGCAGCAGCCACGTTCATCAACTCACGACATATACCATACCGATCTCTCCGCACACCAGACAATAAATCTCCGTTGATAGGGATACGCAGCATCAACATGTCTTCAATCATTGATAATGTCAAGGCAAGATATGAGAAATTTCACTTTGAACCCCCCAGCTGCTGACTCTCGAGCAGAACACCATTGCCGAAAACTTTGGTGGCCCAGCCGAAAAGCTCAGTGCAGGTACAAGAGACTTCAAGCTTGAAAATGTTCCAAGCCTGGAAGGCAAGGTCGGAGTTGTGACCGGTGGCAGCGAGGGTATTGGCTACGGCATCACCCACATTCTACTCAGCCACGACATCAAGAAGCTGTACATCCTCTCCATGTCCGAAGACATTGTCAACGACGCCAAGAAGAGTTTCGCCCATGAACTTGGCCAGGAGAAAGCTGACCGCATTGTCTGGATCAAGTGTGACTTGAGCGACTGGCCCGAGACGAAGAAGGCCGCCGAGCAGATCAAAAGCTCGACTGATCGTTTGGATATCCTCGTCAACAATGCCGGCCGGGGAATCATGACCTACGAGCTCACAGACTACGGCGTTGATCGACACATGGCAGTGAACCACTTTGGCCATGTCATTCTCACCACTCACCTTCTCCCACTTCTCAAGAAGACGTCCAAGAAGCACGGATTAACGCGGATTGTGAACCAGTCTTCGAACGCTCACCAAGCAGCGCCGAAGGACACCAAGTTTGACAGCTTGGATGATCTTAACCAGGATCTCGGTCCCAATGCTCAGTACGGCAGAAGCAAACTTGCAAATCTTTTGTATACTCGGTACTTTGATAGAAATGTCACAAGGAAGGGATTCCCTGACCTAGTCGTCAACGCTACTCACCCCGGTTTCGTGAGTACGAGACAAAGCACTGAACACATCCACGAGCCGTACGTATATCCTCCTCCCCTGCCTTGAGCCATCTGACACCCCGATAGTTACCCTCTTGCCGGGTACATGGTGTCCACAGTCATGGAGCCTTTCAAAAAGGACCAGTTTGAGGGCGCTACGAGTGCCGCTTACGCTGCCACAGTGACACACCTCACTGGAGAATATCTCTGTTGTCCTGCCGTGTCCGAGCACGGAAGCAACCTCTCTCTAGAAGTGGAATTAGCGGAGGATCTGATGGAGTTGACAAGAAAGGTTGTTAGTGACAAGTTTGAGCCTTTTGACGATAGAAAGTTTTAGAGAGGTTATCAGTTACGTATAGATATGCAATCAAGATCTCCAACCAAGAGCCATCAATAGGTGCGCCAAGGGGACTCCATGTCTGTGATATCAACCATAAAGCTCTGACCTGGTGACCGTGCATGAAAATTCCCTGCCCTCAAGTCGACGTGGAGCTCTTCTGGGATTCTATGACGCACCCTTGTACTCCTCTCCGGGCTGACAAGTAAGAATTTCACAGAGTCTGCTCCATCACGTATGCAAGTGAAGAAGCTGTCAATGATCATCATCAAGTCATCAGTCCAACCCCATAAGCTGGTCTCAAAGTGTGACAGGCCGTCAATAACGCAACACATCGGTGACCTGAAACTCAACTGGCAAACCAGCTGTTCAAAGATGTAACAGAGGAACCGTGTCTCGAAACCCTCAGTGCTTGTACTTATTGACATCTCTGGCTCCAGAAATGTTAGGTCAAGAGGGTCTTGGTTAGGCCACTGTAGCAGGAGTTGGTCGATAAAACTGCGAATGAGGCCATGCGGACCGCAAAGTCCTGCGCTACGATTGGTGTGCTGCCCGGCAAAGAAGTACAATACCACTCGGGGCTGTTGTGGTAGAGAAAAGAGTGATGGATCGTGAAGCGGCCCTGAAAGAGCTTCCACAAACCCCGAGCAAAAGACAGAGGTGGGAGCTATCTTGCCGACGCTTTGGTCGCCACAGTGGCCATCAACGAGCAACAGACTGGATTCGGGACTCGTCAACCATGATTGGAACTTGGGAGTTGCCATGAGATAATTGGCCTGAGAGAGCGCCTTGGGGCTGAACTCGTGGTACTTTCGTAGGACTAGTGCAAGGTCCTGAAGAGGAGCGGCCCTCTCTGTTTCGTTGCAGATTGCCTCCATCACGTCTCCGATTGTAAGTCGTCGAGATGGTACAAGTTCTCGGTTAGACTCTGTCTCTGATTGCTCCCGTCAGCCATGTAACCATCATGCAGTGAGAGAAGTACTAACCAGAAGACAGCCATTCAACTCGTAGTCTGTCCTGGCAGGCAACGTAGATCGAGTTCTTCATATCTTCAACAAATTGGCGTAAAGACTCATCGATGAGGCTGCGATGCATCTCTTTATGCTCGGCCCTCCACGTCTCAACCTTTTCCTCCATGATGTCGAACTTTTGTTCCAGTGAATCAAGCTTGACATGCGTGTCTCTTAAGTAATGAGAGTTCTCGGCAATGCCTCTTGTGTTAAGGTCCAGCCGGCATTGTTCTAGCCTGGTCTCTGCGCTCTTGACCGGCTTCAGGATGTTTTCTACCTCAGCCACAGAGTCTCCGAATACAGACTTCCCAAATTGCTTCATTTCTTTGATCATATGAGCAAAAGAACACGCCTCTTCACTTTGTGGGAGATACTTACTCGAACTATTGCTTTTGCGCAGTAGAACATCTATGAGAAGGGGGATAGACTTGACCAGTTGATCATAGAGATTACTGACAGCTGAAAACAATAATTCTTCTCCAGGATGAATCTGACGCAGTCGCTCAGCATTGACGATGCAGATGGGTATATGCTCAAAACTCGCAAATATTCTTTCGCAAGTGTCGGTCCTTCTCTTGACAGCCTATCCAGCAAGGAACATTTGTTAGTCGTGAGTTCTTGATAATACAAAATACCTCAATTTGAATGCAAGAAGTACTCACGTTGAAGATGATCTGTAGCCCTCCCTTGAGGAGTCCGAGGCCATCGTCCTGAGGGATGCTTTCTAAGAGAGGCATCATGTTTCTTGAAAACCCTTGACCATGGCGAAAGCAGCGTCTGATAGGGTTCCCAGCTCCTTTGCTCAAATACACCTTCTTGGTATCTTCGAGCTCGGCAAAGACTTGATTCCATGAGCAGGAATCAGGGTTGAAGCTGCCCCAGAAGTCGCCCGTAGCCCCTGTTTCTAGGTACCTCTGGATCGCAGCTCTCAGAACACTAAGGGGATGAACAAAAATTTCCTTTCGCAAAATATGGGCCTCATGGGCGACTCACGGGTTCTCCAGCGTTTGCACAAAACGAGAAGAGTCCTTATCGTAAAGTTGAAGCGCGACTGACGGAGTCCCCATCTTACTCGAGTAGTCTTGAAACCATTCATGAAAGATGACGACCTCTCCATCATCATTCATCCGCTCCCGTAAAGTAGTAGGTAGATTTCGCTCCGTCATGCCTTCGAAAAGGGATGAGCCACCCACTCTCTGGAATCGCGATAGTTGAGGATGAGAAATGTGGAACCAGACGAGACAGCGTAAGCCAAAATAGCACTTGGAAAGAGATGCCAGAAGGAGGAATGGTGCCCTGTCTGTACGCTGGGAGCTAGTGGCGCCGAAGTGTTGGGCGATTGGGCGGGTAAATGTGCAAGGCGAATGACCCTTGTGAGGGATTTCCTTCCTAGCCAGGGTGGCTGCATTTACAAGCTGACTAGCAACTGTCACTTTATCTGGATCAGGCTCGGGGGGCTCGTCGAATTAAATGAAGTGAGCAGACGCTGGCCTGACAGCCTCTCTGTGATCTGCGGCGTACTGATTGGAAGTTGAGGCAGCCTGCAGACTCCGCCCCCATTTACCAAGCAGGCTCTGCTTCAAGCTGAAATGTACGGATCCTTGGCTGTATCACATGGGTGAGATAGGGACCACCACCCTTAACATTTGCAGCATCGCATTGGTGGATGACCTGGCAAGCTGGACACACACGTTGCATTACGGATGCCTTATCTTACACTCCTGTTACGGTGTTACCTTCTGCGAAGCGAACACGAGCGGGGAAAGAGCCAAGCCCCTGAATCAATTATCAATCAAGCTCGGCTCTCTTTATCCCGTCGCCTTGAAGCCATACAATGTTCTGATTCAGGCAAGCTTCAAACTTGCCATCCCGTTTCTGCAAATTCCTTCCTACCACCGCTTATTCAGAAACATTTCACATTAGGATCCTGTCCTCAAGGCGTTTCCTTCAACATTTCCTGTGATGGCAGAGCCGGCGGACTCCTTGAAAGCCATGTCGGAAACCACCATCATTCGACCACCTGAGTCCGTAACTTCGGAAAAGCAGCTGGGGCCTGTGTCTGAGATCGCTGGGGATATCAAGGCACCTACTGGGACTCTTGGCGCCGCGTTGAAAGACACAGTGTTGGTAAACACACAATCTGTTGGTCAGAATGTGGTGACTGGTAAGTCTTGCCTGTACTTACTAGAGCATATGGCTTTCTAACTTTCTACTCCGTAGAAACACCAAAAGAGGCGCCATGGCCTCAACGTGTGAGGTCTGCCGATATGACGGGAGGCGTCACATATGAGTGGTTGAAGGATGTGACGTCGCGATTGACGACACTTGAAGGCAGTCAGACAAAAGACGAGAGTAAGAAGACAGACACGAAAGACGAGGAGCAAATTATCCAAACGTTGAAGACTGAGCCCAAAGTGCGAGATTGCAATTGGGAGGAGTTCAAGAATCGCTACTCGCCCAAAGAAGCCACCTATGCCATCGAGGTTCTGCTAGCCGGAGATGACCTGGAGGGTGAAATGGGAGAAGAACAGCTGAGACGTCTGCCGATGAAGAAGAGGGACGAACTCATTC
Organism: Ascodesmis sphaerospora; assembly: GCA_027569015.1. NCBI lineage: Eukaryota > Fungi > Ascomycota > Pezizomycetes > Pezizales > Ascodesmidaceae > Ascodesmis > Ascodesmis sphaerospora. The sequence continues at coordinate 362,940 of JAPPUR010000031.1, read as the reverse complement.
AATCCAACCAAAAGAAACCTCTCAGAAAGCCTCCAGCAGACCAGAGGCCTGACAGTCAGCGACTGGAGCGTGTTCGCATCAACTCAACTGCCATCTTATCGTTTCTCGGCAGAGTGACTGGCGAGCCATCCGGAACCGGAAATCCTTTCACTTTCTTGAGGCCATTTAGGACCTTGATTCACTTTCACGACCGGCTTGAAGAGGAGTTTGCCAAGTTGGAAGCAATTTTCGGAGAGAACAGTCGGCCCCAACAAGGGAGTGTTGAAGAGGGTCGATTGAACCTAGCTGAAGAACGGCCAGCAATCTCCAGAGAGATATCACGAGAGAATCTGGAAAATGCCCATTCCCCGAATCAAGACTCAGCCGCTACAACCGAGAGTTCGAAACTCGCTGCAGAGTCGACAAGCCAGGAGCCGGTGGAGGACAACACCAGCTCTCAGAGCAAACCGGGTCTCTTCAAGATGGAGAATATTGGTCAAAGTGGATACATGGAGATCAAGTGCTACATGGAGTTTGCTAGGGCAAGGCTTCTCCCGACCCACCGAAAGTTCGAGGGACAAGATCACAGTCAACGCGTGAAAGTTCGATTCGATGAACTTTGGTCGCTGTATCGCATAGGAGAGCTCGTCTTTTCCCCCGACGATTCGAAAACCAAGACTTGGGCCGCAGAGACTAGGCACAGTCGTTCACTTGCCGGGCGACAGAAGTCCCGCAGGCTGTGGAGACTGTATTATATCAGTCCGGACACCGTGGACTGGACTGTCGACAACCTCGAGGCCGAGGACGGGAACCTTCGCCGCAGCGGGGTGGAAAAGAATGGCTCCATCCGGCTCTTCGCGTACTACATTGACTATGACGGAATTTCCTACGCCGGCGCCGGACGTATATGGGCCATCAACCGCTTTGAGGGCGAAAAGGACATCACCAAACTCGAGCTGTATCCGGCGCGGTTTGAGAAGGACTCTGCAGCCACTATCTCCAGACTGGTAGAGTCAGGAAAGAGGTTCCAAGATCTGTTGCTCTCATCGGAGACAGCGGTTCAACACGACGGCTGGACGCTTACCCACGACCCTATTGGTGAGCAGCTGGGTGACGAGGCCGGTAAGACGGCCGAATACATCGACAGCGATGTCATCATCGACTTTCATGAAGCCTACCAGACAAACCCATCGTGGAAGCCCAACTTTTCCTACTTCATAAAGCCCGCATTCGAATCTGAGACGACATATGACGAGTTTGCAATCATCCAGTGGTCCGGACCAGACCGCTCCAAACGAACAGCCAAAGGCACAGAAGTTGTTCTATCATTAGACGATGTCAACTCTTTACAATCGAGTAATTTTCTTGATGTTGATAACTTCATCGGGGACCCAGATGAAAGGCCCGTCGAGATCCGCCAAGCCCGACGCAAGTTGTCTGGTGAAGATCTCGCACTCTTGCCCTCACGCATGTTTGTGTACTCGTTGAGAAACCGCAAGTTCATTAATGCAGACGTTCAAAACTTGAAGTCTATTGAGGTCGTGTTGGATCCTTTCAGTGATCTCAAGATCGAGGAACCTCACAAACGGCTCATCAGATCCGTTGTGCAGGATCACTTCGACAAGAAGTCTGTCCAGCGACAGCTGAGAGCACAAGATATTGAGACGCTCGAACAGGACTTCATCCGGGGAAAGGGGAAGGGCCTTGTTATCATGCTTCATGGTGCACCTGGAGTGGGCAAGACTGCTACGGCTGAAGCGATTGCTTCTGCGCACAGGAAGCCTTTGTTCGCCATCACTTGCGGTGATCTTGGCATTGATCCCCGCGAAGTTGAGTCAACCCTGTCTGAGATATTCCGACTGGCAAATCTGTGGGACTGCATTCTGCTTCTTGATGAAGCCGAGATCTTTCTATCTCGTAGGGAGAAGAAGGATGATAATCTTCAGAGAAACGCCCTTGTGTCAAGTAGGTATCCAGCAGAACCTGATGACGATATCATGCCGACTAACAACCTACTGCAGTCTTTCTCAGGACCCTCGAGTACTATCCAGGAATTCTGTTTCTCACCACTAATCGGGTTGGGGTGCTGGATGAAGCCCTGAACTCTCGGGTGCACATGAGCATCTACTTCCGCCACCTCGACGCTGAGCAGACCATGGCACTCTTCGACATGAACCTGAAGCGTTCAGAGATGATCGCAGAGCAAAGGGCTATGAGTACCAAAGAACCCCCGTTGATTATCAGGGGAGAGGAAATCAGAGGCTTCGCACTGACTAACTTTGCCAAACATGCTGGAGGACCAGGTGGGTTGGGGACCTGGTGGAATGGGCGTCAAATCCGCAATGCCTTCCAGATTGCTACATCACTGGCGTATGCGGATGCAAGAGACCAAAAGGATGAGGACAAGAGATATCTTGGGCGAGAGCATTTTGATCAAGTTCTCCAGGCCATGGAGGAATACACTCAATACCGTCATGACCTGTTACACAAGACGGACGACGACCTCGCCGCGGACCGCGAGGAACGTTACTCCCGAGTCGGCGGTGACAACTCTGGGCGACGTGAGAGTCCTCGTTATGGGCCTATGTATGCAGATTATCCGAGGCCCCGGTCGTTCCAACCCCAACGTCCATCCTACCCGGCCTCCCCCTCGGGAGGTCGGGCATTTGCTGGGCGAGATGCTGAGTATGCGAGACAAGATCTTGATACTCCTACGCCGCAGAGACAAGAGCCCTTCTTGGCCCCTGGGGCTTACCCTGCAGGCCTGGGAGGCGGAGATCGGCCCATGTCTCGGGGCGAATTCCACGATCAGGGTCGGGAGTATGGACATCCAAGTCGACGGGTGTAACTGGAGGGCAGAGTTTTGGAGATCTCTATCTACTACTTCAATAGCTACTATGCTGAATTGATCTTTCTTCGATATATGTGTATAACATTGTGCTTGGACATGCCGTGGCTGACGGCGGCTCGCTGTTATCTTAGCGAAATGACTCATCAAGGTTCTCAACGTGAAGTATTTAGTTAACATCAAGGTATCCCTAACAGGCCGTCCTCACTGTCTGGATATCTTCTGTGAACTTTGAGTTGTTGATAACCTCTGTTCTTTGACTCTGCACTATGTCGCGAGGACCTGCACCCATCGCTATTGGCCACTTCGACTCAGCAGCCACTCAGTATGAAGCCTCTACTGGCGGATGCACTCGAGAACTAGCTCGGTTGCTTCTTGGAATTCCACAGCTTGAGAGTATCTACCAGCCAAGTGCAATCGTCCTAGACAATGCATGCGGAACCGGCATCGTGGCTGAGGAGATCATTCTGCGTGCTCGCCGAGCAGAGGCAAATTTGCCCACCATTCACGCCGTCGACCCTGCTCCTAATATGGTCGAGATTTCTCGCAAGAAGCTAGATACCCTTGGAGCATCTGCAATTTCAAGCACCGCCGTAATGCCCGGCGAAAAGCTGGAGTTCCAGGATGAGACGTTTACCCACAGTATCACGAACCTGGGCATCCTCTTCTTCACAGATGGAGACGCTGGGGCCAAGGAGATATACCGCACTCTGAAGCCTATTGGTGTTGCTGTGGTTACTTCTTGGGCTGTTCTCGGCTATCTGGAGGTCATTCGCCCAGCCCAGAGTGCTGTACGGCCAAATGATCCACCATTCAAGCTACCTATTCCAGAGACATGGTTTGATCCAGCGTTTGTTGAGAAGTGCCTGAAAGACGGCGGGTTTGCAAATGTCACCGTCTCTGAAAGTATTGTTCACTACGGCGCACCATCTGCGGAGGACTTGCTGGCCCTGATCCTGAATTCGTTCAAGATGCTTTGGAAGGACTGGTCGGAAGAGGAGCAGAACAAGTTTCGTCAAGTGGCCCGTGGGAAGATTGACGAGATATCGTCTTCCTACACTATGAATGATGGAAGCCAGGGCGTCGGCGTTCCTATGACTGCCATTATTGCTATCTGCGAGAAGCGAAAACCGTAGGGACGTGAAAGGGCATGACCTCTGGCCAGTCACAGAATGAGAGCGTTACCTGCTCCAATTTCACTTGGAGTTTGATGTCTTGGAACTAAATGTCTCGTCCATCGTTCATAGTCTCGATACAGCATCACCAGGAGCAATGCTATGCTGTGACAGTGCATTTTCTTGCCAGATAGCGACATGGGGTGGGATTTCTAAAGTAGACAAGATGCAATGAAGTCAAAAACCGCGTTGCTCTAGCTTAGTAGCTACGAACTGCCCTGTTTGAGTGCCATCCTCACGAACGCTGATTAGGAGACATTTCCATTGCCTTTCCATCTCCTTCTTCCGGCATTCATGGCTTGGTAACGTTACAAATCGCTCTTACAGGTTTTCCCATGCTCTCTTCGTCTGCCAAGTCGTACGAATTTCTGACAGAGCATCGGGTCATGATGCTATGATGTTTTGACAATCTGTTCTTTATTATAGTTGAAGCCTGCCCCTTGATGGGTTAAGCCAGAAGACCGAATTTCTGACAGACTTCTCCTTCGACTTGGCTTCAGCCTTCTTCTTCTTTGCCTTTGTCACAAGCTTCTCCTCCATGTCCGTACTAGTCTGCTTCGACTCTGTTCTGTTCTCGTCCCTCATGGCTGACGGCTCATCCACGCTCCTCATCTTGATTGCGCCAGCTGCTTCTAGCGCCGACACGACACAAACACTCGGTTCGTGGGCCGTTTCTACATAGAAGGTGTCGGGACCTTCGCTCAAGGTCCAGTAGGTTGATCCAAAGATCGTGGAGAGGGTCTTTTTGAGAATCTCCTCGTCGATAATGGAATCCAGTCGGAGCTGGATGGCGATCGAGAGACCAGGCTTCATGGTCAGGTTTTGGCGGAGAGCGTTGCTTTGCTGGGAGAGTTTTCTTTCCCGAGTAGTGGGAAGGTTGTTTGGTTGAAGGCGTATCTAGCAGAGAGCGAGCAGGACGCTGAAATTTATAGCCAAATCTTGCCATTATTCACTACCATTGGAAGTATAGATGTGGTCGTGGTCCCCAGACCTTTAAACGGGGCAGAGTGAATCGAAGATGTATTACGCAGACGCGTCATATCCTGCCTCTACTTCACAAGCAACCTTATTTACGGTGACTATCATCCTTCCTGCACTCCGTTTCAGACATTCGAGCCTAGACCCGCAGATTGACCTTGGCCATTTTTCTGCTACGAGTGACAAAAGTCCAGCTGACCATTGGTAGGTGCCGTTTCCCATTACTTCTCAGTGTCCATGATGACTACTCCCGCTGATTCAAGTCATAGGACCACGCCGCTTCGCCTCCAACAACGGAATAACTACCTTGTCCAAGCCGTTCCTCGTTAATGGTCTTCTGGCTTAACCCACCAAGGGGCAGGCTTCAACTATGATAAAGAACAGGTTGGTTCCTCGTTAACTTTGCAACCGCTAGAGGTGACCATCACCATTTCTGCGTTGGAATTCTGCTTGCTGCTTTCCCGAGCCATTATGACAAAAGACTCACGCCCAAGCTCCACCGCCCGCAATAGTGGTGTCGTCTCCCTCACAGGTATCGCGCTAATATGCACTTATTATGTGAAGGGCTGCCTCCCATAAATTCTTTGGTCTTTTGGCTTAGTTGACCAATCAATGGCCGCGGCTCAACTACAATAAAGAGCACGTTGGAGATGGACTGACATTGTTGGTATCTTTATCATTAGATACAGCTTGCAAGCCAACTCCAGGTTGAAGTGCGGCTTCAAACTGACCTTGGACACTGGCACAAAAGAGTGTGGGGCAGTTTGATGACACCACTCCTTGGATATTGTTGGGTTCCTGGCTAAGTCTCTTTCTGCAGTGAGTATATCTGCTCCTATTCCTCGTCCTTGTCCGGGTCTTGGTCCTGCTCCCGCTCCCCCAAGAGAAGAAGACGACATGTCCTACCAGCTTCAGATCTGTAGTGTGTCCCCAAGGTGTATTCGCAGCCGAATTCCCTTCCACAGCCCCGGCTGGTCCCATTTTGGAGCACACCTCCGTAAACGAACACTTTTCATTCTGCGTGGTTTCGAACGTGACGATTGTAATCATCTTCCATAGCAAACGTAGCACCACATACGACACATAGGTTCGTATGGCTCAGGAGATGCGACGTTAGGTTGGATTTCTTCGTGTAGACTCTGGTACAATGTGGGCACTTGAACTCCGTGTGTTTTGACCGTGTCTGTCGAGGTGACTGTTGCTGTTCATCCTCTGGTTCCGACGCCGAGAATTCTGTTGGTTCTTGATTGGCCTGCTCTTCGGCCGTATTGTTCTGGATGCTTCGACTGACATCTTCATCTGTTGGGAACTCCAGATCAAGCGTGGCGATTGTAGGATGCATTGTCTTCATATGTCTGTCTAGATGTGCTGCTGTCTGAAAGCCAAGGGAGGCAAAGCGGCAGCCTTTATTTGCGCATCGGTATGGCCGAGTCTGCCTTGCCAAGTGATTGTCTCGATCCTGGGCCGACGGGAAGCCTTCTGTGAAAAACTGGCAGTCGAATGTGGGGCATTTGAAAAGATTGTTCCCGTATCTCTCCTCAATTGTTTGCTGGACTGATGGCTCCAAACCGGAAGATACGAGCCTCTCCAGAGCCGTGCGAACCTCGCAGACAGTGTCCTGAAGGCTTAGAGCTATTTCCCCCTTCTTCATCTCCTCGCCAAGTCTCAACTGTTTCTTTGAAGATTCTACCGCTTGCTCGAGGTTTTCATAGAAGGGCAAATCTTGGAAGTACCGTAGTTCGTTCTTGGTTCCGGCTGATATCGAGAGAGTAACAGTCGGGCCTGTCCAATATTTTCTGATGAAAGTCTCCAACGATTCCGCAAGGTTGTTCATCAGATGCTCGTAACTATTGGCTTGTACGGTGCCGGCTTCCAGGTGTCGAGTCCAGTGCAAAACAGCGTAGTCCATGAATCCATACTCACCCTCTAGTATCCTATCCTCTGTAGGCTGGCGCTCAAAAGCAGGAAGGTTCAGGTAGTCAATGCATTGGCGCGCCATTTCGAGTTCTTTAGCGGCCGCATCAATATAAAGTTTGTTCTTGACTAAGAAACTGTACCGACTCTGTTTTAGTATGACTTCTTCATGACCTTGGCCTCTGGGAACTCACATCTTCGCAGTCACATGAACCAACTCGAGTGTCCCATCAGGCTGGATCTCGACCAAAGACCCGCAAAGATCTTTGGCGGTCACCCGAAATCTGTCCCATTCGACTTCAGCAGACCGCTTGTCGAGGTTGATGGACTTCAAAATTTGTATCTCGTGCCATTTGAGGGATCTCTTTGCACAGACCAGGCATCCGAGCAGCCACGAAATATCGTCCATCGTTGCAGGAGAAGCTTTCTGGACAATCCTATCCATTACTCGTTCGTACCTGCTAGAAGGTCAGTTAAAAGACTATATCAGAGTTTTATCGACGCACAATTCATTCATCCCGCTTGGGAAGATGTTGCCCAATTGTCCCTCAACTCCCGCCATTGACGTTTGATTCAAAAGGTTGGTCCACATCAAGCTTGCTAGCAAGAACATGCCATTGGCAGCATCGACGACATGTAAGACAAAGCGGACCGCTTCCTCCTCTGAAATCTCGAATTTCTCTTGGAGCCTCTTAGCCTCCGCCCGGCTATACACGTGAATGTCATGTTTGTTGTCCTCGGCTCCGATCTTGATGCTGACAAGGCCGTCCAAGTCCTCTCGAGCCACGCCGTCATCTTGGCTGACGAAAAGGCAACGCAACCTGTCGGGGTTGGTGGTGGGGAGTGCTTTGACTAATCTCTTGAACCACTGTGTGATGACTTTTCGCTCGTCTCTTGCACAGTCATCCAAGCCATCAATTACGATGTAAGCTCGCTCGCAACGTTCAAATGCAAAAGCTAGGAGTTCCTCAAGTTCAGATGGTGAGTCAAGCACCGCCTCGCCGCTGTCGCAGCACTTTCGGTACAAGTAGGCCAGTAAACTCTTGTCCTGCTTGAGAAGTTGCAGGAGAAAACTCCGCGCGAGCGCATCAAACGAATTCTTTTCAGGTTGATCGTGCCTGCAATAGAAGAATAGCACTGTTACTGGGGGTGTGATCTTTTGTGCTTCCTCAACCACGAGAGAAGCCAAAATAGTCTTTCCTATTCCAGTATCAATATTTTATCTTGGAGAGCAACGCTGAGAAGTAGAAAAGTTACCTGCGCCAGGCAAACCCGTGAGCCAAAGTAATGGAATTGTAGGGTACAGAGGATCAAACCACTCGTTGAAAAAACGGTTGTCGAAGAGCCACCGTCCGGCGTCGGGATCATCGACTCGGATCTTGGAAAATCGATGTTGATCAGTCTCAGGGTTGGTCGCTCTCAACCAACTACAAACGGCCAAACGTCGACGAAAGTCTCTCTCCTCTGGCTCGATGTTTAATGAAGAATGTTCTGTTGGATGAGACATCTGCATGTCTTCTATCTGAGACATGCGGGCTTGATCAATTAAACTTCGATGTTGGACCATTACCGAGATATTTTCTTGTAGTCGAGCCTTGCACGTGTTCCATAGCGCTTCAAAAACCAGTTTCCAACCTGTACGCCAACTGTTAGTAATTCCACGGACCGGCAAATCAGGAAAGTGGCACTCACGGGGCCTCTGGAAATAGCGCAGGGTGATCTGGTGAAACGAGATCATGTCCTCATATAGCAGCACCAGGATTTGGACCGTGGGAGGCTTGATCCATAAGAGATCCGGATACTCCCCGAGAAGAGGAAACTCCTGTCCGATGCGCTCGTATACATCAAGAAGCTCGCTGAGTGCTCGATCATCTGAACTCGCTACCTATGCACTGTAGTCAGTAACTAATCCTGGCCTTAAATCTGCATTGATTATTACCTGAAGCAAGATTTCAAACGGTCCCTATAAATATATGAGTTCACGTATCATGGTATTCTATGTAGAAAGCACTTACCCAAACAAACGCCATGATCTCAGTGTTCTTGCAAAACATCTGAATCACCTCCTCATACTGCTTGATAGCGTTGACGAGTGGCTGCAACTTCCCCATGTTGCGAAGCCTCTTTGCCGCAGCATGTTGATCTTGCAAATATTGAAGGCTAATCATGAGCGTCTCATGCGTGGCGTTCCTGAAGCTCTCCTGGTCTCTTTTCTTCAAGTCTCGCTTAAATCTTTCAAGCGCTGTATGCAAACTGATTTCGAGGGCAGTGTTAGCTACAGTTAAGAAGCGACAAAACTATCGCGTACCTCTGATTGATGTCGATAGTTGAAGAAAGTGTTTCTCCATACTGTTTCAGGGTCATGGCGATGGTGTCGACATCTTTGTTTCTGAACGGCCACTGTAATATAGTAGCACGCGGCCGGGCTGTCATACCTTCTGTCCTCGAAGACATTTGCGTCTCCAGTGTGTTTTTCAGCTCCCTGAGCTGGGAGATGCAGCCATTGAGATCAACACGAATACTCTGCGAAGTTCCAAACCTCGCATCATTTGGGCTTTCAAGGAGCAGCTGCGCATTCTCAAGAGTCGCCTTCAGTATACCAAGTGTTCTTTGTAGCATCTGCACGTCGTCTTTGGCAACATTAGAGTAGTTAGAACATAGTGAAGAGACGTTGACGCATAGATCAAATAGCCCGTTGACGTCTTTATGCGTGTCTTGAATGAACTTGACCTTGAAGTGTTCGATGATATCATCATCTGGCTGCTCGCAGAGCTTTTCGCTGTTGTCCCTCCACAATGTCCAAGATCGGACCCAGGTGAGATCTTCCTGCTCCGGGGGAGCGATTCCGGGCGTGTAATTGGAGTAATCGCTGTCATAGCGAGCGTTATGATCTGTGGCCGTTGGATCATTCCCCCGATTCTCAATGTCATCGATAAAACCCAGAGACACTTCTGACAAATCTTTTAAGCCACTGGGTGGATGCGTCTTGGACCCGTCTCCCTCGATTGGGTTGCAGGTTTCAATGCTACCCTGAGAGGTGGCATCTTCTTCAGGCATGCAGTCCAGGTTACTAGAGCTGTCGAAGGCAAGGCGTCGAAGATGACCTGCTATATGCTTGGCTAGCCTTGTGAGCTGTATAGCTCGGTCAACCTTGGGTTTCGCCTTGGCTGACGCACTGGTTTCACCAGGATCGGGGGCTGATACGTCGAAGCCGCACAGCGGACAGATGTTTCGGTCTCTTTTCTGGAAGACTTTGCAGGCACCAGAGATTGCCTTTCGTGCTGCCGGACTGCAGTCTCCGTGTTGGCTATCGAGATGTTCCTCGAAGCTCTTTTCGTCGGCAAAGACGCCTACATTCTCAAGGTGGCCCACATCACAGCGCCAAACAAAAGGCTTGTGAACCAGCTGTGTCCACTTTGCCGAATGTGCCTCTCTCATATGACGAGCCCATACCTCTGGATCTGGGAAGGTTAGGGGTGGTTGCTGATTGCATTTCTCGGAAATGCATACAAATGGGTGGAGATCCTGGTCTACATGTTTCCTGCTATACTGTCAGAGTTGGATGAAGCCTCCACGTGTGGTTTATCTCACCGCCAGTTGCTAAGTTTCAAGATAGAATCTTCGAGTGGTTGGCAGCAGTAGGGACAGGTGGGCTCCGGCTTTCCGGCCTCCTTTTTGGGTGGGTCAGGATAGTCGTCCAGATCGTCAGCCATGAATGTTTTGCTCTGCTTCGACGAAGAGACAACAGAAGCTCCGTCACTTGTTTGAAACTTGGCCACCAACGATGGCGTTGGCCTGAAAGTGGAAGCTTTCGTGTTCGCAGAAGGGGGAGCAAAGAAGCCTACAAGCGGCCTGTTGTTGAGTGCCCTCTTCTTGCTTGCTGAAGGTCCATCTGTCGGTGCGTTGTGCGGGGCAGCTTCGTCTATCCGCTTCGGTGAAGGTAGGTGGGGGTCTTCCGTCTCCAGACGATCCCTCAGCTCGTTGTTTTGTTTCTCAGGCTGATGAGTCCTGAGCTTCTCCTGATGTCGTCTGATATATCTGAGTCTCTGGCGCCGGGCTGACATAGATAAAGCGAGCTGTTCCTGTAGGGAAGGGGGGGCAGTCCGGTATTTGAAATAGACTATCTTTTTGGCTAGCTCGGTATAGTTCGCGTCTCCATGCCTCTCCGTGAAGGCCTTGACCCGACTATCGAGGCTAGAGGTCGAATATTTCCGGATGGTTGAGCCTAGCCTGTTGAGTCTGTTGATTGTAGCTTCCACGGTATCCAGGGCTTCGGTGACAGTTCCGTCAAGTTTCAATTCACTCTCTGTTTTTGGCAAGTCGTCTGCCGCTCCTAAGTTTCTGTTTTCCTGTCCCTCTTTGAGCTCGTCCGAGATTACTAAAATGCCCAGTTAGCATGCCTATCCCAACGGCCATTTAGCCTACGCCTCATACTTACCAAATTCGAGGTTTGTCTGTAGCAACGACAGCAATTGTAGTACAAGATTTTGAATCTCATCAGTGTGTTCTAATCGCCTGTCAAGTGAAGCGTTATATTCGGCAAACACTCCGAGATAGGAAGCCCAGACATTGAAGCGCTGGAGTTGAATCTCGGCTCTGGTACGGTTCTTGGTTGATTCGAGTTCCGGGTCGGTGTATCGCAAGAACAAGTCCTCGCAAATGCGAACTTGTTGAGAGATATCTCGTTTCATCGGCCTACCGGCAATAGTAACAGTCGCCATCCTGAGAAAACGACGATGCCTAGTGATGATAGTCGTCTGTGGTCGTCATGGTTGAGGTGGACGTTTTGAGGGGCGACTGGTGCCCATGGCTGGAAGCGGAACATGCTTGTTTCAGCCCATACAGTGCGAATATTGGTTTTCAGCATGCATTCAAAGTCCCTTTTGTGCAGATACTCCCTCCACCCAAATTGCTTTGACCAATGAGATCTGGTGGCTTATGCCGGCAAACAAACTGGGCACACCGTCGGGGAGGTGGTCCTCGCCCCCTAATTTAGCAGGGCTTGGCACACCAGAGTGTTTATTTGCAACTGGGATCAGGATTGAGCGTCTCAGACGAGCACATCTCACGCATACAATCAAAATGCCTCGGCTTGAGCTGGAGAGCCCCGACCTGCTAGCTCTTAGGGCTGTGCAGAAGAAGATTGGACCGCTCATTGCAAAGCGGATTCTGGACGACACCGAAACAATCACGAATCTACCTGTGTTAAGCTCCTGGAAGACTTTCAAGTTCGAGATTGACCAGATGTTTCTTTGCTTAACGCAAGGACAAGACTTACCGCAAGACGACTTTGATGCCTTCCTCAGGGGCCTGCACCAGATTTTCCAGTTGTTTGAAGATCTTATTGATGACAAGGTCCTTGGTCCAGCGGAACATTTTCCTGCCGCCATGGAGAAAGGAGGTCAGTCATCTATCTCCGTCACGTCCCCAGGCACAGAAGACGACGAGCAGTCTCCCAACCACGTGCCGGCCTCATATCCAAAGCTCAAAGCTCTCGTCAGTCTAGCGTCGCGAGCATCGACATCTATGGGTTTTTCCACTTTCCTCTGCCTTTCGGAGACAGTAGAGAAGTCTAGGAAAGCGGAGGAGATGATAACCAATTTCAACATCAGCAATGACACTCGCTCCAACACAGCCACGCGCCTTGGAGCTGGAGACATCAATTACGCAAGCGCGCGTCACAAAACATCGAACAAGACGACGTCCAAGTCCGAACACGAGAGTATCGAAAAGTCGCAGCAGTGTATATCAAAGCTGCTGAACGCATTGAAAGAACACATTGGGGCTTCGGCATGTAGCTCCAACCACATTGCCAAGATCCAGATTCGATATCCTGATGGCAGTACTGAATCTACCAACGGCGTCCAGCACAGATTCTTTGTATCGTGCTGCTTGCTCGATGACCATTGCCAGGAGCAAACTACTAGCACTTTGTCATTGTGGAATCAAGCCCGAGAGGGAGCAACACATCAGATAGAGTGGCAAGAAACAACGTGCACAGTCGTCTCTCAGCTGCAAGTCACAAATCTCTCTCACTAACTACTATGAATCATTTTTCCTGACAAGCCCTCGATCGCTAGGCTACCCCCTGAGCTCAAGCTCAAGGCCGTCCGAAACATCTGCAAAGCTATCCAGAAAGCTTTCGAAATTCAGTGCATCCTAGACATATCGGTGCACGAATCTCGCATTTTAAGACACCCATTATCCCAAATGATCAAGATACCTCCTATCCGGCCGACCCTTTCATTGGAGGCTATCCTCGAAAGTGGACTGAGTTTCATACCATACCACAAAGTTGTGCTGGCATTGAACCTATCCCATGCTCTTCTTCGTATGTACCATGCAGGGATGCGGAACAGGCAGTGGTCGGCCAGAGACATCTATTTCCTCTGCGACGCTCCGGAAGGAAAGATCTATGAAGCCTACAACCCCTACCTGGCTCACTCTCTGACGGGGCCGGTGGGCTTTGAGAACCCAAACATCTCAACGACAATCAAGTTCCCTATCCTCGTCTATTTCGCTCAGATACTTCTTGAAATTGCACTGGAAAAGCCACTGGGAGATTTAGGGCCCCACCCTCATGTTGCTCTACGCCAAGTGGTATATGAGAGCGAAGTAGAGCTATTCGGGATGGGCCCTTCGTACACAGACGCAGCCATGGCATGCCTTGAAGCGAATTGCCCCGATTTTGACGACGAGGATGAGGAAGACAGTGACGGCAGCGACAGCGGACAAGATGACCCAAAGGACGATGACGAGCGGCGATGCAGAGAAATTCTCTTCGAAGTAGTCTCCCACCTCGAGGATGCGCGGAAACCGAGCTCTACGTATCGCAAACCTAGAAAAGACCCAAGGAACAATCCAAACTATGCCTATGAGTTATCGGTTCCTCGAGTCACCCAAAGTCGCTACATATCACGAATACCAAACGGCGCTGCTCGATCAGAAATTCTCAACAGCCAACCGCTAGCCCCCCTTGATGCACCTGGTCGACGCATCATCAATACTGGCTCCCGCAGTCAGCTATTCGATGATAGAAAGCTCTCTGCTTACACAGAAGATCCAAAGTAGGTTCTTTTGGCAATGTGAAAGCAATTGTGGAAGACTAAGTGATTCATAGTAAAGTCTCTCTGTCGCGCGACTTTTTCAAGCATGCGGACCGATTTTATGACAATGAGATCAAAGACTTGCCAACCGATCGAACAGTCCGTATTGCCATATTAGACACTGGCATCGACAAGGACAATCCGTTCTTTCGGGGTGTGAAGAGATCGAGACGGACAAGAGACACTCCCATCAAAGAGGCACAGTCTTTCGTTGGAGGAACGGCAAACGATACCTTCGGGCATGGCAGCAATGTAGCTGCTTTGATTCTAAGAATGGCTCCTGAAGCTGATCTTTACATTGCGAAGATATCTGAGTCTCGGCAGATAGACCACACCAGTCAGATTGTTGAGGCAAGCTCATGGCAGGACCAGAAAAGACGAACCTAGCGCTGATACGTACATAGGCAATCGAGTGGGCACAGAAATTCAATGTCCACATCATCACAATGTCATTTGGGTTGACCGGGGACAACGATGCCATCAGCCATGCCATCGAGAGGGCAGAAGGCGAGGGGGTAATCATGTTTGCCGCGGCCTCAAACTACGGTGGAAACACAGGGAGAGCCTTTCCAGCAAGATTAGAGCAGGTCCTCTGCATACATGCCTCAGACGGAAACGGAAACAAAAGTGGCATGGATCCGTCACCCAGGGCGGGACGCGAGAACTTGAGCACTCTGGGTGTGGCAATCCCGTCGGTCACAGAGAAGGAGACTTATCTGTCTGGCACGTCCTATTCGACGCCCGTGGCTGCCGGTATCGCGGCCAACATACTCCGATTCATACAGAACCTGGCAGATACAAACATGTTGGCGGAGAAGTATCGTATCAAGGCTTTCAGCCGGACAGGAATGAGGAACATTCTGTTGGCTATGTCGAACGACCGAGATGGTTATCGATATATTGCGCCCTGGTGGAATATGTGGGATAATGTGCCTACAAAACAGAAGGTCGCTTGGAAGATAGAAGAGGCATTGGATCGGGGAATGTATTGAATGGAAATAGCAAATCTCTGTGAAATGCTCCATGAATATACTCTTTCACCGCGACCTGTCAATGTCATCCCATATTGACTTGAATCTCAAGCTGCACATCAATCCCTGCTAAGCTGGCTCTGCTACAACACGAGGAATAATCCAAGTCACCTCCTCTCCATCTTCAACATCCTTATTCATCGTCAGGGGCGCATCTACGCCGAGATCTTCCAGAGGAATCTCATCGTCCACCTTCAGCGTCATATTCGATCCCCTCTGAATCGGGGTTCCGTCTTGCATGACAACTTTGTCCAGATTAGTCATGCTTTTTAGGTCTTCATGATGATACCAAATCTTCCTTGCCCGGAACGCAACGATGAAATCGGTCGAGCCCGTCCAGCTCTCACTCTCGCCTTGATTGACGGCCACTCCAGCCTTGCCTCCGATCTGCGCCAGACTCCCTGGGGGCTGTAGGCCACCGTCCAACTTCACGCCGCGTTCGATATTGCTACTACTCTGCAAGGAGGCCCCCCGACCTACCTTGAGTCCAGTGATCATGTACACTGGCAGCTTGAATTTGCACCCCTCCATGAAGCCCTTGATCTCGTCCAGCTCCATCGTATCTGCGATGTACTTGGCAGTCGGATCGAAAGTCATGGTATCGAGCGTCTTGCATGAGAGGATGTCGTTCATATCTTTTCGATAGTACATGTCAGCTCCAGCACCAACGCCCACAAGACCCATGATGCGGGCGAAGATGCCAAGCTCGCCTGACACGAGCTTGCTGCGGGACGTTGTGAAACCGTCTTTGGTATCGATCATGTTTAGATACTTGGGTTCTATCTCGGTGATTTCCTCGCGGTTGAGAGGAACGAACTCGGTGAGGTCGTCAAGGACATGACCGAGCTTGATTGGGCCATCTGGTGGCGGGGCCGTCGTCCAGTTCGGGGCGAGGATGTATGTTTTGACCATCTTTCACAACTGGACGGTGATGATCCAACGTTTTTTTATGAATTAGTTGAGATGAAGCTTGATGAAGATTCAAAGCAGGTCCTTAAGGGGCAGATAGTGAACGAGAAGATGAACACAACACGAATACACTAATTCAACCAATAGACCGAATCGTCGTCCTGCATGGCAGAAATCGGCAGAAATCGGCAGAAATCAGCAGAAAGTCCACCGCAATGAACTGGAGGTTGGCTGCGTACAACTTGTACCCCGGTCTTCAGCTTATGCACTCCCACATGGTACTCTGCACACAGTGCATGCCCCAGCCAACCACCATTGGAGAGTTCATACATCCATTGCGCCCCTATCACAGGTGATTTCCGCGAAAAATGCCTCATGCTGGCATTCAAGCAAGTCTGGCCAACGGCCAAGCAACAGGCAACCGCCAAGAACCAGGCTGTGGTGATGACAGAACAACCAACTCTCGCGAGCCATTATTTCATCTACTGGGTCAGCAAGGCATATGGCTGAGACAACCCTGCAACTTGCCGGTCAAAGCCGCCTCGGCAGTGGCAGAACGTAGCCATCTGCGCCATCCTCCTGCGTAAAGCCAAAGCTCGGTCACGATCAACGACTACAAGCCCGCAGTGATAATCTCAACATAGACTGGGTAGTAGATCCTCTTGCCCGCCCCGAAACTTCAACTTGAGACAAAGCTCCTGGTACGATATCTCTCTCAATATGTGCTCGCTTACTGGCTGCCAGCGATCATAGCCCCATCTGAAGTCTTCGGGCGGAAATGAATCTGCACGAAGCGGGCCGGTCTTCTCTTCTGACTTTAGGGCTGACAAGCGATGCAGGGATAAGATTAACTTTCAGCTGTCCACGTTCAGCCGCAATTTTCAGGGACCTATCAACCCGCATTCAGTCCAACTTCCTGCTCAGCCGACAGCTTACCCCTCACGGATCTAACCTGATTATACAATGGCCGTCTTTGAGGCCACCATGGTCTAGTCCTCTCCTAGCTGCCGAGGGCTGGGAAAAAGCCTTCTTAGTGGCCTGATACTCTGTGCACCGCCCTACCATGATTATTTGTCTGTCGCACACGTTCTCGTATCTGCAAGATACCCGCAGCCATGCGTGAGATGCGGTGCTCGCTTAAGAACAACGGATTTGATGTTTTCTCTTTCCCCGGCGACGATCTCGTCGATGTGAGAGTTGGCACAACCCCATGTCGTTGACACATCATTGAACACGTAATCACAACAACATTATACAACTTCAAGAGTTTCAGGAGGCCAATCATCTTGAGTCAGAACCAGACTTATAGTGAAAAGCTAATATAGATCAGCTTCAACGGGAATAGATACTACCAAGTCATATCTCTTTGAGATCCGGATTCCCGAGTAGCCCAATACTACTACTCAGCATGATGTTGTTTCAAGATCCAGGAACGTATGAGTGTATCAGAGCCTGCTGTAGACCTTCCTTCCCCTTCTCCTTCAAGGATGCTCTCATCACCTGAGCCAAAGTCATCGAGCCATTCATGCTTGTAGATGTCTCGTTCCGCAACAGGAAAACCGTCTGTCCCTCTCATCCAGTTAAACACAGTGCGTGTAACGAGCTCGGAAAGGTCCTTTTCCCGATTGAGATGGACGTAGCTAATATGGGTAGGGAGGCAATTCAGTGGTGGTGAAGGTGTAAGATCGGGGCGGATCACGCGCTCGTCGACGGCATGGTGGACTTCTCGTCTGCCTCCAGTGCAATTCCAAATAATTTTGGAAAATCTGAGCCTGTGTTTGCCGGCACATGTTGCATGCTGCCGAACTTCAATGTCCAAATCCTCAATCGCGGTCGTCCCGGGTGGTGGATAAGGATAAAGTGGCGGGAACTTGTACTCGGAGAGCCCCTGGGAGAGGTATGCCAGCCGCCATTCATCCGCCCGAGCAATTGAGCTGGCATCACGATGAATGCCGGTTACAGGCTCTTCAATGAATGAAACTAGAGTTCCAGTCCATGCAGCTTCATGAAGATCAATTTCCTCAGTTCCCAAGAGGCCCCGAGGGCTCTTGAGGAGATTCTTGTGTGCACCAGTAATCATGGCACCGAGCCATAGAAAGCTCAGATGAGGCCTTCGTAGGAAGAATATGCGGGAAAGCACGTCAACATCCTGATTGGACTGTAGGAATGCAAAGCTTCCTTGCAGCCATGCTCCGCAGACGTTGCAGGGTATATCGGGCTCGTAAAAAATGCTGGTGAGAATGGACTTGATACCCTGGGGGTTGCAGCTTAGTGTCAGGAGCCTGTCAAATTGGCGTAATTCCTGGCCCCAGATAGGGCGATGTGACGTTGCTCCCGATACTTTCGCCACGGAAAATCGAGGTAACGGGAGGCGGACCTTTCTCCTGTCGAAATTCGCAAGGGGGAGAAGTAGTGCTGCGGCAAAAGCCGCACGACTTTGCTCGCTGGCCGAGTGCAATGCAGAATACTGGGCGATGTGCTGTACAGCAGCCTCGAAGGACGGACACTTTCCCAATGGAGGCGAGTCAGGCTCCGAGTTGCTAGATAGCAGTATTGTACGTGTTGAATCTAAAGAAACAGTCCAGGGAGACAGGAATTTATACTGTTTGTGCGGGATTGAAGCTTTCCAGCCTTGTCCCGGAGCGAGAACGGCTGCCCACCACCGGGCGGCCTCATCATTGATAGAACCCAACTGAACTATCACTGATGATTCATCCTTGGGTAAGTGACGGGTCTCTGCCCATTTTGCTTGGCAGGCGGTATACTCAAGCGGTGCCGCGCCTGAGATGATGGATGTCCAACGTGCGGACAAAGCGTAGGCCCATGCCAGCACGAGCACAATGAGATGATTATCGTCTTTTCCGAAATTCTTTTGGAACGGTATGTTTGCGTCGGCTGTCGCTAAGATGGCAGTGGGCTTGCCAACAGACGGGGTGACCTGAAATCGCTGCTCAAAGGAGGGTATATCACAACATCCGTTTGTCGTTGTCCAGGTTGAAGTAGCTGTCAACAAGCCAGTAGAGTCAAGATATACCCCCTCCGGAAAGTATGGATGCTGAGAGAAGATGTCGTCAAGTTTCAGGCAAGCTGGAGGAAGCCCGGGGTCTGTGGATGCTTGTTTCCAGAGCGCCCACCAGGTTCTGTATCCTTTGCTGTAAATAGATCGGTAGACGTCATCATCTGGCCGCAGTGCATCGTCACCCATGTTATAGAGTGTTGGGCGAGGAGACAATGAAAATCCGAGGTTCTGTCTTGTGATGTGTATCGCCCTTGTTGGTCGACGAGCACGGCGACTCACTTGCCCCTTTATACATATAGATGCGCCAAGGCAGTGCGAGGTCCTCGTCAATGCGATTACAGGCACCATGCGCTTATACCCTATACTGAATCAGCGACTACGGCTTGATATTTTATACCTTCGAGTGGCCGGAAAAGGGCAAAGGAAGGAAGAAGAAATCGTATTTCGCAGAGTTTGCCTTTCGAACTCCAAGGTCACATCCAATAGAAAATAGTAAAACATTCAAGAGAATTTATTCAAGTGAAATACGGCTAGCAAGCGTAACGTACCTAATACGCCATGCAATTACTTGTCGGGTCGCAAGATCGACGACTGTTTTCATGGTGACCTTGCAATCATAAACTGCACCGGCCGAATAAGAGATGATTCTAACCTTACAATAGATACCAAGCCTCGTTACACCTTTGTTCATCCATGTAAATAGTAAACACAGAATTCTCTCGTCAACAATTTCGTGCCTGATAGTCGGTGTAAAGGTTGACCCGAACTCATGTGCTTGGCAAGCCATGGAACACGTAAGCGTCTCAAGATCAGCTAACCTCCAAGACAACCGTGAACGTCAACAAGAAGCTTTTTGGAAGGGGTCATATCTTTAATCAATCTTTTTCTGTGTCTACCCAAAATGGGAAGCGATGCTCCCAAGTCAACTATGGCCATGGCCAAAGAAACACTTTGTGGCCAAGACCAACCACAAAAGGCGCCGAAACGCAAACCGGTCCCTGGTAAGGGATTCGGGAAGACCAGAAGAGGCTGCTTTAACTGCAAGCGGCGTCGAGTAAAATGTTCTGAATGTCGCCCCGAGTGCCAGGGTTGTCGGCGTCTGGGCATGCACTGTGTCTATCCAGCAACCACCCTACCTCAAGTTCGCCACTCGATAACATCTACAACATCAAAAGTCAACCTATCTCTTGACCATCTCAGGTTCTTCCATCACTTTCTTATTGAAGCATACCCGCCACATCCACATGCTTCGTCAGCTGTATGGCAAGACGTCGCTGCACTGTCGCACGAGGTAGGTTCTCCTGGAAGGCCCCGTTTCACTGTATATGCTAAGTAAAATCGCCCGTAGTATGACTTCCTAGCATCCTCTCTGTTAGCTCTCGCTGCTCAACACCTGACCCTTTTCAACCAAGCCGACTACTCAGTGCAGGCTCTCGACCTCAGAGTCTCTGCCATTAATGGCCTGAACCACGCTCTTTCACGGCCCTGTCGCACGGCAGCTGAAGCCGACGCTCGTTATGCTGCCGTGATTGCTCTCACGTTTCAGTCGTCGTACATGCCGGATGGAATGATGGACTTTTTGGCCATGATGCGTGGCTGGATGCTCATTCAGACCACTCTGGTTGCAGATCATACCAAGTCCATGTTCTGCACTTTCACTCGTGAATCTTTCGTGGGAAGCATGGAGAGACATATTGAACAACAGGAAGATGCTGGAAATGATACACTCATCCAAGACTGCCTTGCCTCACTGAAGACTGTCGAACCTCTATGCAGAGATAATGCAGAACGACGCTATTGGTCTATGTTGGAGAGGCTCGCGCACCTGAGCACCGTATCTCCACGGAACGGTCAGTTATCACACCCTATCATCGGCTTTGACATTAATGTAGTTGGCAGCATTTCTTGAGATGGTCCCTTGCTACGCCTTGACAAACAAGATGACCAACGACGAATACGCCGGCTTCACAGACCCTTCTAACCACGTGGCCCAAGTGCTCCTCGCGCATTTCCTCATGTTAGACCACATCTTGGAGACTTGTTTCTCCGAGGCTACGACACGACATTTTGCTTTCAGCAAGGGCATTACACAGGCTTGGATCAACAATATTGCAAGTGCTCTTCCTAAGAGCTTCCAGAAGTACATGATGTGGCCGATAGGTTTGGCTATGGGTTTTGGAGTCTCCATGTTAGTTTAGATGCCTATTTACAATTGTTCATAGAACCTCATGCTTTCAACAGCATGGCACTTCCTATGATTCCCAGGCAATCCACAGTAAGCGCGTAAAAACTTTGGGAATTATTTCAACTGCCTGAGTATGGCAGCCTCAGCTCCAAGTTGTCAAGGGCAAAGAGGTTGCGTGCCAAAAATTGAGTGGGGGGTTTTGGTGCCGAGGCCCAGGGTAGGCATCTCAAAAACGATGAAAGCGACGAACCGACCAATGAGAAGACACCTTCACGCCTGTCAACATTACTTGCGTGGCTCATTATTAGATGGCTTGGAAAGTCGCTCGTTATAATTTACGAGTTGTTGCAATCAGGCGAGACGCGTCACTTGCGACGAAAACGAGCCCGGCTGGGCTGAGGGTGTTCAGATTAAATGTTCTCAACAGACTGATGACGACGTCCACTAGACCTACTTCTATATATATTGCAAAGAACGGTCTTCATTCTGTTCTTCATCATCCTCATCATCCTCACTTTCGACAGCCGCTACAAAGCTACCAAGTTTAACTACCAAACAGCCACCATGCCGACCCAAACTGTCTTCCAAGCGACTACAACCTCCTCATCGGCGAGCCCAACCTGCACGACCGCGATCCCAGACAAGTACGGCTATGTCCCACCCGACTCATGCAACGCCAACTACGGCTTCTACCCACAGTGGGAGGACAACACTGCGTTTGCAGTTGCATTCGGCTTGTCCACCGTTGCTCACCTCCTTCAAGCCATCATTCTCAAAAAGGTCTGTTTCCTCTGTTACCAGCACGAGCTTGGCTAATATTTCACTCTAGTCCTTCTGTTGGGTTATTGTCATGGGCGCTCTATGGGAATGTGTCTGTTTCATCTTGCGTGCCTTGGGTGCAAGAGATCAGCAAGAATCAACGTACATGATTGTGTCGACTCTGCTGCTTTTGCTGGCGCCACTATGTATGCCCACCTCTCCCCTTTCATGTCACTCTTCTGATCAAATATCTAGGGATTAACGCCTTTGCCTACATGACCGTCGCTCGTCTCGTTCACCTTCTCCATCCACGTCGCCGCCTCGCTGGTCTGTCTGCACAGTGGCTCGCAAAATGCTTTGTTGCTGTCGATGTTCTATGCTTCATCATTCAAGCAGCAGGCGGTGCGATGCTTGCAGACCAGAACAACTCAGACACTGCGGATTTGGGAAGAAAGGTGTATATGGCTGGCGTGGGTGTTCAGTTGGGTTGTGTTCTTGTCTTTTTGGCCATTCACACTCTTTTCCATCGGGATATTTCTCGTAACGCTCGCGCTGGGAAGCTCAGAGCCCGAAGCCTGTGGACCATGTCTCTGCTGTGGGTTATCTACGTCGTTCTTGCTCTCATCGTGGTCAGTGTATCCGCCAACTAGACTCGAGAAGTAGCTGACGCGTCAATAGGTCCGCATCATCTTCCGTCTTGTCGAGTTCAGCCAGGGTGCCTCTTCATCCAATGTCATTCTACGCCACGAAGAGTTTCAGTTATACCTGGATGCGCTGCCGATGCTCATTGCAGTGGTTGTACTCAACGTGGTGCACCCCGGCATGGTTCTCCAAGGCCCCGAGAGCTCGTTTCCATCAATCAAGGCGAAATGGTGGCATGGCCGATCTGTCGCGTTTGAGACGCTGGAGCTCTCTTCAAATGAAAGGGGTTAGTCGTTGTCGAATCTATGGCGGTTGCTGCTCCGATCTTGGTAAAGGGCAAGCATAGTGTAAAGTTGAGCATCGTCAATGTGTCCTTTGGGGAAAGATACTCGTTGGCCTCAACGCGCTCGAGTGTAGCAAAAGAATTCAATGGAATAGTTAAATGGTTCACAGAGTTGTCCACCCCGCGGAAAGAGACAACATTTTCTCAGAGCCTGATCTCACGTCGGCCGACTTCGCCTGAGCCAAGCCCACAGGGGAACCAGCTGCGCCATTCTCCTTTGCACTTTCGATATAGAATCACTCGATGGGTAAGCAAACAACCAGGCAGCGGCTAAGTGCAGTAGGCTCTGCATAGCCCGGCCAATAAATATGCAGGCTCTGCTCACCATCCTTCACTCTTTGCCACTGAGGGGTTACACAACAGGCCTCCACTCGGCCATCAGGCTGAGGCTATGGAGCCTCTCTGATGTTATTTTAATCCTCTTGTCAGCTCTGCCATGTGACTGTGCTCACAGGTTATATTCAACATAATTCCTTGAGGCCCATCGATCTGTTCTCGCACAGAAACCCGTTGTTCCTGAATCCCAACCCCTTGGACTACGCTGGCTTCAACCATGGAACCCATTACTTCCATCGAAGCCGTCTCACTGGCAGCAAACATCCTCCAATTCATTCTTTTCGCTAAAGATTGCTACGATAAGATCAAAGAAATCCGAGAATCCGCGAACGGCCTTACTAAGGAGAATGCGAAGTTGCTCGACTCGACGTCTCGGGGGGAAGAAATGCTCAGATCAATTTCGGCTGGTCTGGAGTCATTGGAGGGCAAGCTGACACCAACTGAAGAGAAGATATGCGATATCGCTGGAAAGTGTCAGCGAATGGCCAGCGACCTACGAGAATACATTGAGAGTGGATCTGTTAAAGACCGCTCCAACCTTTTGGCGTTGGCGTCGAGCGTTGTCAAGGGGAAACGCAGGAGGCACGAGGTAGACAAGAGGCTAGCCGAGTGGGAAGGTTTGAAGAAGGACCTTTTTCGACTGCTCAACATCCACATCAGGTATGTTCAACGACACTGTGTCTGTTACATTGCTAAGCCAAGACTGCAGCCAACAGCAAAGTGGTGTGAAGCTCGCCCTGGCAAAACTCGTGGAGCAGACTCGCCAGCTTGGTATGGCACACTCCAACGATCTCTATCAGATGAAATCAGACATCCTGGATGCTATCTCAAAGGAATCAGAGTCTCAAGAAGCTGCACTAGATGTTAGCACCAAACTCTTCGAGTGGACAAAGAGAGTCTACTCGTTGAAGAAGGGGCAGGTCATTCTTCAGAGTCTCCGGTTCGATGAGATGGTGGATCGAAGAGATGGTATAGTCGAGGCCCAGCCATGCACATTCGAATGGGTAGAGAAGCCAAACATCAACTTTCTGGAGTGGCTCTCTAAGGACGATGGTGTTTATTGGGTGACTGGCCATCCAGGATCAGGAAAATCGACATTCATGAAATATCTCAGCCATCAAACGAAGATGCATCATACGAAGATACATCAGAAGCTAGTCCAATGGGCCCGCCCAAAGACTACTCTTGTCACGGCTAGCTTCTACTTTTGGTTCTCTGGCACTGCTCTTCAAAAGTCTCAAGAGGGCTTACTGCGATCCCTGCTGTTCCAAATCCTTCGACAGTGCCCTTCTCTGATTCCCAAAGTCTGCAAGTCGAGATGGTCTTCAGATCTGAGTATTCCCTGGACCCGGTCTGAGCTTATCGAGACTCTCAAGTCCTTGACTCTAAACTCAACATCTACCAAGTTCTTCTTTCTTATCGATGGTCTTGATGAATATCAGGACAATGCTGGCCTGCGTGGCAAGGACGGTGGAGTTTCTGCGCATATCAAAGAGATCATTGAAATTATCAATGGTCTAACAGATCTCCAGGACATCAAACTCTGTATCTCAAGCAGGCCATGGCCTGCTTTTGAGAACGTTTTTGGCCAAACCACTCACCGAAAGCTGTGCGTTCACAAAGAGAATCGCGAGGATATTGGTCGCTACATTCGAGAACGATTCACGAGTAGCCCAGCCTATCAGAAGTCATTGATTCCCTTGAAAGACCTTCAAGCACTATCTACCTCGATGGTTGAGGACTCTCGCGGTGTCTTCTTATGGGTGTCTCTTGTGGTGGAGAGTTTATTGCAAGGACTGGAAAACGGGGATAGAGTCGACGAACTTCGTAAAAGGTTCGAAGAAACCCCCAAAACACTCCATGCCATGTTTGAGCGGATGCTCGATTCAGTGGAGGAGAGGTATCACGAACAGGCTGCTCAAATACTTCAGGTGGCATTCCATGCTCGAGCACCGATGTGCGTGGCCACCTACTCTTTCATTGGTAAGGGCGATCTGTCGTTGGCAGGTGATCCAGAGCCATGGGCTGAGAATGAGTGTATCCGAATATCAGAGACTACGGAGAGCCGTCTCAAGGTCCGATGCCCAGATCTCATCAAGATCAAGGGTAATTCGAGCGCCATGACAACAGCTCAGAAGATGACCAAGCACCAAGTAGAGTTCTTACATCGGACGGTCAAGGACTTTTTATCGTTGGAGGAGACTCAAAAGATGTTACGAGATCGCATTAAGGAACCTTTTGATCCTATGAAGTTCATCAGCAAAGCCCTCTTGGCTCACATCAGGGGAGCTAAAATTTCTGGAGATCAAACCTTTGGAGACCAAACCTGGTCCTCTACGTCATGGGAGATGTTCCAATTGCTCGATGAACTCACCTACTATGTTTCCGAACTTGAGCAGACAACAAAACTCTCGCAAATTGAACTACTGGACAAGCTTCATGAGACAATCGTGAAGCAGACAGGAAACAGGGATTTCCTCCTTGATGGTGATTCCTTTGTTGGTGTCATGGCCCAAAAGGATATGCATCTTTACGTCAAGGATCACCTACCACAGGCTTTGCGTGGTCCTGGAGCGCCGTTGCTTGGCAGTATCCTATTTCCACGATGGCAAAGGCCACGGTGGCACGCCGACGGTCTACCTCACCCGTCTGTTGAGATGGTGGAGCTATTCCTGAAGCATGGGGCAAAAACAGGCGAGCTCTCAAAAGACAGGAAGGCGACGCTCTGGAGCCATTACATGGCAAGGATCTATGGAGCCCAGGCGGAGCTGAGGGACAACGCAAAGCTCAAAGACACACACATCTCTATCATTCAGATGTTCCTAGAGCACGACGCCGACCCCAAAATTGAGTGTGTGGTTGGATTCACAGACGCAAGACCCACCGTAGGCAGAGCAAGGGGCATCAAGTATCCTGTGTACAAGGACGTTGAGTCGATCTTGAAGGAAGTGTTTGAGCCGGATGAGAGAGAGTACTTGGAGTTTCTGCTACATCGGAAATGGCCTGGCTTGTTTTCAAGGTTGAGAAAGGCGCTGAAGGAGTAGGCAAGTTGGCATTGAGCAGCAAGATCGGCCTGAAAGGAATTTGGTAGTCTTGGTAAGGATTGAGTTCGATGGGAGAAGGTTACTTTGCGGGGACAGCCCAGATGTCTAATTAATGTGAGCAAACAAGTCTGATTTGCGAAAGGCTAGGACAAGGATCTGGTAATGAAGAAGAGTTGCTTACGTTGCATTGATAAAGGCCGCTCAAACCCAAACCACCCAAAAGGCCCGCATCGCGGTGATCATGTCTCACCCCCGCAAGATGCGTCAGATTACTAACCAAGATTTATCTCTCAAAAGACCGAGGTACCGCCATCAATCTTTCCTTTCTCTTCACATCTGCCTAAGGCCAGAGTGTCACTCGCGAATCAGCGGAGAACAGAGCGGACGACTCAGGATCTTTGCTGGCCAAAGATCGATCACGACCATATTCCCCTCATTGACGTCATGAACTCCTACGGGCTACACCTTGGCCTCTTGTGGTGGCTTATCACCTGTACCGTCGCTATTGACCCGATCGTGGTCGACGGAGAAGGAAGGGTCGCCTATCAAGGATCCGAACGCAATGGCATCGAAGTGTTTCTCAATATTCGCTATGGGGAAGATACCGGGGGAGAAAATCGATTCAAGCCGCCTCGCCGCTATTTTCCAGAGGCTGGAAGTACCATTCTGACGCAGGAGTACGGACCGGCTTGTCCACAGCAAGTTGGAGCACCGAATATACCCATCGCCCTCAGCAATGTTGCGAATATCTCGGAAGATTGCCTAAATCTCAACGTCGCACGGCCTACAGGAACGTGCGAACTAGACACACTGCCTGTCATGGTTTACATCCACGGCGGCAGCTTTTGGGCGGGCCAAAACCAGGAGGCGACGATTCTACCAGACAGCATGGTCCTCGAATCTGTTTACAATGGGATGCCCATTATTCACGTTGCCATGAACTATCGCCTGGGTGGTAAGTCACTGATTTCCAACAGATGACTGATTCAGTGGTTCCTAACATAGGCAGTCTTTGGCTTCGCGCAGTCGGATGTGCTCATGGAAGAAGGCTCAACTAATGCCGGCCTTCGGGACCAGAGACTCGCCATTGAGTGGGTTCGCAACAAAATCATCTTTTTTGGCGGGAATCCCAATAATATTACCATCTTTGGGCAGTCATCTGGAGGTAAGTAATACACTGAAGTACTGGATCTTGGCTCACATTGATCAGGTCTCGCAGTGGGCATGCAAACGCTGGCATATGGTGGCACCAAGCCTGCTCCCTTTAACCAAGGTATCTGCCAGAGCCAAGCGCTCGAGCCGGGCATTACTGGTAACTTTACCATCAACGCCATGAAGGCTGTGGTCAATCAAGTTGGATGCAATCTTACCGACTTACATACGAATCACACTGTTGAATGCTTGAGGAACTTGGACATGGAGACGCTCTTGAATGCGTCCCTAGAAACATACCAGAGCGACATCGCACACAACATCGGCGACATCTGGCTTCCGGTCGTTGACGGCGACTTCCTACCTGCTCCTCCCTCGCAGCTTTTGGCTGAGGGCAGATTCTCCAACGTGACAACCATGATCGGCTGGTGTGAAGATGATGTGACTTTCTTTACAGACACGTCCATTAAGACACCGGAAGATACCCGCAAGTTCATATCATCATACGTTCCCGATGTCACTGAGTCCAACATTGACAAACTCCTTCTTCTCTATCCATCCTTTGAATTCTTGGACAACGAGGAGCAAGGGTTATCGGCAGAGTTTTATCGTGCAGCACGTGTCTTTCGAGATATCCTGATGGTTTGTCAACCAGCCTGGTACGGCGAGCGCCTTGCTTCAAAGAGAAACGAGGTCTTCCTCTACGATTGGAATCAGACGATACTCGAGCCCATCATAGAAGAGGTCACAGGAAAGACCGGATTTGGCACGATACACACGTCCGAGTTTGCATACATTTTTGGAAACTTGTCTCACTACAACGTCAGCGGCTATCCTTTTCATCCCACATCATCAGACGACTCCCTGAGACAGCGTGGGTCGAGATCATGGTCGACATTTGCTTCTACAGGAAAGCCAGGCGTACCCGGACGCAAAACATTTCAAGGCTTCAACGTCTCATATCCAATTGCCCCTATACCATACGAAGTCGATCCTGACGATGAACAATACATCATTGTCTCCATTGGAGGCAAGGGCGCACGGAGAGTCAAGCTTGGAAAATTCCTTGAAGACCAGTCCAAAGAAAATGAAACGCATGTATACGAGGGGTTAAAAGGCGCATGGCGGAAAAAGATCAACGATACAAACCCTGCTGACAAGGAGATGTATGTGTATGTCATTGGTGGTCCTAATGAAGGACTGTCGGACTTTGGGGGAGACAAGGCGAATCTGGCGGTGAAGAGTCAGTGGTTGAGGAAGAGATGTGCTTTTATCAACTCCCCTGAGATGATAGCGCAGCTCAAGTACTAGTATTTCGTTCCTACAATATGCTAAGTTAGTCCATGGAAGGTCATTGTTTCCGGTTTAGAGTATTTTGTTGTGTATACCTTGCTCATATAACTCTTATAATGGTGACAAGAGATAATGAATATACATTGAAGATTCCCAGAGAAGTCAGTTAGCTCTATCAACCTCCCACGGCCACTGTTCGGCGTGGTGTGGCATCATGATGCAAGCCAAAACTTAGAATCAACGTACCTCGAGAAGCTCCCCTTGAAGCCACCTTGCAGTAAGCCCTATGATTCGGCGCATTACCCTCCTGGCTTTCTTTTTATCATCATACAAAAGTATTTGAGTCATCCTTCCCCTTTCCTAAGCTTCAAGACTCTACATTCAGAAAATCTTTACTCCAACAGCCACGCAGCCTACGATGGCGACTCAAAACCAGAACCAGCGAACTTGGCTCTATCTTTTGCCTGAGGAACTCTTCCACATGGTAGTTAAGCTACTCACCCCTCCGTCGAAAGTCTGCCTCGCTCTCACTTCCAAGCCCCTCTTCGCCAAACTATACCCCTCAGCTCGGGTCCCAACTCTTGGAAACCAAGAGTTGGCAATATTCTTCTCGCTTTTGGAAAAGGATAACCCCCGGATTGTCTTGTGCGGCGAACACAACAAACTACGCCCTTTCGACCCGACTATCAGTAAACGGGCACAGAGCCGCCCACATTCCGGCAATCTCGAGCATGCCAAGTGGTGGTACCCAGGAACTCCTTGCGCTGCGTCTTCAGACAGCTCATTTCTTCTTCCAAGCAACTCACATGATTGGGTAAATGCATCAGTCAATTGTGTGTCGTGGATGCCCGGGATCGTATGGCCGAACCTTACTTTTTCCGAGCTTCATTCCGTCATGAACCGCCACTTGTACGGCGATAGCCATGGTTTACCGCTTGAACATTTGGCTTACGACTACGAATTTGGGAGGTTCATCGACCTGGATCGACCATATGATCAGAGTCACTTTCCTCTTGAACGTCACTCAGAAGGTCAACAGGTTCTTACACCTGAAGAGGAGTGGATTTTCGAAAATGAGACTGCTGCTTTGAAGTACCTCACCCAGCCTGACTGCGACTTCGCTCCCACGGCAAATGCTATATGCTCTCACCGCCCCGACTCCTGGTTAGCTTCTCAGATGTGGCACTTCAAACACTTCTCAGGAGCCAGGATCATCGATAACGAGCTGTACTTGCGTCGCAACCATGTCATCAAAGGTCCACCGGTCTCGGTTGCCTCGTTCAAGTATCTTCTGGAAAGCGTTGATCTGCCTCTCTGCCGCCATATTCGGCCTAGCGGAGATTACAAGTTCGATAGCAGGTATTACTACTTTGTGGATATTGGACTCCCAGAGATTGAGAACTTGGAACTCGATCATGACGCCCAAGTCTCTCGATCTTGTCGTGTGTGCTACACTGACTATGTCCTCGTGATAAAGAACCCCAACGCCTCAACGGGATGGACATTGGACCTTACCACCTTCCACCGGTTTGGGTCTTGCAGTAGTCTAAGCGACCCGATTTGGCAGTGTGCTACCAGATGTGCTAGGTACTTGCCGATGAGGCGCGGCGAGAACCTCAGAGGTCGGAGGCGTTTTCACAACGACAACGTCATACCTGAAAGCGGTCAAGGTATGGTTCATGCCCGTTTTCGTCAGGCTTCAACCGAAGGGGATGTCTCCGGGTTGCATGATGGACAGCCACAGCCTTGGGGATGGGCTCAAGATGATGTTGTTTCTAGGCTTCTTCACCGTGCGGATCCCTATAAGTTCCCATCTCCATGGCTGGACCTCGTTGATCTATCCGAAGACGAAGCTGTGATATTTTAGAAGAAATAGAAGAGGGTCCTGTCAGCGCAGCCAATTAAACGGCAATGTCTCACACGAGGCCACTGTGTTAGCAATAGGCCATGATGCTGTGATGTGTTGGCAATGTGTTCTTTGTTACAGTTGAAGCCCGGCCCTTCATTAGTTAACTGAGCTAGGAAATCGAGGTCTTACATGGTGAGGCCTGAAAACTTCGAACGGAGCCTGTGACCGTCAGCGGAGGCACTCCAACCAGCCGCAGATAACTCCGCCACTCCTAGAGAACCAATCATATATGCCAATAACCTACGAGGCTCTCGATAAACGGCTGCCTGCTCGGAGACAGCGTATGACCCCGCATTGAAAGACAACAAAATGGGCTGACAAGCTGCTGTCAAGACTCCCATCCCTCATCTCACATTCGACCTTCTCAAGTCACATTTACATCATGGTCTGCGATGCATGCCATGGCAGTTTAGCGGGTTCTCTACAACGTTACTTCGAGGGGTGCCAAGACCCAGAGCTTTTACTCCAGCCTCGATTGCCTCACCATCTCACTGCACAGAGCCTCTTAAGATCGGTTGACGCAAAATGCTGGCCGTGTTCTACATTCTGGTTCTCTCTCACCCCTGAGCAGCGGATTACTCTCCTTGATGAAGTTGGCTCCGCTGAGTGGGGAGCTCGGCCTTGCACGAAGTCGTTCAGATGGCTTCGTTGGGCTGATGACAGGTCTTTCAAGATCAAGTTTGGGTTCAGAATTTGCATAATTTTCAACAGTGGCTATGCACACAGCAGATTCTTCAGAGTTCTTGAGGGTGAGCCCGAGACTCGAATAGTTTCATTACTTGGTAGCTTCATTCGACTAACCGACTTCTAGTGACGAATCCCCAACTTCCAAATTACCCACGCCTCGACTCTTGGCAACTCTCGTGTAGCACAGACTCACCAGAAACGTCATCACTTGCCAAAGATTGGATTCGCAACTGTCTTCAAAATCACTGCAGATGCAACTTTGCGTCTCAGACCGTCTGGTATCCCACACGCTTGCTTGATTCCGGAGCACTTGATGCCAACGGGACACCCAAGATCAAGCTTACTGAAACAGCGGCTACGGCCATTTCTGGGCCCTACATGACCCTTAGCCATTCTTGGGGCAAGGGACACACCTTGACCTTGAACAAGGGGTCATACCAAATGCTGCTGGATGGCGTCAGCTCCTCAGCACTTCCACGGACGTTCCGAGAGGCTTCTAGTGTGGCACGGCGACTAGGCGTGCGCTACATCTGGATTGATGCTCTTTGCATTTTCCAGGACAAGGACGATCTTTCTGACTGGAACAGAGAGGCATCTCTTATGCACAAAGTTTATGCTCACTCCTTTTGCAACATTGTAGCAGCAGAAACCCCAGATAGTTCCCACTCCCTGTTCGGATCACGAGATCCTACAACGATGCTTCCGGCGCATAATGAGGAGTATGCTCACATCAAACTGGGTTCTACATCGCTCGCCCACAAGTACATCTTGACAGATGACGATCTCAGCAAAGAAGTTGCCAATGCGAGAATCAACACCCGGGCATGGGTCATGCAAGAGCGCTACATGTCACCCAGGGCCCTACATTTCGGCCGCCATCAGCTCTTTTGGGAATGTCGAGAGGTAGACGCCGCCGAGACAAACCCTTTTGGCTTTTCATGCGGAAATCCGGGCTTAAAATCGAGATACGAGGATGTACAAGACTGCCTCCGCAGGGAAAGCCTAATAGGAACTTGCAATACTGAGCGAGGAGACGCTGGGTTCTATCGCCTGGTTGAAGAGTACTCCAAGTGTGCTCTGAACTTGAGCTTTCCCAGCGACAAACTCGTTGCCTTCTCGGCTATCCTCAAACAATTTTCCACGGTGCACAGAGAGGAGATGGTCGCAGGTATGAGGCGCCGGTGCCTCGAAAGCGACTTTCTCTGGACTCTATCCCTCACACCAGGGTCTAAACTCGACTTGGCATGCTATGAGACCTACATCGCGCCCAGTTGGTCATGGGCCTCAGTAAGGGGAGTGGTCAATCGCGAAAAACGTGGCGAAGAGGATATTCTCATCCATGTAGAGGACTACAAGTTGGACCACGTCACCCAAGACACGACAGGGGCGATCCGCGGTGGTTGGTTACGACTGAGCGGACTGCTAAAACGAGTGAAACTGTTGCGTTGCTACAACACTCTTTCAACGCCGATTATCCGCTGGGTGCTGGAAATCGATGGGGTTAAACTCGACCTCCGTGACCTTATCAATGAAAATCCTTGGACTGTTTTCCTTGATTCACGGATGGATCATATTGAACAGGACAACGACAACGAGGTGCTCTTCTGCATGCCAGCGGTAACAATCCTCGATTATAATGGTACACGCAACACACGTTCGTTGCTGCTCAAGCTAGTTGATGCTAGCACAGGCACGTTTCGACGGCTAGGGATGGTGCGCGGGTTCGGCGAAGAGGCTGGGGATTTAATGACAGCAAATTATGGATCAGGTGGTGCAGCCGCTGACCAAGGAAAGTTACCATGCATCGAGTTTAACAACGGGCGTCACTCAATTTACATAATCTAAGCGCCCAGGATGGCGAGTACTGTACTTATCAAGAGTTCTTTAGACAAGAGGCACTAAAGGAGGATTTTATGTTCCCTTCAGGAATCTTCAACTTCATAGAACACGACGGAAGGTCCTCAGACATCGCTGTTGTCTTCGTTGCGCAGACGTCCCTGTCCAAGGCTTCCGTCAACATCGACTCCGGCTCTTCTTTGTGCTTTGATCTCTTCCCTGGCTTCAGCTTGCTCGGCCTTTTTTCTAATCTCAAATGTCAGCTCGCGTTTTCATGTTACGGCGCAGTGACCCAACCTTTCAAGGTCCGAGGTGTAGTCCTCGATTTGGATGTCATCCTTACGCGGCTTATCTCTACCACTTGTTTTCTTGACAGCATCAGCAACTTTCCCCTCGGAAAGTGTCGCTAGCTGCTCAGCATCGACATTCTCGTTTTGCTTCAAGGCCTTGCCTTGGGTGTGGGTGGACGTCATGTTTGTTATTATAGAGGCGGAACTGTTCAAAGAAACTTGATATTTTGTGAGTAAAGACAGTAGATTCTTCCAACTCCTGCTATTTCTGTTTTATAGATATGCACTTGGCCCTTTGGGCCGACGTGGTCTAGTGTAACGATGGAATCTATGATGCGCTGATGACGTAGCTGGATATTCAGCATCAATCGATCCTCGCCATTTTAGCCTATCGCTTTCTGGTTGAATATTGAATGCATTAATTTGCATTCATACGAGATGTCCTTCTTTTTGCAATGACATATTGTCAGACACAGGATCAAAAAACACCCGTAGAGACACACAGCAACATCAAAACCCAATGCTGCAATCTACGAGACATGACTTAGAGTAAAATAAATAAACTATACTCTAAAGTGTATATGTATTCTTAGATTCATAATCATAAGCCTTTCATGCTCATTGAACAGGTAGCGTACTTGCGAAGTATGCCATTTTCTTCTCAGACCATTAGTATAGCTATCCTGCAATCCCATCCCAACCACTATTTTCCCTTTTGGGAGAGCGCCTGTGGCCAGCCGCTTACAAGATAGCCTCCATTCTCTCCAGTGCCCCCTCCAAAATGTCATAAACCATGTCCTCTGCAATTATTCCATCCTCATACGACGCATTAATAACAGTATCTCCCCCTTCCACGCCGGCAACATTGATGCTGATGTTGTAGCTGATAGTCCCATTCACCGTAGAAGCCGAAAAGCTCATGCCATCAATCTTCCATGGTCCTTCCTTTTCCCCACTCGTCGAAAAGCTTCCCAGATTGGAGATTTGGAAGGAATTGTTCAGATGAAGGCCCAGGGCTGGGAAAGTGGACTTCAGGAGCCCCTCCAGGTCATCAGATACACCATTCGATGCTTTGAACACCGTGAGAAGCTGTGGTTGGGCTCCCTGGAATGGCTTTTGTAAGGATTCTCGATATTCTCGAACGAGATCCCAAGCCCCTTCCACGTCCACATGCGTCTTGCCTGGCTTCAACGGTCTCGAGCCAAATACGCGGCGGTATTTGCTCAGCCACGTAACATTCCTGACCCCGCCTGCACATTGAAGGAGCTTACCAGAGGAATCAGTGTTCTCTGGATAGAGGGATCTCACATCAAGGGCGCAATTCGTGATCCCAATTTTGGCTTCGGGATAGTAGTCGATAGCGAGGGTGCAAGAAATCATGGTGTGAAGAAGTGGCGTGAAGCTCGCTTTCTGTTCTCGACATGCCGCGATGATCTGCCGCATCTTGGCAGCGGGGATGCGAACACTGGCGACGCGGGTCTTTGTCCGTTGATGAGGCTCAGCCTCGATTAGGAAAGAGTTGGCGTACGGTTTTGCCTTTGGCAGGTCGCTGAAGAAAAGCCTGCTGCCAAAGAAGAGTCGAATCAACAGGAACATGAGAAATATGTGAGCCATGCGGAGGGCAGATAGACTGCTGATCCAAAATTGTTCCGTCTCTTTGCTCAATCTCACCCGTTCGGGGTCGATCTTGACGATACAGTCAACTGGTTTCTGGTCTTGATCGAAAGAGTTGATCGCCTCAAGGAACTTGCGATGGAAGAAGTGACCGAAACGACCGTCACAAACGATGTGATGAAAGACAAACACCACTTCTTGTCGTCCAAGGACAACTATCTTCCACCAAGGGTTTCGAGGGTTGAAAGTCTCGCCAGTCCACAGCCACTCATTGTGAAGCCTTTCAAGGATTTCCGGTCCAGAAGCAGGCTTGTGGTCATCAAGAAACTCGACACATGTCTCCAAGTCGATTTCGTGGAGTGCCGCGAGAAGCAGTAAATGCTTTTTCCCATTTTCGGATGCTTTTGGAACTCCAATCAGGGAAAGCTCTGGGTATGCCTCAACGACAGACCGGAGAGCAAAGTACACAGCCTCCTTAGACAGACGACCGTTCGGGGTAGTTGGAGCGTAGTGTGCCGAGAGTAGAACGTTGGACTGAGCGCCTATCTGATGTTGGATATAGAACATGCGATCCAGGCAATCTTGGAGCAATTAGCAGGTGGTATATTAGAAGTTTTCTCCTGTTCTCACTTGTGGGCCGGACCAATGTGTAGGATGACGAATCCATGTCAGTCGAGTTGTTGTTGCCACAGAACTAGTGAGCCTTCTGAAACTCGTTGGCAAAGCCAAGGCATAGAAGAAGCCTGAGTTATAGGTCCCTGAAGTGCACAGCAATGAAATAATTGCTCCATCATGGCTTAAAGACAATCCTTTGGCTTTATAATCGTCGTCAGCCCGTTGCAACCCTATACCACTCGCTTAGACGCGATCCTCCACTTGACGATAACTGGAATAGCGCTTATCTCAATCCCCACTGGTACTAACTGAAACAGGTAATTCGGACTTCTCATCGTCTAATTGGCTGAGTTTTGGGTGGAACGGCAAATCCCGAGTTCGCAAGCCTAACGACCCAACCTCACTCCTTGTCTGACACTGTCGAATCAACAACCGGCAGGACAGAGCACCTTGTGCTGCATGCTTTTTATCCTAGACAGCCGGTACTTTGGGCCTGTCTTCTAGTTCGTCAACAAATCCCCCGGCCACCGGACCCTCCGGGAAGAGAGCAATCTTCTTAGAGCCCAGCCACCATTTGACCGCCTCAGAGGGTCAACTCACCACGTCCTGGGTATTGAGACCAATGGTAAGTTTTTATGCAATCTCAGACTTCTCTCCTGGAGTTTGAGCTTGTAACTGACCCAAATGGGCAACTTTAGGCTAAGCTCCCTGGCACCAATGTGTTGGTCTTGGACCTCACCAATAGGCCCAAGCCCCCCAAAAAGAGAGGCCCTAACACTCGGACTGGATGCAAGGAGTGCAAGTACGTCGCCCCCTGTCTTATGCACGCTGACTTAGTTAACGCTGATGGACAGACGACGCCACATTAAATGCGACGAGGGTAAACCTGCCTGTAGAAGATGTGTAATCGCTGGCCTGACCTGCGACATTTCTTTTACACTGGTACCAACGAGAAACCGAGCCATTAGGCCCCGACAAAGTAGTGACATGTCCAGCGCCTCTTCTACCACGACAGATGAAAGCACAGAAATATCCGACTATCGCATTCTAAACAAGCCCAACCACATACTGTCCATATTTGGGAATCAGCAACAGTGGAACTTCTTCTCCGCATTCGTCTTTACCAGCCAACAGACCGGAACTGTTCCCATCAATACCTTGGCAGCTCTCACCCCACAGATTGCTCACGGCGACACTGTCATACGAGAGATTTGCGTCGCAATTGGGGCCGCCGCGGGCGCATTCACGGACCCAAACTCCAATGCGTCTGCTGATGAGAAGCTATCAAGGACCTCACTCGTGCATTACAACCGTGCAGTCAGTACCATCACTGCAGCCAAAACTACAAGCGATACCCTTCTCACGGTGGCTGTGGCGTCAATTCTATTCGTCACGTACGACATGTTGCGCGGTGACACATCGAGTGCATTTGTTCATTTCAATCACGGCCGGAGAGTCGCCGACAGTTACTTTGACAGACGATGCAAAGAGAGAGGCGTCACATTAGCCTCCTTGCCCATGTCTACACTTGAGGCAGCCCTTTATGAGATGGTACAGCGACTCACCACCTACCCTTGGGCTCTTGACTTGGGCTTCGTTCGTTCTAGGACGGATCACAAGGCCCACATGTATTGTGAGAGAAGCGACCACAGGTATCGTCTGGAGGACTTGCCGGCCTGGTTTCGTGATCTACCACATGCGTTGACGTGGTGGGATGTTGTCCAGCATTATCTGTACCATCACAACCTTGCCAAGCACCAAGGACATCAGACTCCTGATAAGATGACGCCCTGGGAGCAGTCTTTCGGCATTCTTCAGCAATGGCACAACGGCTTCTTACCACTCCTTCAATACGCCCGGCAAAACAAAACCCAGGACCTTTACACTTATATGAGTACCTGTATTCTGGAAGCTCTATACCTCGAGGCATTGGCAAATCTG
The DNA here is from genome assembly GCA_027569015.1 of Ascodesmis sphaerospora. NCBI lineage: Eukaryota > Fungi > Ascomycota > Pezizomycetes > Pezizales > Ascodesmidaceae > Ascodesmis > Ascodesmis sphaerospora. The sequence continues at coordinate 325,335 of JAPPUR010000031.1, read as the reverse complement.
CATCTAAAATTTCGCCCCGACTCAAACGTCTTCCCCGACAACCGATCAATTTATCTCGAAATCGTCCGAGCGGCACGGGAGATGCAGCAAAACTGGAGCCAGGCACGAGGAATCGCCGTCTTGGACAACGCGGTCGCTCGGCCCCTCATCTTCGTCATGTTTAAATGCCGCGACGCCTCTATACGGCAAGAGATCCAAGAGATGTTGTTGAAGTTTGATCCGAGTTCTCAACTTGCGTTTCCGCTGTTGATCATGATGAATAGGGAGGAAGGGAAAGAATTGCCACCGAAGCTGAGGAACGTTGAAAGGGCATTGGGCTGGCATCTCACAGCGTGTGGTTGTAACTCAGGGGCTTCTTCTCCCTAGCCAGACCCAGAGGTCGTCGCGTTAAGCCACCAGTTACCCAGAGCATAGAATAGATCGGCATTTCTACATTTATTACCATAAAATGCTCATATCCATAGTCTTAGTATCGTATGAGATTTATCACACGCTTAGAATAGGGAACGCACTAGAATAACGAGGTCCTATCGTGGCTTATTGGCTGGCCGAGCTCAAATATCTAGGGTTGACAAAGAAGTTGTAAGAAAATACACACCCTGCAAGGCCGATAAAATATCCTAATTGTAATCTGCCTGGGCTTCTCCTGAAAATTGCACATTCAGGGCCACCCACATTTCCCATCTTGACCAAGTCCTACGGGTAACTTGGAGACGGTTATGACAGCGTCTGACCCCGCAACTCTTACCATTGCTACTAATCCATGTTGATTCTTTCTCCTCAGCGACCTCGCCGTTGCTCATTTTCCATTGCTGCATAACCCGACCCAATTTCCGAATTTCATCCTCGACGACCGTGGGTGGTGGCCCACGCAAGTGCATCCTAAAAGGGTCGTCACAGGTGGACCAGATAGCTAGTTTCCATATCGGTTCAAATGGGCTTCGACAGTTCCCAAGTCGATGATACGTTGCCAGTTTGAAATTCCAGCCCACCAGCTCGTCTTCCCAGATAGATACCGAGTAATCTGTAAAGCAATCGATGCATGACCATGATCGCCTTATAGTAGAGTTCTTGCACAAAAGAAGACACCGGAACTCAGCGGGTGGCCGGTACATGTCCCTATACGGACAAGTATTGACAGATCTATGGAAAGATGCGTGGCGACAAATTGGAAGCTCAAGACTGCTGAGAAGATTCGCGAAATCGTGTCGTTTAACCTGTGGACCATCGATACTGTGAAAACGAGCGATATAGAGCTCATTATCAATGATCTTTGCTTCAGAGGTGTGTTTGAATGTCCAGAGACTTGTAGAGGTATTTGGTTTGTGTGGCGTGTGAGAGTCCCAGACTGTCTTTCGACGGTGTCTTGTCAGATATTGGCGGCCTTGAGGGTGCCGATCCAGAGGAAAGTGAGAACCCAAGGCCTCTTTGAAATTTATCAGCCTTTGAAACTCGTACCTATACTCAAGAGCTCTCAGTGGCAAACCATATGTCTCGCCGTAAAGGTGCCGATTCATGACGAGGTGCGCTTCTGCAAAGTTGATAATAGGCCAGTTGATCTCAGGCATCCATGCCGAAGGATGGACGGGCGTTTCGTTCTCAAAAGCCCACCAATCTGCTTGCTCGAGGAGAGGGGGGCGGTTATGCCCCCTCCCAGATTGGGGCCAACGCCACTTGACCATAGTAGGCTGTGCGCATCTCAAGTGGCCACGACCTGATTCGAGGGTACAGAGAAGACGGCAGTCAAAGCAGACGCCCAGGGCAGGATTGTCCTTCTCGAGAAGCAGGAGCAATTCATCCCTTTCCGAGGGCTCGGACTTTTCCGAAAGAGGGAAGACGGTTCGACCGGGGTAGTGTCCAAGTATTGGCACTCTACCAGTTGGGTAACAGCTAAAGAAAAGATGTTTTGCTGTAAGAGCGAGGGCGACGCGCGAGTAGGAGGGGAGCTGATCTAGAATCATCGACATGATCTCCCATGGTAGAGAAAGAATTTTGCTGTCAGCCATTTCTCTTGAGGTATACCGTGTCATGTTGGAAAGTGGTGCCGGAGTATTGGTGACTAGGTAGGAAAATATGGATCGCCGAAGCAACTGGGGGAGGCAAGTTATTTATGCGCAGAATCATCAATGACGCACCTGTCATACACATTACCAGGAAGAGACACACAGCAGCATCAAAACTCAATGTCGTAAAACACCGTACCGATCTGTCCCATCAAACTCAAACTTGTTGAGTCACGATCTTCTAGCTTAACCAATCAAGGGCCGGGCTCCAACTATAGCAAAGAACACATTGTCAACGCATCATCTTAACGCAGAACAAAGCCCGGAGAGACTGGATCTTCGTCGTTGATAAAGAACCGCGTTTCTGCAACAAGGTATGCCTCTCCCCTCACGCGTACAACGCAGGCAGGAAACCCTTCGACTGGACTCTGGCCCTTGGACACTATCTCGGCCTCAAACGTTGTCCCAATAATAGAGTGATGTAAGAGTCTCGATTTCTCTTCAAGTCGACCTTGAGCAAGTAGAATAGCCATCCTTCCGCAAGTTCCAGAGCCACAGGGAGACCGGTCGACCTGCCCGTCGCCGTAGATGTTGACGCTCTTCTGGACGATCCACCCCGGCCCCTTGGTGTTTTCTTCTTCAAAAAATAGCATCGCATACAACTTGTTGCTGCCGTACTCTCCCCTATCTCCAAGGGATGCCTTGATCTCTCGTTGAAGTCTGATGAATTCGTTTACGTTGCTTGGCTTGACCTCGAGGCCCAGCTGAGCAGTGTCTACCGATGCTATCACAGCGCCAGCAAACGCAAGGTCAACAAGGACATCAGAATCGCGAGAAGGGATTGCCACGGATAACCCCTTCGCTATCTGATAGGTAGAGACGTTGACAAAGTCGGCATGTATGGACTTGCCATCTTTTCTTGTGACCGACGAGACCACGCGGCCAGACGGGACATCAATGACGACATCCACGACTCCATTCTCAGGAGCATTGACAAGGCCCCTGTGGACAGCCCAATAGCCCAACGCGATAGTACCATGACCACAGGCCGTCGCAAAGCCATCCTTATGCCAGAATAGGACACCGAAGGAACTTCCGGAATCGTTTGGCGGAGTAATAAAGCCACCGTACATATCGGCGTGTCCTCGAGGTTCGTGGCTAAGGAATATGCGGAGTCGATCTAGCGGATGATCTTTGGTCTTGACAATCTCGAAATAACGCTCCAAAACAGTCTGAACTTTGGGTAGAAAGTCTGATGGCGGGTGCTGAATAATGCGGAATGGCTCTCCGGCTGTATGCCAGTCCTCAGACTCAACCCAGTAAGACGAATTGTCCGCCATGGCGTATGTGCAAGAAATGAATAATGAAACTATTTGAGATAACGGCAGCTCTAGAAGATGTTCATATCAGTAGAAATGCGTAGCCGAAAATTATACTAAGAGACACTAAAGCAAGTCGTGGGGAAATCTGAAGTTTTATATAGTGATTTATTAATGAAATAGGTAACTAAACCCGAGTTGCAGATTAATAGTTATTGGCTTGGTCATTTGTAAGCCAGAACAGTTGCTGATTTATAATCGAGCTCCGTCCTTGGATGCCCTTGGGCGATCACTTGGGGATGCTTTCCCGTTTGCTGTCTCTTCGATGATGCAAAAAATAACACAGATTATCAGACAGCGAGGAGTATTCTTATACGTTGCTATTTATTCTCTCTCAAAGACATGCCCACCACAGCTACTGAACCTAGCAAGCGTTCCATTCGCTTGAAGGCCGCTGCAACGGAAGGTAAGCCGGGGCCTGTTGATAGGTCGCAGCAAGGAGTTGACCCATCCAGATGCCTCCGAGACCAGGGACAACCAACAACAGGCACATTCGACCAATAGTCAACGGCCAGTCAATGATCTGCCAAGGGGGGTGACGGGATTACCCCCCGCGGGCCTGCATCGCGAACCTCGTAAATTGACTCGAACGGTTAAACCGCATGCGGGGTCGTCAGAACAGTCGGAGTCGACTTTGTCGGACCACGCCATTCAGGTTGCCGCAGGACTAGGCCGTACTTAAGGAGCGGTGTCCCGGTGTCCTTCCAGAAAGCTTTAGTTCCCACAGACATTAGCTCCTGTAGTCTTGATTCTAAATATGGGTGATCGTACGTCGCCTCCGCAGGAAAACCCTTCTCAGGGACAACCGGCCTCGTCTCCAGGCCAAGCAGCTCCCAAGACGGCGGGTGAAAGCAACCTACTCCCGGCAGAGCACTGGACGCAGTTAGAAGAAGTAAGATTCTCTACCAAAGTGTATTTTATAAGTAGGACACTAACGAAACAGGATCCCGATACGAGTGATCAATACTCAACTTGCAGCGACAACCAAACCTCCACCGCCAGCTTGGCATCCTCTATTCTTGAGTACAGGACAATACTCGGCAGATCGTTTCACAGTGAGCGTGGAAATGCTCAATATTGGTAAGGCAATCCTATTGATGGAAAGCACAGGCTGACAGACTCCAGGGGCTCCAATGATGAGGAACAGAATAATGCGATGGATATCAAGTGAGGATCACCACTGGGAACGCATAACAGGACCTAGCTCAAACTATCAACAGTCATCACGTACAATACCTTTTGTTAGATGGAAAGCTTCATCTGGCTCCTTTGTCAAAGGACGTTAACGTTTGTCACTCCTCCACACATGGAAACAGGCGGCTCTAATAGTTTGCGCAGACAGTTATTGATATCGGTACGGGGACAGGTACGAGTCTTAACTTGACGTGAATAGAATTACACAGTTACTAACGGCTAGCGACTTGAAATAGGTCTCTGGGCCATGTAAGATTCCAGCTCTCATATGAGGCCGGCCCATCATCGCATGCTGACCGGAAACAAGTGATTTTGCGGACGAATACCCAAACACAAGTGTCATTGGCACCGACGTCTCGCCAATCCAGCCCAGCTGGCTGCCGCCGAATCTGCAATTGTAGGGCAACTCTCTATCTTCTACTCGAGAGCATACTAACATGTCCAACAGCCAGATCGATGACTGTACCCAGGACTGGACATTCAAAGAGAACTCAGCCGACTTTGTGCATGTGCGCTGGCTAGTTGGTAGTATCCCAGACTGGACAGCACTGTTTAAGCAGGCCTATCGGTGTCTCAAGCCCGGAGCGTATCTCGAGAGCCACGAGGCTTCAGCGAGGGTCCTAAGCGATGACGGGTCTGTTCATGACGACTCAGCGTTGGGGCAATGGGGTGAGATTTTTATCGAAGGCGGTCGCAAGATTAGCAGACCTTTTACAGTCGTCGAGGATGGATTACAGAAGAAGGCAATGGAGGAGGCTGGCTTTGTTGATATTGAAGTTACCACACTTAAGGTGAGCATCCCTTTCTACGCCAGGTATCGCCGTACTCACACATGTCAAGTGTCCCATCGGCGAATGGCCAAAGGACGAGAAACGCAAGGAGGTGGGCAGGTACATGAAGCTGGCCCTTGGTCAGGACATTGAGGGCGCCGTCATCTTTATGGCCGACTTGCTGGGCTGGAAGAAGGAAGAGATCTTGTTGTACGCTGCTCATCTCAGACGTGAGCTGGCTTCGACCAAGTTTCATCCATACTATCGGCAAAACATTGTTGTTGGTCGAAAGCCAGAGGAGTAGGAGAGTCAAATCGGCTTCAGTAGAAGGGAGTAGTCTCTACTGGTCTAGTTGGCGTGGGGTTATACGCTCCATCCTCCCATAGGCGGCGTTTCATTATCACTATCATGCTCGTTGTGTTATAATTATAGCGTGAGAAATTTAAAATGACATGAAAAGACTAACTAGCGTGACAAAAGCTGCCTGATATCGTTCAAAACGTCTCGTTCCGCAAGGTCCAAGGGCGCCCCTCCGTCAAGATCAGGAGATTGCTTCTCGTCTTTATACCCATGTTCCCATAGTAGGTTGACAATATCCTCACCCATTCCGTAAAAGCAATTCATCGCTGCTCTACCATCATCGACCCGAGAATCCACATCTGCCCCATTCTCGATCAACAACCGCATGGTCAATGTATGGCCCTTCATAGCTGCCCATGTCAGAGCTGTATGACCACCCTCGTCTCTCCCATTAATATTGGCGCCACGCTCCAAAAGCTCTCGGATGCGGGCATCGCGGCCTTCCCCGGCGGCGATCCGCAATCCCGTAACCGTCAGATAATTTAGATCAATGTTGAGTCTGCGGGCAACTGCCCCAGCTTGGTATGTGTCGTTGAGTTCCAGAAAGTACAAGGCATTTGCACCAGATTTAGTCTCGGTCAAAGCATCGGCTCCATGACCAAGAAGAAACTCAATGAAACGGATGTGTTTCCTTAATGCGGCGATGTGAAGTGGCAATATCCCTTTCGGGCCTTCGCTGATCGTTGTCCTAACCTTGATTAATGCTTCACTTACTTCTATGTACCCGTGGAAAGCATCCATATGGAGGATAGACTAGCCTTCCTTATCTTGAATTGATATGTCTGCTTTGTGTTTGAGTAGAATCTCGACGATAGCCTTGTTCCCTGACCTCACGGCCGTAAATAGGGCACTGCGTCCGCCGCTATCTGTTGTGTTTATATCCATGCCTCGCTCTAAAAGTAAGGAGACGGTTGATATGTGTCTCTGTCCTACTGTGTGGTGCAGCGCCGACTTGCTACTCTTGTCCCTGGACTGGAGAATGGCAGGATCATGGTCAATAAGAATACGGGCCACGGTGTCATACCCTGGCAGAGCAGACTCGTCCAGAGCGGTCCATCCTCCTTGGTCTCTCAGGAAGCTATTTGCACCAAGCCTGAGGAGAAGTTTCACTATACAACCTGCAGGGTGCAGGGGTTCAATCCAATCACGGCCGCAATGTCTCTTGTGGCTTCACTAAAAAGCGTGTTCACTTGGGTATTCGCCCGGTAAGAGACAACCCTGGCTACCCGAACGCAAATCCTTCCCGTTTGATCTGCTCGGTTACATAGAGCTTGAGGACATTACAGGGCTGAAAGGGGAGCTAATGAGTAGCGAAGCTAGGGTCGAGCTATCGAGTGGGAAGACTACCTATACACGCAGCGATCTGGTGCGGTTCGAGTTTCGCTTGAGTTGGTCCCTCTATCACAAGGCTGATGTTCAATACAAACACGACAACACATTGTGAGAGTGCCGACAGCAGTAGTGCCTTGGCATTTTGGGGCTGTGATCCTAAATCTGCCTTGCATAACTCAGCTGCCTTTCCGGCCTCCAATCAGTAACCACACCACAATACATGGCCCAGTGCACAGCTGACTGCCTTCAAGGTCTTACGCTGGCTTTATTTCCAGAGGCACGGCGCCAAAATGAGAACTCCAATTGGCTCAATCGATAGTGGCCAACCTGGCCAGCGCCCACATCCGCGCTTCCTGGTGCATTTGGTTTACAGCCTGATTTTCACCCGAGGCAAAGTTTTGAGCAGATTTATTTCTTCTCTTCTCTTTCTCAGACCACGAAACACTGGTCAGCATGGCGCACTCATCTGATTCAATTCAAACCGTTGAATGGAGATGTCTCAAATGCCGGGCCATTCCTTGGGATTGCCAGCAGTGGGAGTTGAATCCCCCGACAGCGCTCCTAGAGCAGGATTTACAGCTGCATCTTGACCATCACGTCTCCTCCAGCGCCTTGGAGGCCTCGGCTGCCGCTGGATGTGGTCTTTGCATCAACTTCAGAGCTCGCGTTCTCCACTGGCTATCAGACCGAGATGAACTACCCAGTGGCCAGTGCAAGGTCTGGTTCCATAGGGGAGTTGACATTCATTTCCAGATCGGTGATGACTATCGCCATGATGTTTTTGAAGGCTTGGTGAGGTCGAAATCGGCTACCTGGCTTCCCGAGTGGGACGATACACCTGGGCCTGCGCCATCGCCAAAATGTGAGAACTCACAAAGGCAATTTCGTCGATTCCGGCTGATGTTTCATAGCATTTTTACCAGAAAGGGCAGAAAATGATCTAAAAGCCCTCGTGCGAGACTCAATTAAACCATGGTTCAACGACTGTTTCAACGGCAATCGACTTCACCACAAGTGCAGGTACAAGTTTAAGATGGACGAGATTGGCGCCATGCCCAAACGTCTGATCGACGTCGGGGACGGCCAAGACCCCAAAGCGAAGCTCATCATATCGGAAGATGAGTTTGGTCAAGCTCTTTCCGAAGATGACCAAGTCAGATACTTGATTCTTAGCTATTGCTGGGGCAGTGGCAACGATCCGGCAAAGACAACCCGGGCCAATCTAGCCAGTCGTCTGAAGCACATCGATGAGGCAGTGTTGCCAAAGACTATCCAAGACACCATCAAAGTCACCCGGCTTCTTGGGTTTCGATATCTTTGGGTCGATGCCCTCTGTATCATTCAATCTCATGACGGCGACAACTACCAGGACGACTTCAAAGCCGAAGCGCCCAAGATGGGAGCCTACTACACCAACGCTGTCTGCCTCATCTCAGCACTCGGTGCCCCGGATAGCAGCACGGGCCTGTTTGTTCCAAGGCCAGCGCATCGGTACCCAACCTCCAGCTCAGTCATCGGCTTTGACACGCGTACTAACGAGTACATCCACCTCCCACCGCCAAAACGAACCCTAGCAGACGAATTCAACGCATCGCCACTTCTCAAGAGAGGATGGTGTTTCCAGGAGCGCCTTCTAGCCCGTCGAATCATCTACTGGTCTAGAAACGGCGTATTCTGGAACTGTGTTGGCGACAACGCAACCAGATCCGAGTTTTCCACTCGATGTGACAATTTCGCGACTGATCCCCGAATCTCCAACTCGTGCGTATTCCACGGCGTACAAGCTCCTGGGACTGATTGGGGGCTACCGTGGGAGCCGTGGATGGATTACATCCATGAGTATAGTTCCAAAGCGTTCTCATTCGCCAAGGATCGTCTCGTCGCAGTCCACGGACTTGGAAGCCGGCTTGCGGCCATACACGGGAGCGAGTACTTTGGCGGTGTATTCAGCAGCCACATCTCCTGGGGAATCATGTGGGAAGCTGATCCGGAGAACGACGCCCGGGAGAAGCTGGATTACTTCCCCAGCTGGTCATGGGCATCCTGTCAATCTGATCTCGGGGTCATCATCACTGACACGACCAAACCCTGGATTGAGTGTGCAAGGTTCGGAGGGTTCCCAGCCGTTCAGGATCCTCTCGACTTTCAACAGCCTGAGAAGAGGATGCTCCGTCTCAATGCCCCTCTTCTAAAGTTTGAGCCTGGTCAGTATCAGCAAGGGAACTACACTTCGTACGATGTGGAGGTCGCAGGGGTACAATTCAATGCCTACTACACTTACGATACATTGAACTTGGAACCAACGGCTCAAGAAGATCTCCACATCCTCATCGTTCTCCTTGGAAGGGTTCAGAAGGGCATTCTTCTTCGTGCTAAGGGAACTATGTATGAACGTGTCGGTTATACTTCACTTTATTACATGGGAGGACCAAAAGGGTTCAAGGAACTGAGCTTCTGGGATGGCTTCCGGGTTGATATAGAAATTGTGTGATTATGTGTCGTTTCGTTCGTTCAAGACATTTTGCAGCTCATTCAGCAATACAGTTCTACACCTGAAAAAGCTTTTTATGTATAGAATTGGCTCATTCACGTCGCATCTTCCGGCAGCGTGAACAATTTGATCAACTACCAGGGATTTTGGTTTATACTCACTCTAGGTGGGAAGAACAGCCCGAAAGGTGAAACTTGAAGCAATTCCAGAAGGCCTGGGAACTCTTATTCTTTCCTCCCTTCTCACAATGAATAACAAGGCTGCTCATAACAATGGACGGAAATGATCGTTGGAACAATTATAGGGATCCAGAGATAAGTTACTCTTAATGGCATCTATAGGTTGGTGTTGTTGAGGTTGAGATTTACCCTGGAGAAGCTGTTTGAGTTTATGCAACCTTATCTACCCTTGCACAGAGTGCACAGCATTACCAATGCATCCCCAGCTCGGCTTCACGTGAATGTGCAAGGATTTGACTCGTCTAGACTCTTGGCACTTGTCTCAATTGGACAAAGGCTGGGAATAGTTTTCCGGGGGAGATAACGATGACCTTTATGAGAGGTCAACGATGGTAGGCAACTTGGAAACGGTATGTTGACTCGTCAAGATAACTCCATCTCTAAGAATTGTGTAATCCAGTAAAGGACACGTCGTGGACAAGGCATGGCCAAAATACCGCAGACAAGCTGTCCACCGGAACACTCGGCACTTTTTCTCGTAGCCTGAGATATGTGTCTAATTGCCTAGTCTCCCATTGGTCCATTCCTCCCGAGGTCTTGCATGTTTTCTGCTGCAAGCCACCGCCCAACGTCATAACTGTGTCTTGTGTGCCGGCTGGTCCGAAAGCGTATAAAATGGTTTACGTAGCCCTTGGGGAAAAGTGGCAAAAACAACACATCGCGACGGTAATCGGGAGTTGAGACGGCCATGGCGACACCATTTTGGGGACCTCAGACTTCATATCTGAAGTAGGTATTGTATCCACTCAGATTGTGGCTTTGCTAACACGCGTCTACAGCTTCTGCGAGGAGGTACTTTATTCAGGCATTCATCCGGTTCATCATCAAGATAGAGCTCTAACGTGTTTTCTTACGCTCCTAGGATTATGTTGTGACGCGGTATATCGCTGAATTCGTAAACACCCTGAGCAGTCTTACCTTTGGTCCGTCGGTTCCATCCACAACCCGTAGACCACTCACTCACACCATGTAGTCGCCTACGGCATTTATGGCTTGTCTCGATCTTCAAATTCCCCTACGGTACCACGATGGATCTCATACTGTGGTCTAATCGGTGTGGGCATATGCTCCGCCGGATACCATATGACCATGAAGTACCATACTCAGATGTGTAGGTTGACATTGCTTGCTCATCCTTGACTTTTCTGACTCCCGAATAGCCGATGAGCTGTCGATGCACCTCCTAACCACGCCACTCATGTATCGTCTCCTCACCTTCAAGGCAAGCCCACAGAAGACCAAGTGGATAGGAATTATCCTTGGCTCGCTCTTTACCATCGTGATGGTCACCCATATGGTCATGGATGAATTCCTATTACATGCCACGACATTTGGCTTGGGGGTCTACATCATTGCGTCTTATAACCTAAAGTTGATTCCTCAGCAAGTACCAGACCCAGAGGTCAGGAGGGCAGTCCGGAACGTTGCTCTGCTTGGAGGCGGTAAGCTTTTCTTTTTCGTAAGAACCTGCGAATACAACTGACGCTAGCATAGGATCATTTCTTCTTGGATACATTGTGTGGCTGATAGACGACTGGGCTTGTCATCACCTAATCGACGCCAGACGCGAGGTCGGTATACCCATTGCCTTCCTTCTGGAATTACATGGATGGTGTGTCCGCTATTATTCTCTCGTGTTCTTGTATTCGTCGTTAACAGCAAATAGGTGGCACATTTTCACAGCTATTGGGGGCTACATCGGCGTTGCGATAGTTGATCTGGTAACTTCAGGCGAGGTGACAGAGGATCCTATAGATAGCTTTGCGTGGCCTATCTCTTTCGCAGCCAGGCTTGTCACGGGACCGACAAAGTCTGCAAAGAAAGCCTAAGATGGAAAAAGGCTGTAAAGTCAAGGAAGTTAAAGCTCTATATTATATCTTCTTGCCTCTGTCTTAAGTTCCGACCCTAGTCGTCGAGCTGGAAATCAAGCTGAAGAGAAGCAGCCTTCCCTAGGTCTCTGCTCACCTTCATGGAAACACTGTGTATATCCTCGAACTATGTACAGCCCGTTACAGAGTAATAGTAGGTAGCCAATCACATTAGCTCAGCGTCTGGCGCAACACAGATCCCTGGACTATGTGGCGCTTCCTAGTCTGACACATCCTGGCTGCCAAGCCTGAGTAGACTTCTCGGCGATTGGGTCGTAGCATGTGATACATGTCATTCTTCTCGACTTAAGGACGTGGTGCTCCGCTCTGGAATAATTTTGTAAAACACAGCATACGAATCAATGCTGATAAGGGCGCCACTATCTCAGATATCCTAATTCTAGACATCAACAACCCCCCTCGTCCATGACTGGTTAGACCCACGAGAGCAACACCATTGATTCTTAGGCGGATGTCTACCCATCTACAGGCAGTGGTCTGGGTTTCCATCCGGTCTTCCCCACCAAGTAGGAAACGGCCTCTCTTTTCCACTGGCACCGAAGACTGCAAAAGACAGAATGAAGATAATGATCTGAGATCCTCCATCCAACGCAGCACCGATGAGGTAGTTATACTTGTTGTAAATGTTGGGAAGCCGGCGTCGGAGATAGACCTGCGAGAAGATACCCACTGCGATGGATGACCAAATCCAGGAGGTGATACCAAAGTAGGTTGTGGCGCCGGAGTATGAAGCAATAATGGCTGTGTTGATGGGCCAATCTTTGGCGCGAGGGAACATCTTGATGATACCCCAATGCGCAAAGGGCAGTGCGAGACCAATGACCAGGCCAAGAGGGACAATCAGATAACGCCCATCTTCGCCATAGATCTGCTTCGCCATTGCCCATGTGACAGCCTGCGAGTTGAGACTCTGCATCGTTGAACCACTCCAAACGTTATTGCCGACAGGGTCCAAGAGGATCTCTTTCTGGTTGCTGACAATTGTGGTCATAACGACATAGTTGAGTGCTGCGCCGAGAAGAGTGCCGTAGATCTGGGTGGCAAACATGACTCTGTGCGGGACTTTGGTATACTGTCCGACCTTGAGCCAGTTTGAAAGGTTGACAGCCAACAGAATGACTTGGTGGGACCAACTGGCAAAGTACAAATTTGCCAGAGGCCGACCAGGATGAACAACACCGCCTATCATCTTTGATAGTGCGTTGGTTCCAACTCCAGTCCCGTAGAGTCCGTAGAGGATGCAGGAGAAAGGTGCAATGAAACCTCCCAGAAGAAGGGCAACAACGAAACCCCAAGCCGGAAGTGTCGTCTCGCCTTTTGTCGTGACGACGATTCCAGCGATGAAGCAAAGAACAAAGAGCAAAATGTACCACCACATAGGAACTTCTTTGTACTTGAGCATGCCTTGATAATGAGGGTCGGGTTGAGTCCTGCTGCGAGCCTGCTTCCATGCCAGAAGCATATCCTTGCCATAAAATAGAATGACGTGTGTGATCAGCGCACCAATGGCCAGGTTCATCGTGAAGTATCCCCAGACCGTGCTGGAAGTCATATAAGGGAGACCGATCTGCTCGAGCTTGTCAAAGTCGATGGTGCCGTGATTATTGAGAATAGTGGTACTATCGAATCTGGTTCCGTTTTCGTGGAAGAGAGATGTCGACATGAAGGGGAATTTCTTTGCACTCCAGGCATTTCCATAGTACAGAGCAAGCATTGCAATGTACCAGAAGAAATAGCCAATCCAAGTGTTGAGCTGTTGCTTCAGAGGAAGTGAGAGGAACTGACTCTGGATGTACTGCCAATCTAGCGAAATGTTGAAAAGTCCCATGCCCTCGTTACCAGAGGCGCCTCCAAATACGGTGGTGAAGATGGTGCGGGTGTGTTCGGGTGCATTCATAGATGCAAGGCAAAACACAGAGATGCCTCCAAGCCAGGGCATAACATAAGCAGGGAAGATCTCCCAAACGGCGGCGATGCCAAGAGCCCAACCGAACTTGATGAGGCGGTCTCTGTTGGCCTTTTGATCGAAGTGAAGGTTCTGATAGAGAACCACCTGCGGGAGGGTAGACCAGTATACCATCTCGGCGGGATACACGATCAATGGTCGTAGTACTCCTGCTAGCACAAATCCGCAGAGGGAGATGGAGAAAGTTGCGAGAACAGCGGTAAGGGCAGTAACGCTGCGATTGTAGAATAGTCGTTCAACACCGTAGACCTCGACTCCAGAGAGGCCATTGTTTCCGGATGAGGCAATAAGAGCGGCGACAACATGTTCCTTGATTTTGAAGGGTTGGCCGAAATTGAGGAATCGGAGGATGCTCTGGACCCAGGGAGACTTAAATCGATCGGGACGAGGAGTTCCAAGGGCCCAGGCTTGGCCAAAGATATAAACGAGAACTATATGGATACCAGGGTTAGACTGTGAAGGGACACAGGACCATAGACAACGCACGCTGTAGAAATACTGCAGAAACCTGCATCTGAGTTGGTTTAAAAACATAGAGCATCGTAATGACGCTGGAAAGGGCTGTGAACAGGGATCCTAAGACGATAGCGCGAAAGGTCAAGGAGGGATCCCCATCATCACGGTCCGAAATCAAATACTTGGATACATCCATGCCTGTTAATCTGTGTCAACAGCAAGCCCAAAGGAGATGCCATAGAATGTAGTACCATTTCGAATGACAGGATGTCCTTTGACATAAACTGTATCTTCATCATGTTCGTCGTGGAGTTGCTGGACCTCATGGTCCTGGTCATCCTTGCTCTTGGAGGAAAGGTCCGGCGAGGAAGGCTCCTCGGGCGCATGTGCGCCCTCCGTGGTTGCAATAGCAGAGGGCTTTATGCCCCCATCAGGGCTGACGTTGTTCGACATGGTGTTACCTGTTTATCAAGGTAAATAGATGGTCGTTCAGAAAGGCATGGGATTCAGTGGTCTGTTTTGGCTACAGTTGCAGATCTAGAAAAGTGGAAGGACGCGACTGGAACATGGTAACTCTATAAGTACGATCGACAGATCTAAATTTCTTCCCAACATGTCAAACATTGGACCCATCAAATGGACCGAACCTGTACAACGGTTGAGTTGGTAATCGAAATGGTGTGACCCACGAACCAAACGAATGGCGCATGGTCTAAAGGATTTGCACCCAGGAACAACGTGCTTTAGAGGATCTTGACCTGATCACAACATTCCCGATTAATAACAGCAGGAACTTCTGCTTAGAGGCGAACCAACATGCGATATTGAGCCTCAAGTGCGACGCTGGTTAAAGAGGCAAATGGCGCAATATAACTGGGGCATGTCGAAGTCTACAGAAGTTCCGACCCGGTCCAATAGGCTAAAATGCGGTTTGGCATAGTAGATCGATATTCGGCAACGACGGCAATTTGACGGGGATTTTAATACAAAGGAACCAGCCGGTTGGGAATCGATTTGCAATACGAACCACAATCCTTGGTTGCACGTCAATTTCGGAACCAACGTTGCAAATGATCTTGACTTGATATGGAGATGATCTTCATCGTGTAACGTTGGCATCGATTTCGGGCCATTGAGGCTCTCGTATATCCATGTTGACAGCAGCCGAGGGTTGAGTCTAGTGGATTGACCTTCCTATAATGGCTTGGCAAGATTGAGATGAATCCGTTTTTTAATTACTCCAGATCTCATTCAAAATCTCATTGGCAAATCAATTTCTGGGCGGAACGAGAAAAGCACGGGGTGATAGGGCTCAGGAAAGACATTAAAAGAACTCGAGAAGTGTAACGGGGACGAACATAACTAAAGAGCTCTACAATAATATAGTATCGTTATTTAGGTCTCTTCAAGGCGCTAGAACCATTCCCACAACACACACGGCCGCCACAACAAACAAAAAAGCCCCCCTCGGTTCCAAGCTACCAGCAGCATTAGGTGGAAACTCTGCCTCTGGCTCACGGCCGCTCTGTGTAATATTGCTGGGAGCCAGGCAGATGACTTCAGCAGCCGACTCGCCGTCAGGGAGACGCACTGATAGAAGGATTGGGATGGGTTGCTGAACTCTCAGGTCATAAACTTCGAATGAGTCCTTCTCGGCATCAGGAGGGACAAGGCCACCTCCAGATAACTGAAAGGTCTCGTAGCCGTCGGGCAGACTAACACCTGGAAGCTCATCAACTGAGCAGTTGGAACTTGAAAAGTTCAGTGGAACGGCTGAGAAGTGATTATTAGCATCCACTCAGCTAATGCCAACGGAGGAGACAGCTTACAGGTCCAGATGTTGATCGACTCCCCACAGGCCTCAGCCACGTTTGATGGCGCTGACGGGCATTCTCCATCTTTAGGGGCTGAAACACTTCGCAACGCCTTTTGGCAATCTTGACTCAGTATGCCGTTGCAAGACAGCTTTGCGCTGTTGTCTTCAGCATCAGAAGTCGCATTCTGGCCTTCCATTCGGTACGTGCAGACTTGGGTCCGGTCCCCATCCCTTGTACCGATAAAAGACTCCGGGACGCTAAGAAAGACACCCAAATCTTGGAGCGTGTTCCATTCTGAACCATAACGCGTGTTTCCTCGACGAGAATCCTCGATGGTCAATGAAAGATGCCAAGAATCGTTGTTGATAAACGTGACTGAGGTGTCTCCGGTCGCGTTGAATGTAACATTACCATCGTTGATTTTCCTGACCGAAGCAGCGCATTGCGCTGTAGCAGGCAACGCCACGTAGACAGATGCCACTGCGGCGAGAAGGAAGCGTTGTGAGGGAATCATGACTGCAGAAATGTCAAGAGAAGAGATGGAATTGCGATGAAGGATGAAGATGCAGTGTCTCCCTTTTGATTCAGCTTATGTAGGGCCCCAGTCTCCCTTGCGACCAACAATTTCCTCCCAACTCGTCCAAACAGCGATGATCCTACCAACACAGCTCCTGTTTACTCTTGGCATAGATCTCTCCGCCTTTTCTATGGAAGAGCTCCATCCTCGCATGAAATGCATGTTGGTGATCGTCCCACAGTGATGTCTTGGAAGTGGCCATCAGGGTTCTCAAGGACTGATCATCTGGGGCAGCTGCGGGTACATCTTCAGGCGCCACTGAAGAGATTATGACTCTTGAGGAGAATGAGACAGAGATGAAGCAGATTGAGGAAGAGCAGAAAGCCAAGCACGCTTTGCATGCTAGAGTAAGTCGTCGCTGTGCTGGCCTCTCGCAGAGTTAGACTAATGGGCCGACAGGACGACGACAGCTTCGAAATCACCAACCGTCGGAAGAGCGTCGAGAGACCTGGAGCTCAGATTGAGATGACCGATCGTCTCCCCAATGGCGGCAAATGGGTTGCCTCGAAGAGCAAGACCGAAACAGCTGGCATCACGGCCTCTGTTAGCCTCGGAGGCTCGCTTTTCGATTTCATGACGGCTGAGATTGGTCTAGAGGTATCTTCTAGCTATTCTGTTACGAGAGGAACCAGCATCGAGATCTTTATTGAATGTGAAGGCCATCAGTCTGGTGTTGTCATCTGGTTCCCCTTGTTCGACTACTACGCTGGCAAGTTCTAGCCCAGCGGTGACTCTGGTTCCATCTGGGTCCCCCTCGACTCTGAGACTTCCACGGGTAACTTTCGCGTCCGCTACCTCGGCGATGCTTAAATGACAGGTTGGGGCTTTTGTTCAGAGGGTCAATCCCGGGTTGTGCTGGTTAATGCTGGAGCAGTGCGGATGGATCTCTTTGACCTTCTGTGGAGACATTTGCTCAGATGACTCGGTGATATCTGCCTTGGTGACTTCAGTTACGCATTGAAATGCTTCGAAGGTCTTCTTAAAGATATAATTAAATAGTTTCATTTAACCAATCAATTCTCTCTGGATAAGTGACAATGAATCGACAGGGAATTGACAAACGTGATCACGCCAATCGGAGATGACGTAAAGACCACACGGAGAAAACTCTGCTCAACTCCGAGTCACATGTCCGATCCGATCCACACAAACGTCCGAGACCCTCGCTTCACCAGATCAAACTCTTGCTCCGACTGTCTTGCACTATCAATCAACTCTTATCGCCATGACGCATGATTCAACCCTAGGCACTCCTAGCTCTCATACCGCAGATCGACAGCTCAAGCGCCGTCCGAGGAAGCCACTGAGCTGTGAACCCTGCAGGCACTCTAAACTCCGATGCGACCGCCAATTGCCATGCTCGACGTGTTTGCGAAGGGGCTGGCAAGCTTCTTGCTCATACGCCCCTACGAGCTGTCGACGCGCGACTCAACGGCGCCGGAATCTATCTCCCGTTGATCGGCCTTCATCTCAACCTCTACATCAGCCTTCCGAGATATCGGAGCCGGAGTCGGTCTTGCCCCGAAGTCAAAGTCCGGAGGCAATCCAGAGCCGATGGGATGCCGTTCTATGCCGGCCACCGGTTGAGCCGACTCCCCCAGCTCCTACAGATGTCCCCTTCACCTTGTCTTTTGGCCCGAGCAAGCCAATGGCCGAGCTCCTTGCAGCACTACCGCCTGACCCCGTCTGCGAGTATCTTGTCACTCGTTACTTTGCGACACTATCCCCACTGTTCCACATCCTTCATGGCCCGACGTTCCAGAAGCAGTACTGGGCGTTCTTACAAAATCCCCAACAAGCGGATCTGTCATGGCTGGCACTTCTCTACGCCATTTGCGGATTGACTCTCAAGACTGTCCCTCCCACAGACCCCGGCCTTTCAGAGCTATGGGAAGACTCGTCCACACCCCGGGATCTTTCCGGTCTTTCACTTCGATGTCGAGAGGCGGCCATGATGTGTCTTTCACAGGATCAATTCCTATTCCGACACAATCTCAACACCCTCGAAGCACTGCTAATCTTGATTCACACCATCGCCAATACTGAAGGGGCTGAATTTGGCTGGGTCCTACTGGGAAACGCGTTGCACATCGCCATCGCTCTCCGCTGCCATAGCAATGGTGATGCGTCCAACTTCATCGAGAGAGAACGTCGTCGGCGCTGCTGGGCAGGCATCTTGATTCTTCACACCGACCAGACACTTCTCTATCGAGATATCGACTTGTCATCTCTCGCCAACATGAAAGCCACGATGCCAGCCGACGCCAATGACGATGAGATACAAGAGCATGTCATTTTGACACCACCAGCTCAGGCTTCATCCCGTCGAGTTACGCACATGTCGCTGATCAGGTTTCACTTTCAGCTGTTTCAGCTCTCAACGCGAGTCCATAGTCATGTGTCTGGCCCCAACCAGCTAAACGAAGCGGCACTTGGCCCATTTGACGCCGAAATATCAGCACAGCAACAGCAGTGGGACTCGCTATATCTTGTCAATGGTGCGAGGAGCATCTTGGACACTGCGGGTTATGCGCATTGGTGCATTCTACAAACCTATGCACATCAGCTATATCTACTTCTCCATCGCCCGTTTCACCACTCTCGATCAAGCCGGTTCCGTCCCGAGTCCAGAGACAGATGTGCTCAATCCGGTTTGGCATTACTAGACATACACCGTCAGTTCTTCCAGCTTCCGAGATTGAAGTGCTATCGCTGGCTCGTCAATGGGACAGTCAGCTGCAATGCACTTCACGGAGCTGTCGCTCTCACATCCTGTCTAGTGGACATGCCCAATGACGCCGACTTTACCGAGCACTTGGCGGTGATTGATGCTGCAGTGGTTCGCTTAGAGTGCCTGAAGAGAAAGAGCCCAGCTTGTTCACATATCTACCCCATCTTACGCTGCCTACAGTAAGCCACGCACGACGCACATTCACCAGCAGGAGCTAATGATTCTAGATTACGCTTGTCACGAGCCTCACCACCATCTCCGGCTAGAGAGCTGGCCGAAAGCAGATTCGAGGACTGGGTTAGCAATGTTGATTGGTTCAGACCTGATGCAATAGATTGGGTACGTACATTCATCTCTTCTATTCAGATCTGGAAGCTGACTCTGATAGGACTTTTGGGATGGAGACTTTTCTACTCCCCAAGCCGACGATGATCTCACGGCCACCACTTAGAACAACTTAGGGGCTTATGGTCATCCATGGACCGACAGCCATGTCTTAGAAATTTTGATATATCATAATCTGTACCTCTTATCTATTTCCAAAAAAAAAAAAAAAATGCGTTGGCCTCTTGACCATTTGGGTATCCAAATCTCTATTCCTCCATCATCGTCCAGTCCTACCAATCTGTGCCTCATGCTCATAGCCTGTTGTAAGCTGGAGGAGCATCCACAATAACGTCATACTGCCTCTCTCCCTCGTCAATCTTGCAATATCTCGGCGGGGCTTGAATGCCTTCCGACAGAGCTTCAAGAGCACCCTTAGTGGTCTGATCACCCTCCTGTACGAAGGCGCCCCAGCCGCTGATTGGTAACTCTGGGGAGACAAACAACGTTATTGGCAGTGATGTTTCATACTGTAAGCTGTGTCAGTCGAGAACCTTAGAGAAACAAGGGAATGACGTACCTCTGCTTCAGTGTCGCCCTCCCTCAGGGTCACAGCAAAGTGCAGTGTGTGACTGATGGTGACGCCGCAGACATCTAGGTCTGGGGAGCACCTCCTGACCACTTTTGGTAGCTTCAGACACTGTTCCCATGTCTGCATACGCTCGCTGGTGTTGTTCAAATCAAGTAGCCAGTCCTCCACGAGCCTTCGTCCTTCATAGGATAACATGCCATCATCCAGCATCTTGTGGTGTTCGTACAGACAAAACTTTGCCTTTGTTACTTGGACCCCATCCTCTATTTTCTCCAGCTCTGCATGGATGGGGATGAGACCCCCCAAAGCAATAGCCTTGTGATGCAGGGAAACGCTGTGCTGGATCTTTCCGAGCCACTTTCCCTGCTCCGTGACAGGATCCATCAACTCGTAGGCAGAGAGCGAGGGCAAACGAATTATGCGAATAGGAAGGAAATCGTTTAGCGTTCGTGAACCGTCTTCGTAAATGGTGGAAGCCTCGAGTAGATACGTGTTGGAGCAGCGGCTGCAACCTCTGAAGGACTCATCCTGGTGACCTTGGATGAACACCTCGAAGGGCCATTCGTAGACCCTTCCAGTCCTGGATACTTCGCTAAGTTGGCCTTCAATTAGGAAAGAATCCCATTCGTGGACGGCTGATGCCTCCACTTTCTTCTCATCGCTTGTCCCTGTCTTGTGATCCCTATAGCATGTAAGCTTTGTCCCACAGGGTAACATGTTTCATCGCAACATACCAAAGAGAGATCTGGCGGACCAGTCTTAGTTGAACTCCCTTGGCACTTTCACCATCGCGAACAGAAAGAGTGACTTTGCCTCGGAGATACTGTCCAACAGCCTCGTCCCCGTACCCACGAAGAAAAACATAGTCGTGTTCTGGCCTGGAGAGGTTTAGTACTTGATCCGGCATTTCAAGTTTGGGTACTACCTTATTTTGACGCGAACTGGGGGCGTCCCAGTTATCCGAGCCAAAAGAGAGCGCATGAAAGAGCTTGATGAGAGAAATGCGACGTATGCGCGATGTCTTGCCGAGAATGATACCGTAATGAGCTCTGACGTGGCGCTGTAATCTCGAACCTGCTTGGTCTGGTGCTCAGTGTCCTCAAAGGTAGGCTCAGCTCAGGTGGTTGACCTGTGTTCTCGGTCAGGTGAAAGTGTGATGTGTTGATTCCAGTATTTAAAAACATCTTGGGGCTTAAAATATTTATCTAAGCCTCTACACCGGAGAATGGATAACTGGTAACTCGTCATGGGTCAATTCTTCACCGTCTGATCATCTCCGTGAGTCTCCGGTTGTGGAGGCCGTGACAAAGCTGTCGGAGTCGGAGATGTGTGGGGCCTCTCTCGGATCGGAGATGTGATCCTATCGGACTTCTGCAAGCTAACACGATGCGTGCGTTGTTCAGTCACAGGGCGGTGACGGGAAAAACCGCTGATGTTACTCTACCTCCCATCTCATTAAGTCACTATTTGTTGTCTTGTATTACTAAATAACCGACCTCCCCACGATATCTATCCCAATTGCGGGAAGACCAAGCCGTGCGCGAAACAAACTCATTCCAATTCATGTCTACACGACCGAGCCCATCGATACGCTGTCTGGCAAACTGTGACTAATACGTATTTTGCACCATCTTGAATATATGAAAGAGGATAATAAAAAGGCTTTGTTTTATAAAGAGAAGCAATATATGTTCAATTGTGGGCTTATCCTTCAATCTGTGTGAATTGGACGGTGACGGATTTGTATTAACGGGACTTACAGACAGGGCTCAGCTATGTTGCAGTGTCCAGGGCCAAGATGTTAGACGGGTTAATGATCGATACCCATTTGAACGGGCATCTCTCCACTATGAGAAGCTACCTGATGGCAAGTAGAGTTACATCATGTTATTAGCGCTCGAGTCTCTACAAGTCCTAACAGAAGAGGATGTGTTTTAATGAAAGCCCTTGACCAGGGCTGGCGCAAGAAACACCAACTTGACCAGCCACTAATCCCCCCTCCCCCCCCCCCTTTTTTTATGACGTCGCCATAGTACACAGAGAGGGCGAAAAGGGTCACGGTCATATACGCACCGCTCCGTGGAGCGCCAGCGATGACGTCTGCACCTCATCCATAGAAGGGTTTCTGCTCAGAGATCCCCCAGCCGCGAACACGCTTCCCTTCCCATGTCCCCTCTACTGTGGCATAAGCCTCGTAGAGCGCGACGTTCTTGTCGGCAGCGCCAAACTCGCCATGCTGTCTCTGCCTTCCGAAAGGAACTGTTACTTTCAGGGTGCTCTTCTTTTCGGGAAACGTGATCGTAAACGACTCATAGTAAGTGATGTTTGTATCCTTGGACGTCCACACACCCTCGGGCTTCAGGTCCGCAAGAACGGTGACGACCTCGTGAGTCCCGTCGGTCCTCAGCACCGTGGCAAAGGACTTGTGATAGTCGCCCACAGGATTGAGAACCCAGCCGCAGATGCGAGTGCCGTCTGCTAGCTGGATTGGGAACCAGTACCAGCCGCCCGTGGCGATTCCGACACCCCACTGGCGATCGTACCATGAGGTGGAACGCTTTGGGTCGACCTCGTGGGTTGTTCCGTTGATGGTGACCGTTCCCGAGGTGAGCGCATTCGGTGCAGCCCACTCACGGTTGTAATCCGATCCCCAGAAGAACGCCGCAGAGCCTCCGTCGTACAGATTTGGCCCACGGGGCTCAAATGTGACATTCCAGCCGTGATTCTCCCATTTACCAATGGTCGTTATTGACGAGAAGCTATCAGGTGTGTTCGCATGCCAACGGTACTGGTCAGAAAACTTGATGTCCAGGACCTCGGAGTTGAACTCTACCGTCTCTCCAACAGCGAAATAGTCCGAAAAGAAGCCCGAGTCGAGCTCATAGATGGAGCCTCCGTACAGATTGGACCCCTCGGGGTCGTCGCCCTTGGCACGCAGGCTGGCGTGCGAGACCACAAGCAGGTCTAGGTTGGACTTGGTTGTGATCCAATGGGCGACCCAATGGGAATTGACGTAATCTGGGTCAAATTCGCGAATGAGTTGGGATTCACGGACATCAATAACCGGGCCAGAATTCTGTGACGTGGATTAGAAGGAGGCATCTGCGTGAACTGCGGCCGTTACTCACGGCGTAGGCATAGTCCAGAGGGGATTTGTTGGAAGGGGGGGCAAGCCACGGCCTCTGGCCAAGAGAGGGATATGCAGCGGCAGAGGCACCAATGGCCCACTGAAGAAGGATAAGAGATCTGGGAGGTGCCATGGTCTAGTTCAGGTAGTCGAAACAATTGTCAGGTTCTCAGGGGGGGAAGGCTTGTAGGTGTGAAGATGACATAGGGGAAACGGTTGCCCCCTCCTGTATTTATAGACCCCGAAACCTTGAGTCTGGTCTTACTGCTCTGCCTATCCCTCTACCTTACGGTGTCTAGGAACGTGCCGAGCAAAGATACCGGGCCCCGAACGTGAATCCGGGTCCGAAAGCCTCGTCTTATTGGGCATCTGATACTCCAGAATAGCCTTTCGGGATTCCCTTTCCGAGTCAAAAGACATATGATCATCGGAACGTTTGTGGGCTGAACCTTCTTTCCCCGCTCCAGGGTTGTAAATCGTAACACTACCTGCAGTTCAACTCCACGCTGAGCAGCTTGCAGCAGCTAGCGCTCGTTGAACAGCCCCGGAATTCAACGGCAGAGAGGCAGCAATCGGAGGAGCCGTATTGATGTATTTCATAATATAAACGACTACGATGTACTAAAAAAAGGGAGAGAAATCTCGTTTGAAGCCGGGCTCGGGTGGCCCATCCGTGACAACAAAGCATGCCCGGATTAGCCCTTCTCCTACATCCCATAGTTTATCCTCCGTGTATCTCGGCCGTTGACTTACTAAACGTGGGGGAGATGATTTTACGCTTGATAGGAGCTAACTACTGTGATATGACATGTTTAATATGGATCCATCAACTGAGACACGAGGTTCTACTCTTTAGATATGCACCCTTAGGCCTCCTTGACCACCTCGATGCAAACCTTGCCAAAATGCTTCATGCTCTCCAAGTATTCAAAAGCATCCCTTGCCTCCCCAAGGCTGAAGACCTGCTCATCAATCACAGGTTTGATGCCACTAGCTTCGATAGCACGATTCATCTCCTCGAATTGCAGACGAGGGCCCACGTATGCGATACGCATGGTGCAGAAGCGGAAGAACATGTCTACAAGAACTGGCTGCTCTGCAGGATTGGTACCAGCTCTTAATCCGACGACTGAGATGAGTCCGTCCATTTTCACGGCGGTCAGAGACTGTCAAGTTCAGACACGTCAGCAATAGCACACCACGAGTCTGCGAGCTCTTGCATACCTGCTTTAGAGTCGCACCGCCTCCGATTTCGACCACGATGTCCACTCCCTCCTCTCCTGGGGTGAGAGACCTCGCTTGGGCACCCCAGTTTTCAACCTCCCGATAGTTGATGACATGATCGGCTCCCATGTCTTTGAGTTTCTTGGCTTTTTCGGCAGAGGATGTAGTCGCAATGACTTTGGCGCCAGCTGCCTTAGCAAACTAGTCCAAGTTAGCTCCTCTTTTTATTCTAGTCAATATAAAAAACAGAGACTTACAAGGATCGCAAAGGTGCTGACGCCTCCAGTTCCCTGTGTGAGAATCCACTGTCCCGGGAGTAGAGGACGCCCTTGGGCGCCGTACAGAGCGTTCCATGCAGTGAGCCCTGCCACCGGCAGCGTGCTGCCCTCGATGAAGCTGAGGTTGCGTGGAAGAGCAATCAGGTACGTTGCTGGAACGACAACATACTCCTGGAGGACACCATGATAGGCGTTTCCAAGTAGCAAGTCGATGTAGCGCGGCTTCATGGGACCGGATTGATGTGCCCCATTCATAATTGTCGTGACTCTGTCTCCGGGCTGAAAGTTCTGGATGCTGGACCCGATGGCAATAACCACCCCAGCCCCATCCGAGACTGGAACGACGTCTTGCAAGGCATGTTCGTAATGGCCCTGAATGCATGTTAGCAGAAGCCGAGGTGCATGGAGCTTCTAGCATGAAGGAGACAAACCCTGATGGTACCGACGTCGTGATAGTTCAAGGAAATAGCGTGGACTGTCCAGATGCGTTAGCAAAAAGAGTGGCGGTAGATGGAGAATTAAGGACTTGGCAATCCAGGACCTTGTAAGAGAACGTCGTTGGGCCCAAGTTGAGGGAGAGGCGCCTCTTGCATCTCAAGCCCAGATGGGCCATCGAATCGCTTGACCACCCACTGTGTCGATCTCTGCGGAAGGGACATTTCTGCGACGATATGATTGATATTCTACTAGTCTGAAGCTCTGGGAAATGGATGGGACAATCTTCTATTTAAATACTTATCTTCACCTTGGGAATGTCGGGCGTTTGAGAAATCCCGAGGCTCAGAACCCTTCCCTGTCTCTGAAGCTCCGATGGCAGGGCAGGGTTCATCATTGGCCGTGAGATTGACACTAATGCAGCCTGCTTAGATGTGGAGCGTGCTCTTAGCCCCCGAAGTGGAGTTTCTACCGGAAGTTCAAAAAACGTCTCAGCTGGGTGCATGAGGAGATCCTCTCGCAACACCCTCTGCTCTGCTCTTGAACATGACAAATACTATCAACCCGTCACTAACGGAAACGACCATGGAAAATCCAATTGGCCCAGTTGCGGCCCCTCTCATCAAGCTGAGCGACATGGCACAGCGTAGAGAGATACGTACCGCAGACGAGGACTGGACTGGCACAACCAGCAGTGCTAGGAGGCGCAAGCTGCAAAACCGCCTCAACCAAAGGGCGTATGGTAAGTACCGGGCCTCTCTTGGAGAGGAATCCATGTAGTCTGACATCTGCTTATGCCTTGGACATGCAGAAAGAAGAAAAGTCTCGAGACGACGACTTGCAGTCACACATCCAGAGCAGGGCAGCAGACAGCGCCACGCTTCCCTGTCAACAACACACGCAGCGGATGCCCCGGAATCACCATATGGCTCTCAACAGTTGGTCGCAGTGTCGTCTCCGGCAGGCTGCACGCCTGGATCGCAATGTCTACTGCTCCGCCCAGGAGCCCAGGGCGCACTCCGCCAGTTCGTCAAAAAGGCCTATGAAGATTACGTGCTGGGCTGCCCGCAGCCATGGTACCTGTCAACTCTCATCCAGGTCAACGTCTTCAACGCCCTTGTGCAGAACGGTTTCGCTTTGGGATTCTCGGACTGCTGGCAAAGAAAGGGCGTCATCTCGCCTTTCTCTATAATCGGACCCGGGCAGTCCTGTGACTCTTATCCGCCATGCCTTCGACCAACAGCCCTGCAGAGGACTGTTCCCCATCATCCATGGATTGACCTTTTCCCGATCCCCCAGATGAGGGATAATATCCTGCTCTCGTTCCACCACCTAGATATGGATGAGCTGTGTAGCGACCTGCTCGACGTCAAGCCTGGTTTGGACGGGAAGCCGAGCCTGGTAGTCTGGGGAGACCCTTGGGATCTCCGTGGTTGGGAGGCGAGTGCTTTGTTCTTACGGAAATGGGGGTGGATGTTGGGAGGATGTCAAGATATCCTTCAAGCCACGAATTACTGGCGTCAGAAGCGAGGAGAGGACAGGATACTCTTCTAGTACCGTCTGAGCTACAGGAAATCCAACCTCCATGTTTCATCCACACTAGGAAAAGTCAGGGATGACGAGGAGAAACGCAGTCTAGGGCCGAACCCCGACGGCCACCTTAGCTAGCCAGTTGACGCTAGTTACTGTCACCGTCGCCGGCAGTGACACACACAGAGAACGAATACATGGCCACATAGGAAATAAACGGTTTCACTCCATCATCATTATTAGAGTCCAGGCCCATGAAGATATTGGTCTGTACAGGGTGGGCCGAAATCCATTGCTTCCATTTCGCAAGGCATTCTTTTTTCTAATATCGGTTGCCTCTTGTCTGTCTTTCTTGACAACCCCTACCCCCGAAACAAATTTAATTGTCGGGCGTGCACCACCGATCCTTTAAGGGCAACGAGACATGCAGGGCTAGCTAGTTAGGTGCTAGGGTAGAGGCGGGTCACGAACTGCATTGGGAGTGCTTGGCCATTTGGACCATCAAGAAACTACCGAGCTTTTCGAAGTATCGTGCCAGTTTACTCCAATGATTTATATAATATTCGAAAGAAAGTTTCTAGCCTGTGAATATTGCCACATTCAGGAGGAGCATGCAACAAACTCCAAGGGATCCCACGACTTTCGCTACTGGCAAAGCAAGCACGGCAACCCTTGCGCTAGATTAGATTTAAGCTTAAATTAATGCATTAAGCATCCTTTGAGGCGCTACTGCTCTATAACCGATGAGCCGGGTCCCAAATCTTGGAAGCTGCTGTGGCGTGACTGAGGAATTGCCAAGCCTGGTACTGTATACGAGCCATTTTTGGCCCTTTGAGTTTGATGGAAGTGCTCGCTTATACTGTTACTAAGAAATTGAGGATCGGAAGTTCCCCGCGGCCGCCCACGTTCGGAGAAGAGGGCTCTCGGACATGACATGGGAACTGTCGGAGATGTGCGTTGATCGGAGTTGACAGGTCTTCGGAGATGACCCTACCGAGTGACTCGACACGGCCAACGGATTTACCAATTTGTGGAAATCATTTAAAAGAGGGCAGATAATCCCTGTATTGCGAATGTCCATCTCCGAGGGCAGGCTCCGTTAGAAATCCGGTGCCACTCTCAGCATAAAATACTGGTACGTTATATAACTCGGAGGAAGAAGAGCACATTATCTACTTTGAACGTAAACTGAGACAGGGTATCCCATCATCTGACTTCCAGCATTCCCTCATTTCAATACCTGTTCAAATCAGCAATGGCAATCCTACATGGTGTCTCAACCAGCGGGTGCCAAGCTGCTCATGCTTCACCTCACAGATCCGAACACAAACAAAAGACCCAACAGACTCAGGTGCAGGCGGGAGCTCCAACACATCTCGCACGAGCCCTCTATCTCCCAATCCACACCTATAGTACGTCCCATCTACCTATATACGACATCTCCGAGCGGTACTTTCAAACACTTGCACCCTTTCCACTAGGTGGGAGAAAATACAAAATTGAGTTTTGTCTTCTCCCAAAACCCTGCGGCTATGATCCCGAAGACGATGTCAGATACCTTGTGGACATGGATTACAGTGGTTCGCCTACAGCTATTCGAGAGCGATGTATCGGACGTGACGCGTTGGACGTTATAATGTAAGTTTTAAGTAACGATTGAGGGATAGGCTTTACTAATCATCCCAGCTCTCCATCAATCAAGCCAAAGGGCTTTTCGCTGGCTGTCCGGCCGTCTGCGACCCAGACGTGCGTGGGAGCAAGACTGGCATATGCCACGCCCGCTGAGCCAACCAAGAGCGGATTCGTCTATTGCCCGAGTCTAGAGCTTAGCCTAAAAGCCTCAGACTCTAAGGGCTCAACATCATACCGTTCTCTCAAGTGGCAATTGCGCATGAACAACCCCAGATCGTTGCGTTACGACTTGATAGACCGGGCACAAAACTCCCTGGATGAAGAGAACGACTCTATAGTGGCAATTTATCATCACTGTGGATTCGATCAAGACCTCAACATACCCTTCAGTGAAGGTATTGTCTTACTTCCGGGTGTAGAGAACCCTCTCTTGGACATCACCATCGTATCGTCACTGTTGTGCCTCTTACATGCCGTTCGCGGGCAGGGTATTGGTGTGAAAAGGTCACGGGCTAAATCTATTCTTAGAAAGTTCGTTTCCTAGCATTAATTACTAAACAAAATAATACCAACGATTCTTTCAAGTCTCAGTCAAGATGTGAGAGGCATAATGGCCCAATGCTCATACGGTATGGCATACGATCGGCAACACTACTGAAACATCTGCCCACGTTGAAACTGCCTACGCGGGGCATAGGCATGAATGAAAGCACCTTCAGTATTCTTTATCTAGCACACCAAGACGTTCTGTGGCATGGTGTTGTCATAGACAGCCACATTCGTGATCCAAGCCTTGTCAATCCAGTAGTACGTGATGAAAGTTGAGGCTACAGCAGCAACCACATGCTCTCCCGTGAACTCTCCGTCGGCAACAAGCGGCGCATGGTACCTCCAAGGGTCCGCTTCAATCTCCTCTCCCTTTTGGCCAGCAGCTCGCCGAAGGGCCTCGCAGTCAAGTACCTCATTCTTGCAAGTCACACGGGCAGCCAAGAAATCGCTCACATTGGCTGTCTTGAGCGCTTGCAAGACATCTCTTGAGAGCTCACCGCAGTAAAGCATGACCCGCAGCAGATCCTGCGGCTTCTGCTCATCTTTGTCGGCCTCGGGGGCTAGCAGCCACCGGAAAGACAATCACGGCCTAACATATGGGCAAGATCTTTTGCAACATGGGCTTCCTCTCAACCAGCGAGGTCGTCAAGTGCTCTGCGACTGATCTCTTGGGTCAGTATGTGGGCCAGACGGCGCCCAAGACTCTCAAGAAGCTTCAAGAAGGTCTAGGCCACGTACTCTTCATCGACGAGGCTCATAGGCTCATTTACGACTATGGCTCGTATGCTATCGAAGCCGCCGACGAGCTAGTCGCCTTCCTCAGCAAGCCGGTGAATGTGGGTAGAATGATTGTCATACTCGCCGGCCTGAAGGACGATATGAACCGGCTCATATATTTATACCCTGCATTTTCAGGCCTCTTTCCAGAGGAAATTACTTTCGACCATATTCCGCCCGACGACTGCATCACTCTACTTGTGCGGGAGCTAGTTCATAGCCGTTTTGGCAGCGAGAACGAATCCCTCACAGATAAAGACTCGGAGAACTATCACAAGGTGAGGCGACTGTTTCGCACATTGGGTGTCATACCCAGCTGGAGCAATGCCCACGACGTCAAGAATCTAGCCAAACAGATGGTTGGGCAGTTCCTTCAAACCTTCCAACGAGGTGTGCCGCCGGAGCGGAACCTGTCGGCCGAGCTTATCATCTCATGTATGAAGGAGATGATCACGCAGTGAAAAGGCTTTCTGTCCACTCTGAGGGCCGACAGCAATACCGCTAGCCCTAACTTGGAGGATCCAAAGTCCGCACCTCCCGTTCCTCAACCTAAGAAGACGATCTGCGCACCTAGGGCTCGGAACGTAGGCAGAAGTGTCAGCATCGACACAGCCCGTGAAGGTACTGGCAGTAAGAATCAGAGCCATACCAACCGCCCGGTAACTCATGCCACCACGGCACACACTCAAACAAAAGATTCTCCTGGCTTAGACGGCGAGCAGCAACAAGACTCGAGTGACGACGTGCAGTTCCGGGAACACGGCGTGTCGGATGATGTCTGGCGCGAACTCCGCCAGACACAAAAGGAGGAAAGGGCCAGACGTGAACAGCTGAAGACAGAGGTACAACTTCTACAAAGAAACATGCGTTCTGCAGAGGTAGCGATGGAAAGCTGCACTGATCAAGACGATGAGTGCTCTGACAGGATGGCGGCATGCGACACTATCTGGGAACAGCTATCGAGTATCCAGAGACGCTTACAGGATCAGGAGAGAATTCATCAGACCCTTTGAATGATGAATCGGTGCGAGAATGGGTTTTGCTGGACCAGGCAGGATGGAGGGTACCGATGCGACGGGGGGGGGGCACTTTGTAACTGATGCGGAGGTCCAGGCAAGGATGACATAGTCGTGATTAGGGAGCATGCTCGTCCCTTCCGTTCACCTTTGAGGGGCACCTAAGATGAAAGCTTGTGTCTTATTTGATTGATTGCGAAGAAACCGAATTTGAGTCCAAAGTATGACAAAAGGAGCCTTGGTTTGTGATAGGTTGGCGGCTTCCCTTGAATGAACCTCACAGCGAAAGCTTCTGGTGACCTGACACATATTTTACTCTATAGTCTCCCACTAGTTAGCATACAATAAATTTGTTACGATCATATGATAGGGTCACTTACATGTCCACATCGAAGTACGATTGTTTTTACCTTTTTCATACCAGTCAAATCTTACTGTGGAAACGACAACGAGACGGATCACGAAATATACCGGCTGACACACGTACGTATGCATGGTCCACTCATCAATGGAATCTTTAAGCCTTGATGACACCTCGGAGGCTTTTCTCGACGTCAGATGAGGTATTTTCTGGCTTATTCCAAGACATTTCCAAATCTTCGTCAGCCATGCAGCATCAGTTTTGCCAGGACACCGAATCACATAGCTCTCCTGGTAGGGCGTCTGACTGCGCCTGTAATTCGAGATCCTTGTTGCTTATTTACTTACTTTTAAGTTAAATCACGGCCCGGGGGTCACAGGACCGGAAGCATCGGCGTTAATCAATACCCTGGTAGATACAGCATGTACATCGCCCATTCCACGCGTCCTTTGTAAACTTGAAAGCATGCCAAGATCGATGAGAAAGTCTAAGACACATGGTGCTCCTTCGACGGCAGTTGCCGATGTTCCGAGATGGCACAATGCAGCCATTTTGATCATATACGAACGCACTAACAAACTCTCAAGTTAAATTATGTCAATCCCTTTGGGCCCGGTCAACACTAGCTTGTTTATGCAATGGATGTAGATTTACCTTGGAAGTCACACAAGCTTGATGCCGGCGCTCTATTCCTGGCTGCCATTCTGGACGTTCCGAGACTGTCAGATCACTCACTTAGTTCTTCTTCGGCCTGAGCAGAGGATGTATCCAATTTCAACCCCATCACCTGGACACCCTCCCGCTCTGCCGGGATGTCAATCTTCCCCGCAAGTCCAGCATCCGTCATAACCTCGGCAGTTGGTACCGATTAATCATACCCTTGCCGTCACGAAACGGCGACCTCAACCAACCCGGAAATGGCCCCGCAGGTCGAAAGCTTGCTTCACAACAAACACCCTTGCTGGAATGATGGCTAAGAACACTAATAAAAAGAGGCAAACTCAATTCTTCCGAGACTTTCAAATTACCCAGGAAACCATCCGCAAGACTGTAAGATGCGGCCTGAACTGGGAAATCGAGTAAGCTGACTCCTGACGTGATGCGTCGTCAGGCCAAGATGAGAGGATGCGACTCCGCCCCGTCGCATCCTTAAGTGCATGGAGATACCTATATCATACGTTCCCCGCCGCATTCTCGGTAGGTAACACGGCGTCTTGGGCTAGCGATCCTTCTTCTGTATTTTTGACATTCAAGCTGTTGTGCACCGCTCCCCACCATGCATCTGTCCAACGCCCATCTTGCCGTCTGGGCCTCATTGGTCCCTCACGTCATATCTTTCGCCTACAAGCCTCCCTCTAGCACATATGATTATGATGTGGCCATCATTGGTGGAGGGTCTGGTGGTATCCATGCGGCTATCCAGCTGAAGGACGCCGGCGCCAAAGTCGTCGTTATTGAGAAGAAGGATCAGATTGGAGGACACGCAGAGACATACATCGACCCTTCTTCAGGCATCCCCGCAAACATTGGCGTCATCATATTCGAGGACACGGAAGTTGTGAACAATTACCTCGATCGCCTCAAGGTTGAAAAGGCCAAGGGAAACCCAGCTGCTGAAGCTCCCACCCCCAAGCTATACGACTTTTCGTTGGGCATTCCCATCCCGCCTCAGACTCCAGAGGAACAGGCTGCTTCACAAAAGGCCATTGCAGATGCACTCAAGGTCTACTCCGAACAGGTCATTCCAAAGTATCCTTGGATTGATCAGGGATTTCTTCTCCCTAATCCCATCCCAAAAGAGCTTTCTCAGCCTTTTGGAGAATTCGCCCAGCAGAACGGCTTTAGTGCTTTCCTGCCCAGCATCGTCCAGTTCAACTGGTACCCCGGAAACATCACCACCATCCCGACTCTGTACGGCCTCAAGAGCCTTGGCCCTGGTCTGCTAAAGAGTGTCGCTGGCGGGTTCGTTTTTCCCGCGTCCGGCGATACACGAACCATCTACAAGGCCGCCGCCGCAGAGCTTGGCGACAGTGTCCTGCTCGAATCTACAGTCGTACACGTTCAACGCAGCAAGAAGGATGGTGTCATTATCATCGTGCAACAGCCCAACCACGCTCCCAGGACCATCCGAGCTCGCAAGCTCGTCGTTGCAGCGCCCCCAACTCTTGAAAACCTTGACCCTTTCGACCTGGATAAGAATGAGTACAAGCTCTTCTCTAAGCTCTCTGGACTCGGCTATTTCGCCGGCATTGCCGATATCCCTGGTATCAATGGGAGCATCCAAAACGTCGGGATCCAGACACCTTTCAACACGCCTGTCATCCCTGGTAGCAATGGCTACTATCCTTCAGGCACGCCAAATCAGGTCACCCTTGGTGTGGCTTTCGATACCACCGACTATACCGACAGTGAGGCCGAGGACGTTGTTCGCAGGGAACTCGCCACACTTGCGGCCGTAGGTGCACTGCCACCCGACGCCGCGGAGAAGGTCACATTCCCTTACGTCTCGAACCATGCCCCTTACAACCTCCGTGTTTCTGGCAAGGAGATTTGTGATGGTTACTACCGCAAGCTTCTTAAGCTTCAAGGTTCCCGCAACACGTACTGGACCGGGGCTGCCTTTGCAGGACACAACAGCGGGCTGATTTGGACCTGGAATGAGGGTACTGTGCTGCCTGCCCTGAAGAAGGATCTTGGCCTGTGAGATCCTGGTTCAATGTGACTCTTAGTTGACGAGCAGCGGCCGTTTTTGCGTACTGTTCCGCTATTATTCTATACACATAGCGATGCGTTGTGTGACTTTTTACATTAGTCTTCATAGTATATATTAGCCAGTTGAATATTTACAATCTTAGTACTCAGCCATACCCAAGAGTGGTCTTGCTCAAGATAGGGGTTTATCTGTAATGAGATCCAAGGCATAGATGTCATTTAAGACTGCTTACCCAGATTGCTAGGGATGGATCACCTTGGCCTCTGGCCTAAATGCCATATCATCCCACATTAATTCCTCTAAAGATATATATTGCCAGCACGTAGCAAGTTGCGCTGACAAAGTACGGCATCCCAAATGCCATGCCACCCATTCCAATCCCACGAACCCAGAGTGCGGCCATCAATGGTGCTCCAAGTAGAGAGCCAACAGTCTTGACGAGCATGACGATGGAGAATATGTGACTCTCTGGGTTGGAAGGGTCTGTCGCATCTCCAGCGTATGGAGGGCATATTTCAGGTGACTTGAGCAGTGAAAGGGTAAATATGGGCAGGGCGGATCCGAGCGCGTAGACAAATAGTGAGGGAATCAGCATCCAAATCTCAGCAGCCACGGCGATGCCCAGCGCGCCGAGGACAGATACTACGAGACAGACGGTAGCGTATCGAACATTCGTCCTGTCAACAGCTGAAGCTGTCTCTCGTCCAGGTTCGGCACGCGAACGCAAAAACTTGGGGATGATCCAAGTCAGTAGAGTAAAGTTCACAACTGCCTTGCCAGAGAGGAGATATCCGGCGGCAGCAAAAGTCCAATGGTATCGTCCCGAGATGTACTGTACCAGAAGCTTTGTGTCGGAGCTAGCCAGTGAGGTGAGCATGAAGCTGATAAGTAGGAGTGTAAAGTTTCGTGGGTGACTGGTGACGATGGTATAAATAGTGTGCAGGCGGTCTGCAGTAGAGTGGAAAAGTGATTTCCGGTCATCTTGAGCTTTGAGCAGGGGTGACGAAAGAAGCGGCTCCCTCTGCTCTTCGTCAGGGGATTGTTTACCCTCAGCATGGTCCCCGTGAGATGGGAGAAGATAGATGGTAGGGATAGCCAGCAAAAGAAGGAAGATGCCCAGCCAAAACGGTAACCAAAGAGAAAGGGTCATAGTTGAAGAGGCAAGTGCAGGGCCGAGCAGGGCCACCACATAAGAGACAGAACTCATGTATCCAAAGTAGATGGCTCGCTTAACATGATCCTCGGTAAGGTTAGAAGCGAGAGCATACGTGAGAGAGTTGAAGACGCAATCTCCCCCGAAAACTGATAGTGTCGGACCGGCAATGATGGCTCTCGTAGGAAGTAGGTGTTCAAAGCGGCCCACTATAACGGCCCATAACAACATCAAGACTCTTGGAACAAGGTTGAGTCCCAAGATAGCCCGACGACCCCATGTTTCTGCCAAGAAACTCAATGGAATCGTCATGATAAAGTCTGCAGGTCGTCAGCCGAAGGAGCAATCTTAGTACATAATCGTCATTTTCTCACCTCCAGATACCCAAAGGGTCTCCATTATTCCCTGTATCCGGCCTAGGCTCTTTCCAATCTCATCCACCTTGCATAGTTTCTCATCTATACTTCCATCCGGTTGGATAAGAGAGGGGTCCGTACTCCGGTAGTAGTCGCCACAGAGTCGTCTCTCGATGAGTCTGTTCAGTGGAAGCTGGTACAGACTCATAGACAGATTCACCAGCAGAACCAGGGCCAAAACCGGGGCGATAGGTCGCGCCTGTCGCGCCTGTCGACGGGCCTGAAGACGCCGGTTGACGTCTTCAACAGGGGAGACTGGCGCATCAGTCATCTTATCACGCGCAACGACTGGTAGCCTATTATTAAGGAATCATCGGGTGTGTTTTCTTCGCTACAGGCGCTTGAGACGAGCTTCACGTATCACACTTCTCAGACAGTCTTTGTAGTCGACGCGTGATGTTGTTGGATTAAAGTGAAGCTTATCAGGACGACGCTTATCTCGCGTTGAGCACGTGAAAACGGCACGTGTCGGCCCGTGGCTTGGCGAAGCTAAAAGCGGTTGGTCAGTTATAAGCGAGCCAATAGGTAAAGCAAAAAGAATCAGATGTGGAATACTTTTACCTCCATAGTGCTTACACCTAGTTATATGTACCTCTTAGCAGACACTATCAAGGTCTGTGCGACCTGTTACAACCGAGAACGAAGAAACCTGGCAAAGAATGAGTTTCCACAGATTCATTACAGAAGCGCTTTTCATGGGCAATATAGCCCAATGCGCTCTTTTCAACAAACTATTATTTCATCCCATTTTATAAGTAGTTTGTATAGTCCATAACTCGTCTTTCTGCCTGTTTCAGCTCTGTTTTTTCTTTGTCTCTATCGTAGTCTAGGGTAGGCCCTCCTCATGCAGACATGCCCTCAACTGTGGAGAGTTGGGTGCCTGAGGCACAGCCCAAACTTGCACCGTCAGCAGGCCCCACACAGGTCAAGTTCAACACCATCATTCCTCACCATAAGAGGCGAGGCCCTATATCAGCCATGAATTTGAGTGAGTAGCACTGATGATTTATCGTCACCCTGGACTCAACTAATCCAATCACAGTAGTCTTTTTGTAACCGTCGAAGAGAATTGCAAAGAGTATTTACTTGAATGTAAAATCTTGAAGCACAAACTCACCCTCCTCTTGCCTCTTGACCATCTCGCCAAGCATCATCCCCTCGAAGCAGCAGTCCCCTACAAGGAGATATTCGCCCTTATCAGGACGAATAACAAGAGGTGAAGGACAGCCGTAGAGAATGCACACACCGTCGCCCACACGTGTCCCCAACCGCACAAACCCCATGTACCCTCTCTCGGTGACTGCAAAGGCCCTTGAAGCCCAGAGATAATGCATGTGATCCATGAATCCTTGCGCCAATGTAAACATGTAGCTGCTGTTGGCAGTTTCGTGGAGGGGAATTAAGTAGTCCTCGCCAGTATCGCTGCCCTCTTCCGTTATGCGAGTCCCAAAAGATGTAGCGGCTTGCTTGTAGAGTTGATCGCGAATGGTGACTGTATCACCACCTCCCCGGGAGACGTCGGGGATGAGATCCTGGATGAGAAGCTCATAGGTTGCAGCAAATGCGTAGCTCAGTGCTGGGTTGCCCTCAGCGGCAGCGAACTGCAGTACCTCCATGGTTGTCATGTTCTGCCCTTCCCTCACCATCGCTGCGTACTGATTACTCAACTTGTCCGAGAAGTAGTGCTCCATAGAAATCATTCCTAGCGAGAGCATAAATCCTGATGCGAACTTCTTCTCAACCTCCCAACTTAGGTTAGAACCCATAAAAAAAGGGTTATTGGGTTCTACCAGTAGCTGGGTGGGGAAGATGGCTCTGTAGAGCTCCTTGTAGATCCCCGGTCTGTCATGCTGTTTCCAGCCATGTGTTCCAAGAAATAGGGCGATCGAGTTTAAATTGTAAAGACATCGCGGGAAAAAATAATTTGAGTTGTCCGCCTTATCTTGTCGAGTGAGAACCCCTTGGCAGTGAGGTGCTTGTCGCTGATGGAGTAACAAGGATTCTTCGATCCAGAAGCGTCAAGGTTGTGCTGATGGAGAAACGCAGCCATGAAGATGGGGCAAGCATATGAAAACTCCAAGTTCCCGATCTTTCGAAAGTCGGGGAGCCAGGAAGGGAGATTTGGACAAGCTGAATCCTCAAACGTACCAACACCACCCATAGCAAGACAGTAGAGGCTGTTGGAATGCGTTATGCCATTCGCAACGAGATCTCGGTACAAGTCCATTTCTGACCGGCGATAGTTGGGTTCCACGATTCTGTGCTCAGACGGAACTAGGCTCAACAAGGCATAAACCTTGTCGCGAATGTCAGTCGCCTTGTAACGCCTTGTTCTCACAAACAGAGTGAATATGTCCGAATGGGCCGGTATGCTTTCAATCGTATAATCTCCTGCTATGTCCTCCCGACGATGCTGCTTTTTGAACTCGGTTGCCAACTTAGAGCTGATAGCTTGGGAAGTAGAAGCGCCGGCTCTGATGTTGATAAATTCTTGAAAAGGGCTAAGAACGCCATCATTCCAGTTGGGGCCGTCACTCGCGAGTAGCGGGAATCTGATTGCCGTCTTCCAAAAGAAGACAAAACGGTGAATCTCGCTCATGTTAATGATATGGCCGCCGCAGATGAGGACACACCTGACGGCGTGGCCGAACTCCTGAAGCACCCATACCCGAGACCAGTAAGGGTTCCCGAAGAGCTGTTCCACGGCTTGCTTGTTTGAGTCATCGCTGAGCGACTGTAACTTTTCCCGCACGAATGCCTCTAGCCGGGGAGAATTGCCCGAAGCTGATGTGTGATTTGAAATCTCAGCATCTCTCAGCATCATGTCCATGAGCTCTTGTCCGTATGAACACGACCTCCAAATGAAAAAGAAGGCTCTTTCTGTGGAATCGAGTTCTTCCCCAAGCCATACAAGAACCATGCTAGCCTGGCCGTAAATCTGGTCCATCAGTGGAACTTGGTGGCTCTTTTCATCATCGTCGCTCTGGTTGATACAAAGAGCATCGACCCAGAGATATCCGACCCAAGACCGTTGACGTAGGCGTTGCATAGCAGTGAACAGGTTCTGGCCAACTAGCACGTGTTGGCCATCTACCTGGATGGTGCCGCCATAAGCCGGGCTACCCCAGGTGTAAGATAAAGCTCGGTACGGCGGAGCCTCGCCCAACTTGAATGTCAAAAGCTTGCACTTGATGGGTGCTCTTGCGTGGGACGGTGGTAGGGGAAGCCGGGAGCTCAGGACGGAGACAACGGCTACAGGAGTGATCTGTTCAGAAGAGAATTCTGGCGTGCTCTCTATTTGAAGTAGCCTGATTTCCTGGGATGGGTTATCCAAGGGTCGGTAGATGGAAGGATTGAGGGCGTGGCTGCTCATCTTGGATAGAAGCGGACCGCTTGAAGATCGTACAAGGGGAGGAAGGGAAAGCAGATGTATGACCCTTTGTAGAGTTCAAATGGGGAAATTCGTGGCAATAGGTCAACTGTGCCTGGTTTTCAATAGAGCATCACCGGTATCAACAATGTCGCAGTTGGAAGAGGCGGGGTTCAGATATGGCAAATTATCTGGAGTGAGGCTGAGCTGAACCAGTGTCTGTCACGTGTGCTAAGGCTGTTTCAACCTCACAAAGTGGAAGAATGAGGCTGTGCATGAGTGAATTCCAAATAGTGAGGCTTGATAAGGTAGCTTGGCAAGGGCAATAATTGCGACCTTGGTTCATACTATCCATATCAGTTGATGTTTGGTGAAAGATAGCCAACCCCATTCGCTGCAACACTCTAGAGACAGATTCCTCCACAGTCCGATCCCCCATTCTCAGGATCACAGTCATCACTTGGATCATCATAGCACCAGAGCCCATCGGGACACTCCAGCCCGGCGAACCCCCCGCACTGGTGTAGCTTCTTGGGTGCGCAGATGCCCGTCATGTCGCAGGCCATCCCGCACGAGTTCGGGATACGCGAGTCGTCGATGCAGCTTGTGCCCTTCTTGCACGGCGGCGGGGGCTTGGGTGTAAAGCCGCCGCAGGTCTGATATTGATTCTTGAAGTAGCACCTTCCGGGGCAGCGGTTCAGGTCCTTGCAGTCAGGAGAGTCGGGAATGCACTCCGTGTCGTCGGGGCAAGGGGCGATCTTGAAGCCACATGCGCGATCGATACCCTGCTGTGCGGCTGCGAAGCTGGTCAGGCCGAGGACGGCGGCGATGAGGAAGTTCTTGACGAGCATTGTATTGTTGGGTATGTTGGGAGAGATAAGGTAGATTGAGCTGTGAAGAGGCTTGCGTTGAAAGCGTCCAGTGTCGGGACAACCAACCCATCTTATACCTGCTCCTGGCCGTAAGCTTAATCAATTCCAGCCGTGATTCATCTCTCTGAAACACGCAAGTAAGACAGACCTTTTGATCTGCAGTCAGCTGCCATAAGGCCTCCGACCGTCCGAGACTGTGATTCCGCGATGAGTAAATGAAAGGGTAAGCCACTTCGTATTACCGCGCCATATGCCTTTATTCGCACAGCATGATGCGCTCGATCTTAACGTTGCACAGAGCTGACAGGTGAAACGGTTGCAGCTGTCAGAAGTCGGCATAATTTACCCCGTCAAGGATCATCCGTGCTGATGGGGTCCCAATTTTTGAGGCTGGGTCCATCCCTGATGCTGGTAGATCGTCCTAGGCCCAATTGTTACTCGTCGCGATGGGCCGAAAAGGGGGGAACGGGATGCAACGTCGGACTAAACATAGAGACATAGGGTTTGCGACGCTGCTCTGAGACATTGACTCTTCTCTCAACGTCTATACTAAATCTGCCGATTCTCGGTATGGACAACCTGCCACGGCCCGAAGTATTCAACCTCTTCGTAAGTAGGGGGCAAGACTCGGACCATCATCCCCGTCGACCAGTCGACAAACCACTTTTTGCCACCCGAGATCACATAGGAACTCCTCCGAGGGCTCTTGAATAGGAGGTTGGAGTAGCACAGCTTGGCGTACAGCATGTCGTGCGCAGTCGACCAATGGTGTTGTGGAAACCATTTCCCCGTCACTGGATCGATCGAGTCGCTTGGGGATGAGTCGGCTGACGATTGAGGGTCAAAAGAGTCCCAGCCTCGTGATAAACCACCATCAACACCAGGCGGGCTCTGAACAAGAGCCTCATTGCCGTCGGGTGCATCCTCATCTCTAGTTATCGGAATTGATCGCTGAAAGTCGAGCATACTCCCAAGGTCACGATCGAAGGCTGGTGTTCGCTCTCGGCCGTCAAAAAACCGTATACGTTCTAGCCGCGGAGCGCTGTAGTCGTAAGGGAAATCCCGGTCTTCAATGGCCGCCGCAACGTTTATTGCTGCATTCAACCAGTCAAGCCACTTGACAAAGGTGGAGAGTTCGACACAAGAGATCAAGAACTGATCTGTCTCTACTCTTAATCGGATCACGTAGCGTCGCCTAGATGAACGCATCAGTCAAGTTTTGAGATCACCGTTAAGTGGTGTGACTTACTTCTTGTAATCGGCCGCGATGCCAACTTCAGCGTACTGTAAACCATAGCTCTTCGCCAACTTCCCCTGGTCTATCCATGGCGGGTTATCAGGGTCAACGCTGGGACCATCTTCTCTAGCTCGTCGCCACTGCCAGCTTTTCTTGACGCCATATATGTTTAGAGCTGTGCCGTGGAGAGTAACGTAGATCATTCGCCATTGTCGGTCCTCAGCACGCTTCGTGGTGTTTGTGATTTCCATCTTCTGCATGAAGACGCCTTCCAGATCAATGTTACAATGGTACTCTGGTAGCCTGGCATGTGGCGAGGTGACGGTTTCCTCGTAGCTAGGCGGTTGGCGTGGTCGTGATTGAATTAGGCGTTGATAAAACAGATCTTCATCAATAGGCGGCAGTCGCTGAGAAAGAGAGATGTGACTAGACCGTATTATTTGCTCTGATAGTCCGCTTGAATCCTCGGTGATGCCTAAATTCTCATCCAAGCGGTCGGTCTGGTGAACTTCGTCCTGGGTGTGTAAGTCTGCAAATCGGACAGATCGTTGGCCATGAACCATGTCGCCTGCCCTACTCTGTTCACTGTCAAAGTCATGGTGTGTTCCAGGTATGGCGATTGAATCACGGTCATGCCCATCGATACTATTGCTGGGCGTATGCTCAGGTTCCTTCGGGGTGAGGGCGCCGTCAACCTCGTAATCGGAATCGTACGTGCCCTCCGTGAAGATGGTAGATGTTCCGGTCTTCATTGTCGTTGACAAAGCAGTAGATTCCGCCACAAACATCAACTCCAAGCCCAAGACTTTCTCTGAATGATCGGGAGAGAACTTTTGTAATATCCGAACCTGCTCAGAAGCTGAGTTAGCAGCAGAATATTGACCAAGCTATCCTACTGCGCTTACCTTTTCGAAATCCTTCGTCTCCCGCAAGCTGTGCTTAACAGCCTCCAAAAGCTCAAGTCGTTGATAGCACAAAGCCCAAGACTCTAAGGCAGACCAGTCTGACGTCTGCTGGGTCGTTTGTATAAGGCCATCCAGGTAGGACAAAAGCTCGAAAGCGTAATCATCCCCCTTCCCGAGGTTATGAGCTACAAGACCACTCAACAGTGGGAGTGGCTCTGGAAGAGAAACATGCGTTGTCTCTAGCAAGCCCATGATCTGGTTCATTGTTGATTCAAGCGGACTTACGTAGACTTCGCCGAGAGGGTTTGATCCCACCACGTGCCCATACATAAAATTCGGACTGTCGGGCCCTATGACGATAGAGCCCGAGTCTCCAGCAAGCAGACCTACGTGATGTATGAGTTCAGTCCAACCTTAAAAAGCAATGCTCTAGCTCACCTGACCCTGGAGACAAGACGACAGTCCAGTACTCAGCCTGCCCCTTGCGCGTGATGCCTCCCAGAAAAGAAGCAACCGGCTGCAGCATCCCGTGCAATACTCTTTGCTTTGAAGCAACAATGAGAACAGGGATTTCCTCCGCAGGCAAGCTGCCCGGTGTGCTTGAGAAAAACGTTGGCTGGCGCGTCTGACTGGCGTCGAAAAAGGCGTTGGGCAACCGAGGTTCTGCTACGCTCATGGCGACCAAGGCCCAATCGTGGTCCGGGATTCTGCTGTACTCGCATGATCCAGAGCAGCTGGAAGGAGCAAGTATCGCAGGATTAAGTGCCTGAAGACCCTTAAATGGATAGGGTTGAGACTCAGGGTCTTCAACTACGCTTGGCGCTTGTTGATTATTTTCTTCTAGGTCCTCGTACTCGACATCATCCACGAAATCGTCATCATCATCGTCGATCTGGTCATATAGGACAGA
The DNA here is from genome assembly GCA_027569015.1 of Ascodesmis sphaerospora. NCBI lineage: Eukaryota > Fungi > Ascomycota > Pezizomycetes > Pezizales > Ascodesmidaceae > Ascodesmis > Ascodesmis sphaerospora. Next base: position 282,710 of record JAPPUR010000031.1, on the reverse strand, counting down.
GTCAGGAATAGAAGTGTGTGCGGTGTAAGTCGATTCGACCATGCCATAGCCTGAAGTCGTACTAGATCCATCGTCCGATGGGCTGGCCATTGACTGCGTAGCAAATGAAACCGAATCCAGTACTTGTGCCTTGAGGCAATGTGAGTGGCCATAAGGAGCGCTGCTCATAATGCGCCGCCGTGAGATCTCCATTCCTTGATGAAGCAGATGTGCGGCTGTTAGCCCGTAGAACGTTGAATTAACTTGAAGAATGCAACCAATTGTCGAAGTAAAGAATCCCCCTGCTGCTGATAGGCGCGGGATGGCGATGGCACGGCCTGACGCGGTGAGCCGGGTATGCGGACTGTTCGCTGGCTCAATGAACACTGAGACAGACTCCATAGGGTGCTGGTGCGAATACAGGACGCGTGGTCTTTGAGCTCTCCAAAAGTATAGATTGAACAACGGCTTGAAGGCGTCAGGTGGCTTTGTTGGAACGCTCTTGCCCCAGCTTTTCCAAGAATATTTTGGCGAGGACTTGCGCAGACAGTATTGCAATTTCAGGTGTTTGCTATTGAGAAGCCATCTTAGGCAGCTGAACTCGCTCGGCCGACAAAATACGATAATGGATGGATGAGCCTCGCCGGCTGAAGTTCCGCACATTCTGAGTTCATAGTCGATGTGTTCCAGATGAGCTTTCAGAGGCGGGTGCTGTTCTGTATTCATCCTAAAGAGATTCACCACCTCACGGAAACGGCTTTGAAACGCATCTGGTATTTCTGATCCGCTGTGAGGATAGACGTAAATTTTGGGCAAAACATGTGGCAGCTCAACGGCATCTCGGAACGGGCCAGTTTCTTGGTATGCCGGCTCATCCGTAGTGGGAACTGGCTCTTGGTGTTGAGTGTCATCTGAAGGTGTGATGGAATCGGGATTGACGAACGGAGTTATGGGCTGCGTCTGTCTATTCGAGGTATCTGCCGTCGACTTCAAGTCACAGGAAACGCTCTGGTCCGAGGAAGGCGGTTGGGGTTTTGGAAGAGAGTTTCGAAATATGCTAGACAGAATATGAGGTTAGGATGTTTATACAGCTTAATGTTGTCTGGGACTCTCACCTCGTTGTCAGGTTTTTGAACTTGTTTGGAACGTGTAGCAACCTTCCTGATTCGAGAAAAGGTATATTCTCATTCGCCGTCATGGCGATATTGAAAGCGCGGACTAAAGCCCAGAATAATAATTATCAGGGCGTCGATCTCGAGGATGGCATCGTTGTTGATAGAGCGGGGAAAGATGTTGATGGAGGGAAAATCAGCCAAGGCCTGGAACAAGGATGAGTGGCAGGTTGAAAAACAGTAAATGGCCTTATCAGGAAAGGCGAAAGTGCTGTTTTGACCTATAGCATCACGTCTGCTGCCACACTATTGATGCGGCTGATCAGGTTTGTGGTGGCTGTGCTTCCCAAGGCTGATTTCTGACCTTCAGCCCTGCTTTTCTGGCCCTCCTCTTCCAAGATTGCAAGCAAGGGAAATTCCCGAATCAAGGCTTGAAAATTCATTCCAAAATGTTGTCTTGCAACGAAGGTGAAGCACAGATGCTGGCAAACGAGCTTCTTGGGGTCCCCTCCTACAGTAACTCGACTAGCCCGGTTTTCAACGCGTTCTTCAAGCACTACAATGCGGTTCTTAGCCCTTCAACGTTTGGCGACGCCATTACCGAGATCGAAAGTCCCGTTTTGAAGTCACACAAAGACGTTCTATCCTGCGTTCAAATACTCAGGAGTAACCCGACGTTGACCTTCGACAAATTTCTAGATTTGGCCTTTTCTGGACGAGACGCTAGGCCCGCAGAGAAGGAGTATGCGGCCAGAGCAGTCATCAGCGCTGCATTCATGGTTAACTGCGCATCCAAGGACTACTACTCCGAGGGATTCCAGTCCGGTACCACCATGCGAGTGAAGTGGGAACCGAATCAAGGATTTGACGATTTCCTGGAGACAGCTTTCACCTCAAACCCACTTTCAACTTATGCTGAAACTGAGGAGAGGAGTATCCCCTATAGGGGCTCATTGAAGGCATGGAAACTGGTCAAGAGAAACAACATAAGGATCCGGCCCACGAACAACTTGATAGACCACCTACTATACGATCCCAAGGACCGAGTACTCAGCGTGTTCCACCAGACAATGTTCCTCCAGAGTCAGATCAAACGGTGCAAGAACGCTGATTTCGATCTCGACTTCACGGCAAGCTTGAAGCTGTAGGTCACCACGAGCACGATATAAGGCAAAACTGATTCAAGATAGGGGGATTTTTCCACCTCGGCTGCTCTTCGAAACACTCGTCACCATCCACTGTATCCTCTTCCCTGTAGCGAGCATCGGAAACAAGAGATCCATGAGGCTATTGAAGAAGCTGATTAAAAAGGAAGGATTTGATCCCGAAGCAACATGGGTGGAGTTTGTAAGACCAATCCCGGATGGCTTTTCTTTTACATATTGGGGCCCTCGGTTGGCTGAGCTGTACGATGTTGTCAAGAGGCCGCCACCCACAAATTCTCTCGTGTCGTGGTTTGAGCGACATACATCGGAGAGAAATGCGTTAACTGTGGCTATTATAGGGTTATTTCTGTCAGTTTTGTTGGGTCTTCTGTCACTGGTGGTAGGCATATTGCAACTAATTGTAGCCTGGTTGGCCCTGAAAGATGAGCGGACATAGCAGGAAGGAGTCAGCTAATAGGACATGGCAGACTGTCATGAATATATTTTTACTCTGCATGAGACCCATAGAAGATACCTTCACAGATACATGTAAAGAAGAAGTTAGATATGAGACAAGAAAAAGAAGAAGAAGAAGAACGACGATGGTAGAGGGGTCTAAGCTATTTTGGTTTCTTGAAATGAATGCCGACTTGGAAGCAAATTAAACCTGCGAGCCTCCCTCTGGATACTTACTATGCCTGGCATGAATCTAATTACTAAGGGGGCCTAAGTAAAACTTGCCTTTCAGAGAACTCTACCTCGCGTCTCCGGCGGGTGACATTGGAGACTCAATAGCAAAGGTACTTTGTTGTTCTTCATGTGATACTTGTTGACCGGGTACGGAGCAAACCGGGCATCATCTCCTTCAAAATGCGGAGGCTTGTCTTAGATTTCAACATGATGACGAGGTCGAAGTCAATGCTGATGAATGTTGGCGCGTAACCAGACCAATTGAGGCCCTCCGTGTGTCGCGTCAACAATGTCTCATTCTCCCGTGTCTTGGCCACAAGCAAGAGGTCACGTTGGGGCATCCCCCAAGGTAAACTGTACTCACTCATTTCCTTGTGATTGCTCTGTCGAGTGTAGATCAGTCTGTCGGCAGACAAGAGGCGACCAGTCATTTCGGATCGAATCAGTTCCCCGCTCGCCACGATATCAGGGTCCTCTTGGCACCAGATCGAGTGAGACATGCGCTCCACCGGTGAAGCCCCCCAACCACACGCTCATCAAGATATCGACTGATGGTCGCATCTCTTGTGTCACTCATTTGAAACACACATGCGCGAATTCCTCGCAGAGGAACTTGACAGCGTCGTCTGGGCCAACCGTTGGCGTGTGGCATTCCATCAGTGTAGATGATCTTCATCGCTAGATCTTTCTGTGGAACTTTTGCGTCCAAGGTTTCAGCCCCATGCGAAGCCCATTGGAGAGACTCCGCCACGGGCCGCACCGTGTTTGCCCCATTTGTAGTCCTGCATTCGTAGGCAAAGTGGAGGCCATGGAGCTCTCAATCCACGATGAGACCTGCCTGGCAAGCATACTGATGATGTAGTGTTCAACATTGGCAGTAAGCAAGCTGGGGGTTTCCTCGCTGTCTATAGTCACGCAGGCTGCCATTCTTCTGTCTATAAGTATCGAGTCCTTCCGCCGTCTAAGGCTCGAATCTTTAGCAGCACAACTCACTCCTCAAACAACAAAACCAACACCAAGTACAACATATCCAACCCACCAACATTCATCATGGCTGTGAGTTCGAGTGCCATGTGACAAGTCCCGCCAGGTCTAACGGGAGTTCCCCACAGAAGTTGATCCAAGTCCGATCCCAGGGTGGCGAAGTCATCGAAGAGAACACCATCCTAGAGTAAGCTCATGAGAAAAGACAGATAGAATCCTCCCATAATAACACTAAGCCAGGCTTATCGATGGCAATTCCGAGTACGTCATGCTACCTTCGCCTCTCATCTTCCCTCCCATGTACATGCTCAAGTAAGTGAACGGTCTTCTTGTCTAATGGTTGCCGCTGTTAATCTTTCGTAGGGGCGATGAGGAGCTTGCAAAGAAGCTCCGAGAGAAGCTTGGACCCGGGGCCAACGTTGATGTCCTCCAGGATATCGACGCGTAGTCAATATCGATGTTAGATTATCCGGCATAGGACTTAGCCATCTGGGCAAGGAACGGGCTGTGTTATCCTGCACTCTACACCTTGATTGCCGCAATCAAATATTTGAACTAAACCAGCTCGGCGGGAATGTGAATGATGGTGTTTCCCCGTGATATTCGAACATATACTACCTAAGCTTGATACACATCGTTGATCATGGTACTTCGTTCAGCATCTCTTACTATATCAAGTCGTGCATCCTTCTAAAAGCTATGATGCTTATCATCCACCATCATAGCACCTATCAACTCTTTTTACTGTGATAGAGAGTGTTTCTCGCATCGAAGTGCGATTTTGTTACCCGCTTGGAGAGCGTTGCATTTGCGGCGCGGGACTATCGGCCCCACTCGGAGATACGGCGGCGGAAATGTGGAGGCAATTCGGCACTCCTTGACATCTCCGATTTCGGTCGGACCGGGGATGAGGGCGCTGTCTCGGACATTGATCGGATAGACAAGCCCTAGGGATGGTGTGTATCGTTTTCAATGTCACATTTTCGTCCATCGTATCGATTTATTAGTGCGTCACCTTTCGGCGACATTAGCGCATGTACAGCCGAGTCGCTGCAAAAATATGTTTCTTTTCCAAGTTCCTATACAGCAATAACAAGTATATACACTTTGTTTGAGTGTGTAAGCCAAAATCATGTTGATGTAGGATTTCTCAGGACCCTCCGTATGCCGTCGTCCATCACCTCGTCCCCGTCTGCATCCCATGGCGCCCGAGGCGAGAGCATCCTCCGACGCTGTGTAATGGCATCGAAACATTCCATTTGGGGGCCAGGAAAAGCGCGTGACAAGACCCTTACAACCCGCGGCGCTGCCATTCTATTCACCAAGTCCGTTGCTCCTGACTCCATTTCTGCTTTCCACGTCGAAGGTATGCCGTGTGCGAAGACTCCGCACCGGTAAGCCTGCTGAGACGGGGCTTGGTGGCAAAGATCCCCTAAATTCAAGTTGATGATGACCTCCTCGAGGGTGGAAAGTGTACCGTCTCCAGGAGGACTCAGAATCCTGGGACAGATCTTTCTCATTCGACACCGCAATCGTCGAAGCGTGGGGAGCAGCGCACTGATGTCTTCGCAAAGGTGAGCAGCGGGGCGACTTGATGCACCATCTATCCCGGTGCTAATAGTGTCCAAGTCGAGGCTGGTTAGGTGACCGACAGATAGGAGAGGGATCAGCGCGGCCGAGGAGAAAAAGGTCTGCACGAAGACGGTCTGGGCACGCCACTTTGATCTTGGTTTCAATTTGAGACTGTGCAGATTTCTGCAATCTTGTAAAATGGCGGCAAGAGAGGTCAGGTCATTGGCCACATTTGTTGTCCATGCTGAAATGACTTTTTCTCTGCATTCCAGTGATGCTGAGAGGATTTCCCTGCGACCCTGGATACCTTCGAAGGGGATGTTGACGGTTCTTGTATGTCGATGAACCAAAGAACTTATATCCGCCCTGAGGAATCTCGAAAGTGATCTGGGAGAGAACTGGAGGTCCCGAAGGAGAACCGGCTGGGCGAGCTCATACCACCATTTGGACACCGTAAGTCGTCGAGTATCACGGCGGAAAAACTCGGAGCCCAGCAGGCGGACGATGAGGAGTAGGATCTCAGCAGGGAGTCGAAGAAGAGTCATTGTGATATTGAGTGAAAGATGGGATGTGATGGTGGTCTTGTTGGTGTTGATGTGGAGGTGGTAGGTGAAGTAGGCAAATTTTTTAAGAACAGTTCAACTTTATGCAGGTGAAAGTGATGAGACAGATTTAAGAGGGGGATTGGGTTTTAAATAAGGCTGGGCTGTGTGAGCACGTGACTGGGTTGTTTGTGTAACTTGAGTGAGTTCCCCGACCTGGCGCTCAATATGAGACATTGTACGACATGACCTGATCTTGGGCGTGAACAGCAGTATTTGGGCCAGAATTGTAGAAACGTAACTGGAAATATTGCCGATTACGTACTAGAGCGCTATATGGCGGCAATGTGGCTCTCACCTCCTCAACTTGAAAATTAGGCGGCTACTTGCTTAGGTCTAACCTCTCAATCATCGTTTCCAACTCCAACAGCACATTCTCGTAAACAGCCTCTTGAAGTCTCGGCTTTGTCAAATCTTTTCCGTAACCAAAATCACAGTCCAACACCTTTTGCGTGAGTTCCTGATACCTCGGTCCCAAGCGACATGGCTCAGCCGCCAGCCGACGCACTTCCTCCACGTCGTTGAGATCAACCGGCGCCCATTGCCCGATAGCCAACAGCACGACACTAAGACTATACAGTGTCATGTTTCGGATGCCGTATTTACGTGTTGCCTGGTCGATAAGTGCTGACATGGGAGTGTTGGGCAAGGAGATATCCACATCCATGAAGGACCCATAGTCTATATTCTGCGAATTGACGACGTCGACTTTGAAGTGCATCGTCTGAATAGATGCAGACAACTCATCGGCTTGGCTTCCGTGGAACAGGTATAGATCGCGGACACTCCAGTACTCCCTTAACCATGGCGTGGAGCTGAACTTGAGGACGGCCGAGGCGATCTGCAGGGCTAGGCGAAGTTGGTGGACAATGGTCAGTCTCTTGTCGACGGGTTGCGCGAGGATATCGTCCATTCTCATGACTTCCTCGGGGTTTACTGTTGCCTGAAACTCTTTGTGTTCTACTTCATCGTCTAGTGACGGATAGAAAGAATGCCTGAAGCTCTCTTCCACTGAACAATCGATGTGGCCAAGGCATGGAGGAACGCAACTTGAGGTCTGTGAGATCAGGTGGCGAGTAACCCGGCGCTTAATTTCCATGCAGATATCGCCCGAAAGTTCAAGCAAATCTGGATCTGGGGTCACTCGACAGTCGGGGATTGGGCATCTGGGTAGCAGGGAGGAATGGTCAGGGACATCGTCTGGAGGGTCTCTGGAGTTTTCGGATGGCGACGGCGCAAATCGTACTCTTTGTCGCTTTTTTCTACCCCCTTCATCAGTGCTTTGGGAGTCGATTGAAGCTGTCGAGTCGGATGGCGTCAGTAGGCCAGTTGGACGAGCCCATGATAGCGATTCGAGGGTACGTGACTGTACGTGGAGGCGGATCAAGTTGGCTTCGGCAGTGGTCACGCTGTGATCAAGTTAATGGTCTGCGGAGTATCCCATCAGGGGTTTCTTACTCATGTGTCATCTGGTGCCCGTAGCATAGAATGGCCAAGTTCATCCGTACCTCCTCCGCTCCTTCGGCATCTAGGAACAGTCTGAGGGAATGACGAAGCTGTCTTTCTGATGCGTTGGACCAAGCTGTCAGCAACGCCTCATGAAGAGCACGCGAAGCTCTCCGTATGGAACTAAACGACGGAAAATGTCGGGGAGGCTGCTTTTCTACCTTGCAGCAAGTTTTGGCCACGTCCTTTGCTGTGTCCTTGATACCGATGTCGTGTGCTTGTTTGCGGATGCGCTCGAGGTCCTTGTTGGATCGTTTGAGCTTTCTCGTTAATTCGTCAAACTTGTCTTTGCTAAAGGAGATCTTAACTCGCTTCCGAAGTCTCTTGACGGCGTCTTTGACACTCTCGTCCTGTCGCCGTCAGCGGGGCCATCACAACCAGACCATGCATAGTCATGCCTCTTGCTTCTCGGCTTCTAGCTGCCTAAAGCAGCTTAAACCATCTTGGAATTCTTTCATGGTAGTCTCGATCTCTTCCATAACATCTTTAAACGAGTCCAAGCTCCGGCCCATATGATCTCGAACCCTCGTCTCAAGCTCGGAGTCATCCCATCGCGATTGACCTTCTCCATCAACCAAACTCTTTGCGAGTGCCTTGTCTCTCAAGACATCGGAAAGAAGGAGTTCGGCCTCATTGAGAAAAATAACCCGCTGGAGATCAAAGCGTTGTCGCAATCGTTTTACCTCCCGGGAGTAATAGCAAAAGATCTTGAGTTTTGAGACGGTCGCTTTGTAGGCGCTAATTGAGCCGCCGATCACGGGGAGGATGCCCAGTGCCAGTGAGACAGGCTCCATGTCGCCAGCTGAGGGGAAAATAGACGTCAAAGTGTCAGATTACTGTGACGGGTCAATCCATCCGACAAGCCAGAGGGCTTTCGTGACAGAAGTCAGAGAAGCAAGTTTGCCTCCTGGACAGTTGTTCCAGTTTCAACCCTCGTCGAAAAGCAGACAGTGGCGCAGCTGGAAGGTCAAGGCAGACTGCACGAGGCACATCTAGGACATGCAACCGCTTGGCGATGTGGAGGTTGGGTCGTTTCAAGCCCCGAGATTGGCTGTTTTGAGTGCGGCTGGAGTGATGCGTTGTGATTTGCATGCAGGCTGTGAGGGCTGTGCAGCTTCAGCTGCAGTGGGTGGTCAGCCAAACCAGCAGTCCATTCCCCTCAACTCGATCGTTTTCGCATCCTCGCTGCTGAGATCCCAACTTGAGACTCAATGGCGGCTCTATTACGATCACAAGATGCTCTAGACCTAGAGACTGCTATTCGCGAATGGCAGTCTCGGCAGAACGAACGTCAGCATGACGGCCCAGCCCCAGAGCCTGATGAGAAAAGCCCTGTGGCACGCCTCACTGCAGCTCTCGATACCCTCTTCCGCGAGATTGTGGTGATTCTCTCTGAAAAGGGAAAATTTCCCAGGGATATCTTCATCAGCCTCGATCGCAGTCGAAGCTGCTTCTCGCTTTGGTCCGACGGCCATGGAGTGGCCAGTGGGAGCCTAGATGACAAGTTACAGCGATCGCGGAAGTTGAGACAGGCTATGATGAAGACGCTTTCCCATCTGTCTTCTACCCTTCTCGATCGTGAGTAGTAAAATTAATCGTCGCGCTATAGTCTCTGACTATTCTCAGGTCTTGTCCCCGTCGCGCAAATCTCAAACCCCAAGAGCAAAGGGCTGTGCGACCTTGTGAGCAACATTTTGGAGGAAATCAACTTTTCCCACGTCTCAGATGATTCTTCGAGCGAATCAACATCCGAATGCAGCACTGCAGACTTTCATGAACTCTCAGAGGATCTCAAGACTGACGTCGACTGTCTCATTGAACTGGACCAGATGATTCGCGACCCAGCCACAGACCCAGAGCTAGAGACAGCAGAAGCTGACGTCTCTCTATGTCCATGGACGCCTCATCAAGTTTTTGCCGATAAGATTGAACATCGATTCCCTAGTGCCGAGAAACAGTTGTTCGTATCCCTTGGTGTGATCAACTACCAGCGCTACCTGAGGTGCCAGACCGAACGAGACTGCAACCAAGTCCACCCCGAGCAATCTGAACGAGCTGTCGAAGTCACCGCTGGCTCAAAGTTTCATGATTCTGGTCTTGGTTCCTCTTTGAACCCTGCAAGCTCATACGCAGAGACCATCATGAGCTACCGGGATGGCAATCGGCCCATCAGGATTCCTCCATTGCCAGAGGAAGCAAAGCGAGGAGAGGCATTCCCTTGTGTTGCATGTGGGCGATCGGTCGCCCTAACCACCAATTCCCAGTGGAAGTAAGTAAGACTTCCTCAGTATTCAACTGATGGTTAACATCTACAGACGCCATCTATACACCGATTTGCAGCCATACGTGTGCCTAGACACATCGTGTCAACACCACGATTCTACCTTCTCCAACCGCGCCAACTGGATACAGCACCTGGCTCTTGACCATGGCATGGAACCTTCATGGGAGCAGATCAAGTGCCCTCTGTGTACGGACGAAGTCGGGCCTGGGAAGATTGCAATCACCACACATCTGGGCCGACACCTCGAGGAAATATCCCTGTCAGCACTGCCTGCAGCTCCAGACTCCGAGACCAACTCGGAAACCTCGGATTCAGATACCAAAAACATCCAAGAGGGGAACCAACAACCCTTGGACATGCTGCAACAGCTTCAGTTCGTCGAAGTTGCGAGCGAAGAAGAGGGATGGGCCCGGTGGGGCGAAGTTCGAGCGGACCCAGCTACCTCTTCTGCACCTGGAGATCAAACTCCTGTATATTCGCATAATCCTCCTCTGCCCTCTTCCATATTTATACCTAGTCACACACCGTTTAAAGAATATGTACAAGCATCAGCGTTAGAAAGGCAGGTACAGGGAGATAATGCCATACAACAGGAGAAGCGAAAGCGGGCATTGCAACCATCACATGATCCTGAGCATCAGACCCACAACGATAAGGAAGCGTCCTGGTATCGTCGAACCTGGGTTATTCAAGAAATGGCGCAGACTCGAATTGCTCAAGAAGGGCAAAAGAGAGAAATCGAAGAGGGCAGTTTCGAGGCTGAAGAGACTGCCTACGGGAGGCCGGAGGCCGAACAGAAAGCCGAGGAGGACGAGCGAGCTCGACTCTATACTCAAGCTATGGCATCTAAGGCAGCGGTCGAGGAAGCTACCCACAAGAGAATCCAGGCGCAACGTGCCGAGGAGGATCAACTCAGGACCCATTGGAAGACTAGGCAAGTCATCCGAAACACCGGGAAAAAAGGTCAGGAAAGGACAGACGCAGAAGCGAAGGCTTGGATGCTCGACATCGAGGAGGCCGCCCTTCATCGCACAAAGGATATGAAAGCTTTCCAGGAAGAGACGAAGAGGGAGATCGAATATCCCAACAAGAACGCCCTTCGAAGAAATGACAACACGGCCGAATTCGACCCTGTAGCCTTTACATCAAACGTCCGCCGTGGGATTGAGGCCTTCGACTCTTTATCACAAGACCCCGAGCAACCCTCCGACACGGATGAGTTCTACTCCACGATCGGTTCCCACCCGCTTCTGCAGATCGAAAATTCTAGAAGCGAGGCTCAGAAGGCTGCACGGCAGAGGTCGGAGGCTGAGCAAAACGTTGAGGAGGAGCGAGCTAAGAACCTCACCGAGGCCATGGCAACCCCAGAGGAGAAGGCAAATCTTGGCTTTCAAGCTGAGCTAAAAGCCGCTGAAGCTCGCCGACGTGCTAAAGCTAAGGCTCGCTATGAGGCCAACGTAGATACTTGGATCGACTTCGCTTTTGAAGCCGCCAACGAGAAACAGGCCCAAGAACATTTCGAGACCGCGGTAGTCCCCAATGGCCCCAGACACGAGGGCTCGGACACGAACACTCGTTTTGAGTATAACGAACGTGTCGATGCTATGTGGCGTTGGCCTTGGATTTGCCCTTCATGTGGTTCAAAAGACCAGGACCGGCGAAAGGGGCCTGTCTGCAGCAATTGCTCGTACCTTATTGGTGATTCATTGTGTTAAGAGACTGCAGTCTTTGGAAGATGGAACACTTTCTCGTACGGAGGTTAGAGCAGTTAAATATCCCATGAGAGGCTTATCCTTTCATGATAATGCACCTAGGTATGACTCTTCTCTGCAGGCGGCTGCAGGAGGTAGAAGTAAAAGGAAAAGGCCACTGTGTTAGCATCGGGTCATGATGCTATGATGTTTTGACAATGTGTTCTTTATCATAGTTGAAGCCTGCCCCTTGATGGGTTAAGCCAGAAGACCCTTATTGGTGATGGCGATGGGTTTGAAACTCATGTGCCTGAACAACTCCAACCCCAGGATGATGAGATTGTAACGAAGGAACACCATCAAAAAAAGCGTCAAGATCCACCGAGACATCAGGCGGCTCTTACATTCTTGGAGAGACCACCACAGATCGAGCATCAACACAACTCCGACGATCCCCTGAGGACCTTTCCTCCTATTGACCCGAGACGCATTCATACTAAGATACCAAGTCCCGACGAGGCTACTGACCTGGCGGATGGCTATCGGTCCATGATCACAGATCGAGCGGAGAAAAGAAGAAGGGCAAACCGAATGGCTCAGCGTGCCTATCGTAAGTTGTTGTAAAGACTCACATTTTGGATGTTACTGACGCAATGTTCCATAGGTCAGAAGCTGAAGAGACGCCTAGAGGACCTTGAGAGTCGTGCGAGTGCAGCCAATGGTCAAGGTTCCGATCAGCCTGGCACCCCCAAAGATGGCCCCTTGAATGACAAACCCACTTCGCCAACAGAAAGGGAGTTAGGGAGCGCTCATGATCGGAATCACGACCTGGATAGGGATCAGAAAGTATCCTATGGATCCAGTCATGACGCTCATAACCTTCCTACAGGCCCCCGAGACTCGGCTCCCCGTGAATATGGCATACAGATGGGACAGAGGCTTCCTACAGAGAGTAGTCAGCGGGCAGACGATTCGAATCAAAGGCAAAAAAGCGACCATAGATCTTTATCAACCGAGCATCCGGCTTTTCAAGCTGCTCCTGGACCCAAGACAGCATCTCACGCGAGGCAGCGCACCGCATCTCCTCCCGAGTCCGATGGCTCCGCTTCCCACCAAAATCTCAGGACAGACGCTCGGTTTTACTCCGTTCGGAAGGATAGCAATGATCTTGAAGATGGGCCTTGGCCGTTCCCTCGACCATTGTGAAATGAGAGATCTCACCAATGATGACGCAACAGTGTTTGGGGGCCACACGTGAGTATTTTAGTTCCCTTTATGTTCAACGCCCCTAGAGACAATCGAAAAAAAATTTGAGAGTACTGATATTCCGATAGAATCCAAAAAAAAAAAAAAAAAAAAAAAAAAAAACAAGGCATCAGAATTAAATGGCCGACTAGGAACACTAGGGAGGGCTGTCCTGCTTGCTTAGAGGAACATGATCTGTGTCACAGACTAATATAGTTTGATTCTTTCTATTCATAGTAACGCTTACGCTCCCCCAAGCTCAAGAGTGCCTAGACTAGAGCCTATGCTTACACAAGGGCCCTCTTATCAGTAAACAGACAGACTGAAGTATGCTTGCGTCGTGCCCCCTCGCAACTGGAGACATGGGAAGCCTAGACCTCTTCATCTGTAGTCTCAGGCCTCTGGCCATAAACGACAGTACTTAACCATAGTCTCTGTTAACCACTGGACTATCTCACTAAGAGTAAAATGAGATTGGAAACTTACACTTCAAGATAGGAGTGAAGTTTCGGGTTAGTCAACTCCTTGCGCATATCCGATAGATACAGCTGAGCATCTTCGTACTTCCACTGAAGCGGCGCATGTTAGATCTCCCCTTCACCTAGCGACAGAAAATGAACCTACTCCTAGCATCTCGGTAAGACCACGGATTGAAAACCCTTCAAGAGCTTGTAGCAAGAATTGGCGATTCCAGGCTCCCCATTGTTTGAGCTGCTTGTCTTTAGGCCACGTTCCGATCGGGACCTTAATTCGACGCTCTGTGACGTTGATGAAGCCGCCTTCTCTAACTGACTCGGCTGCTTTGTGGTCCCAGAAGAAGGTCTTGCCGGTCATCTCGCCCAGTTTCGTGAAGATCTCGACCCATGTCTTCAGAGGTGAGTCAGCTCTCAGGGTATCGTCGTCTGACTTTGCAGTACCCCAGAGTTCGACGTGTTCAATCCAGCCACCGGGCTTGACGTGCCTGTCCAAGATTAGAGAATGACATTCTCCATGAGGAAGAACGAACTTGATAGCTCCCTCGTAGAATTTGTTCCAGTCGGGGATACAGCCGGTGAGACCGCGGAGATGAACAAAATCGAACTTATTCTCGGGATACGTCCAGTCCTGGTTGATATCATCGACCTCAAACCTACAGTTGGGGGGCACGAAGTTGGGTTGAATTGGGGAAAGGTCAACACCAAGAACATCTGCGGAAGGGTGCATATCGGCGAATTCACTACCTCCAATTAGCCCTGGAAGATGGAGGGAAACTTTCGAAACCCACATAGCCCAGATACCAGTCCCGCAGCCAAGGTCTAAAACATTCTAGGCTCATGTAAGCGAATATCCATCGATAGACTTGTTCAACGTATAGAGGACTAACCTGTGGCTTATCTCCGATAGGGGCCTCGTATAGCTTGTCATTCATGATGATCCGATACACCTCATGCCTAAGCGACTCCATCAGCTACCTGGCACCAAAGTAACTGTTTTTGAGTTAATCTCACATAAGGTCTTCAGCTTCTTGCTGGCGATCATCATTGGGAGCCCTGGCTCTCACATCAGTGTTCTAGCACTCGAATTGTAAGTGTTTAGACACCCACCAGTAAGATCCTTCTTGATAAGCGTGATAGCGCCGTCCGTTCTCCCACTTGTAATTCAAGATTGAGGATCTTAGGGACTGGGTATCAGTGACTGTGGTTCTGTAAGATATCAGCATTTTCCTAACACCGCGTTCTGTAGCATGTTTTCTCAACTTACGCCTGCGAGTAGGAAGAGTCGGAATCATTATCCTAGAAATGACATTCCCGCGGTGAGCACTCAAGGCAAAGGAAGGGGTCGGCGCGATGGAGAAACCGTACGACTTCGATAGCGCCATTATTCGGCTGGCCTTGGGTTCCTTGAACCAACGCGTCTGCAAGGGGCTCACTCGCGGTGGGAGAACGCCCCGTTGGCGACTGGGAGTGACGAGACTTCGGCGACGACATGATTGCTCTATGCCTCTCTGGGTGGACCAGAAGCAATTTTCTCCAGACAAAGAGTGTGAAAGATTTGAAAAACAAAGCGGAGAACTGAGGGGAAATGAAGAAGACAACACAGACCTCTTTATGCCTCTTGTTGCAGATCCGAGGAGAGGGGGGTTCCACAATGAACCCCCTGTTAATGTCGCAGCAAGCATGCAGAGCAATGAGAATGAGCTGTTGGTCGTGTAACATCATGCAAGAGTGCAGTGCAGGGATTATGGAATTGACTGATTGCATGTTCTCAAGGTGAAGTCCTCAGATCATATTGTGGATTGGTCGGCTTTAGTCTAGTGGAAGTGACTTTGACATGCGAGTACTAGGTTTCTATAGCTTGCATTCAAAACCACGATTGTCAAAAATTCGATATCATTCCAATGGTAAAATTTAATCCAGATACCATTAGGTGATGGGTCATCTCAATAATGTGAAAAACAAGCCTGCGAGGATTCAAGACAATCAACAACACTTCACTCCAGGCCGAGCCTCAAGATAGCCTGAACCATGGTTTTATAACAACCGTCAATGCATATTTGTGAGCCTTTATTACACATTCTGATCTCACTCAACTATCAAACTTCTCATGCCAGAACATCAAGCAGGCAGCTTTTGTGGAGCTGGTCGTCCATCAAGCTCTGCCGCCTCAACCTGCCGACTGAAAGGGTTAAGTGATCTCACCGATATAACATGCGTCACACCCTTTCCCGATGCACCCGTAGCGACCCTCTTCTGCCTGACAATCCAGATCGCCGCGACAAGACAGCCGAGTCCTATAACACCCAAGGCTACACCAACTCCAATGCCTGCCTTGGCCCCAGCACTTAGTCCTCCTCTAGCTAAGTAACCATCACTAGCAGGCACTACCGTTCTGGTGGCTTCTGCCTCTTTCGTCGAGGTACTTGAGACTGTTGAGCTTTCGGTGCTCATCAAAGTTATCATAGTCCCTCCTGTGTCGGTGGCTTCTGCCTCTTTCGTCGAGGCACTTGAGGCTGTTGAGCTTTCAATACTCATTAAAGTTATCATAGTCTCTCCTGTGTCGGTGGCTTGTGCTTCTTTGGCTGAGGTACGTGAGGCTTTTGAGCTCTCGACGCTCATTAAAGTGATAAATTCTGATAAAGAACTCGCTGTTGACTCTGAAGCCGCTACCCCAGCCTTCACAGGGTCGATCGAGGCCGATGTGGCAGTATCGTCGGTTGACGTAGCCGATGATTCTTGTTCCGGCTCTTCCCCGCCGCCGAGAGGTACATCGTCAGACGCAGTAAATGCCCGGCGCTTGATGGGATAGCTAGGCCAGAAGACGTTGCCTCCGGTGGCTTCGGTACACAGAGGACCAGATAAATCTTCTGTTGGAATCGCTTCATCCAGTTTACATCCTTTCTTGATGCAGGATGACAGGTCGTCAACAGATTCTTTGCGCTTAGCAGCTGAGCAGAAACACGCAACGTCTCCAGAGTTGCATTCGGCCATCGTGTTCTTGAGGCACTCAATCTAAACGGAGTGTGAGCTGGGCTATCAAGAGCATACTTCTCCCCTGTTGAGATGCTTACCACACATCCTGGCATGGCGGATCCTGCCCCTTTACCAAAGGCGACATTGAGAAGGAAAAAACTCAGAGCGAAAACCCGTTTCATGTTGAATGAGGAAGTTCTCGGAAAGTATTTGGGGGAGGAGAGAAATGTTACATTAACCCGTCTGAAGACGGAGTTTCAGGCAGACCAGTGCGTATGAGAGCCGCCACACACCAAAATGGTTAGAAAAGACGCCAAAAAGCCACAGGTTTTATTGTTGATCATCGTGACGTCTTTAAAACAGAATACCGGCCACATCTTGAGCAGTTCAGCTGAGCCACCAGAGACTGGACCAAACGTTGACCCGACGTGTATGGAAAGCAGCACCCTGTAGCCAAACGGAAGAACATCCGGGTCATTTGCAGTGCACTTTCTTGATTGAGGCTGAAAATAGAAAGGATGGTTTCCCACAGGTTTACTATGAAAACCACATTCTAGGTGTTCCCTGCCCCCTTTCTCTTTTCCTCATCACGTCTCCAAATACCACCAGCCACGACAGCATCTACCTAGCTATGTTCCACCTTGTATCCCAATGAACCTGGGGTGCGTGGATCCAAGAAGGAGCTTGTAAGTACGGGGGCCATAGAACAGATTTGGGGAGATAAGTGGGCGAGTAGCAAGCAATTCAATTTATACTCCTCCTTCATTCAATTTCCCTGGACGGGACTTTCTATGGGCTTGGTCCTTTTGCTTCATGGATTGATTCTCCCTCCAATGACTTGGGCTCAGAAGCCGGGCAGGTATCATGAAGCCGTAAACAAGTCGCCATTCATGTACTTGAGCCCAGTGTCACATGCAACTGTAACCACAGTCTTGCTAGGGCCCAGCTCTTGAGCAAGTCGAATGGCTCCAACAACATTCAATCCTGTCGAAGTTCCCACCAATAGGCCTTCCTCCTTAGCAAGTCGCCGACACATAGCCCTGGCTTCTTCCTCTTCAATAGTCCAAGCATGGTCATATAACTTCTCATCCAACAATGGCGGGATAATTCCAATACCAACGCCCTCAATATGATGGGCTCCAACCTCTCCTCTGGAAATACGTGGAGAGGATGTAGGTTCGAGAATGGCCACTCGACATTCCGGCCACTGATCCTTCAATACAGAGGAGACTCCAATTGCCATACCAGCAGTCCCAACAGCGCCGCAAAAAGCATCGACCCCATCCGGAAATTGGTCAACCAGCTCTAAACCGAGAACCTTGTATCCCTCAAAAGCGCCCCGGTTGTTAAACTGATCAGTCCAATATATCTGAGGGTCTTGGGAATGCTCCGTGACCCGGCGGATCATGGACGGAATGAGATCAGCGTGGATTTTGCCGGACGGACTATGGATGATTTCAACGTGGGTTCCAAAAGCACTCATTGTCCGAAGTTTCTCGACAGCAAAGGCATTTGAGGTAACAATGTGGCATTTGTACCCCTTGGCTGCACAAACAAGAGCCAGTGAAGAACCTGTGCTACCTCCGCTCGCTTCAACAACAGTCATGCCTGGTTTGAGCCCGCCACTCTTCTCAGCTTCTTCGATGATGGACTTGGCCATTCGGTCTTTGTATGACCCGGTTAGGTTGAAGTACTCGAGCTTGAGGTAGACTTCTGCGCATCCTTCGGGGATGACATTCTTGAGACGTACACAAGGGGTGTTGCCGATAGCGTCGAGCACATTGTTGACAACACGCGGTGCCATGATAGGTCAGCTGGTGGGTGGAATGAAGAGATGGTAAGAATTTAGCTTCGAGAAGGACAACATTTCCCTTCATAGGTACTATTTATCTTATGTAGGAACAAGACCGTGCCGGCAAGAGACTTGACATGACAAGATACATCCATCCGTACCAGGGCAGCTAGTCTATATCGAGTTAGTTTTCCGAGCTGCAGCCCCCACAATAGCATCAGTCGTGCTGACATTCACTCCAAGTCATGTCACCCCGCAATTCCTTCTTCCATCAAAGACAACATCCAGCACGATGAAGATTCTGAACACACGGAACAGGCTCTCAGACGGTATTTCGGGTGTATCACGTAATGGAAGTGCCGGCTATTCAACCATGCGGAGTTCTTATATAACTCCGCCGAAAGACGGAGGAACTAGTCAAAAGTCGGAATGCTTATCCAACTGAAGATTCCAGGTGTGCACTTGAGCGCATATCTGTTCGTGAAGGGTGGATGTGACCTGTTCTGGTGTGTTTGCCGGAGCTATATATAACTGCCTTGGGATACCTTCAGATCCAAAATTATTACTGTAATCTCGCCTCAGACATCAACCTTTGATCACTTCATCACTTTCGGCCCCTCTCAAAATGGCATCTGAAACTACTGGTTCCTGCCTTTGCGGCGCCTGCACTTACTCCTACACTGGAGAGCCGGTTATGAAGGTAAATCATACCCGATTCCTGTTTGCAGCATCCAAGAGTTGCTAATCTTGACAAGGCTCTCTGCTACTGTGGTCCTTGCCGCAAAGTTTCTGGAGGCACCAACACCGTCAACTTTGCTGTTCCTGACGGAAATTTCACCGTCAAAAAGGGCCAGACCAAATCTTATGCAGCAGAGCACGAGTATGGAATGACGCTGACCATCTTTTTCTGCCCGGATTGTGGAAGCACTTTGTGGAAGGAGGCGACCGCTGAGCAGTTCAAGGGAGTGAAACTGGTTCAGGCGGGAACATTGAACGATGCCAAGAATTTGGATACCACGATCGATGCGGAACTTTATACTCCAGAGAGGGCATCTTTCCTAGCCACCATCGGAAATGCGGCTCAGAAGAAAGAGTTTTAGGCTGGCTATGAAGCAGGAGATAGTGTACTCGGTTATCTGAATTCGAAATTTGTCACTTCAATATGGTTCGGCGAACTTTCTAAAAATAGGCCTCAGTGTTTACTACTTCGCCGAACGCTGATGGATCCAAGACTAAGACGGCATCGGGTGTCGGTGACCAAAGGGTGAACTCGACAAGTACTGTACAATCGGATCAACGATGCTCCGATATTCTCATCTTTGGCTCCGAGGCATCTCACCTCATCTTTGGTCTATGATCTACCAGTGTCAGTACCATTAACCAGCAAATATTTGCCATGGTGCGATCTGTTAGTCGAAGCCGGGGGTGCAGCAGATGCCTGCAGCGCAAAGTCAAGGTGAACTACTACCCTGGATCTTTCTCTGTAACCATAGGATTGACTATCCAAGTGTGATGAACGGCAGCCGGTGTGCTCCCCATGCGGCCGGCTTAAGAAGTCGTGTCCAGGCGTATACAAGGGGATATTCCTTGTGCATGCTGCTCAACGATCCAAGCACGTCGCGAACCACACAGAAGTTGCATTCAACAACAAAGAGGAAGAACTTCTGCGTGAGCCATCTGAGCAGCCACTGTTTGAGCAGTCAATAATTGCCACCTTTGTCGCTTCCTTCTCAACATCATCAAAACCGGGGCATGTAAATACTCAGTCATGGACGCAGTACTTGTCCTCCTGGATCACCTGCTCAGCTACTGCTTGGTCTGTCCGTGCAGTCACCTTACTGTTTTACGGACAAAAGACAAACCAAGAGAGCCTTTGTAAAGAGGCCGATAGATGCTACGCACGCGCACTTCAAACTCAACAAGGGCACACCAAATGGCACATTAAAAAGGCCACAGACACTTGCAGTATGCGTATGGGACTACCATCCGAGCAAGACATTGGTTCATCATTAATGCTGATGTACTATGAGCTTTTAAATCCTAGCTTCATCGGAAGTTGGATGACGCACTTCAGAGCGTGCTGTCAGCTGTTGATGTTGAGAGGACCAGAGAACTGCCAAGATGGACCATGTCATGTCATATTTCGATCGATGAGGTTGATGATGGTGAGTTTTACTGGATTTGTCTGCTATGCTAAAGATTAACATTTGCTGCAGGCTCAAGTGTTAACCAGGACTGCTTCTAACGCCTGCTTCAACACCAAAGACTGGTACACTGTGCCATTTGCAAGGTCAACAAAAGCGGCAAAGGACATCTTAATCGACATTATTTACGACGTATCCAATCTCGGTGTCACCTCTTCTGCCGAGGATGCGGAAACGGAATGCTTGATACCGAGCCTCGAGGCACTCCTCAATGCCGTGGCCTACAGCGAGCAGTTATACGCAGAAGAATCGCGAGTGACGTCTTGGCATTGCTTTCCGTTCTATCTCGACGACAGGGAACTCATTCAAGATGAACTCTGGCTCGGCGGAGGAGACTTCTGCTCGACGACATTGCCAGCAGCCTTTCACGCTGTACGAATCATGATCTATCATCTGATCTTGAAGAGGCGGCCTAGTACCGATCTGATGGCCGAGTCCATCGCGAGATGCGCGTCGCTCTTGGTATTTGCAGATACCCTTTTCACGCGTAAGCTGCATGACCAACTTAATACTGGCGCCTGTGTTCAGTTGGTCTTCCCACTAGAAATGGTCTCTTGGTACAGCCCATGCCCACATCAAAGACAGAACGCGAGAGATCTTCTCGAACGGTTGGACTGGGTGCCGTCAGCTTCCAAATAGAGACGGCTGCCTCATATGTCGCTTGTCACAGCCTGCTTGGGATGACGCGGTCGGCTCTGTTACGGCTTGCAGACCAGTTGAATAGAACTACACACACCTGGCGTCGAGTTGAACACCCTTAACTCGAATATGCAAATCTTCGTCTCTCTTCTTGGAGCATGTTACGGATATTCTCGGCTAACATCATGCCATTCCAAGGCGCTTGGCATTCCCTGTAGCAAATGAGAGTAAATGTTGAAGCGAATGTGCAAAGAGCGTACATGCACCTTCGGCGGTAATGGACTGAAGGTGACGAGAACTTGCTCCAAGTCGAGGAGATGAAAGAGTGATGGGCCGACGACAAGCGAGTTATGAGCTTTCGTGATCACACAAACTTCTATATAAACCTCAATCTCCCCAGCTTCTCCTCCCGCCCAACGCCAAATTCCAAACTCATACTATCTACTTGCTCTTATTTCTCAGCATACAAGTTCATTCACCTAACCCT
Source organism: Ascodesmis sphaerospora (assembly GCA_027569015.1). Lineage (NCBI taxonomy): Eukaryota > Fungi > Ascomycota > Pezizomycetes > Pezizales > Ascodesmidaceae > Ascodesmis > Ascodesmis sphaerospora. The sequence goes on along the minus strand of JAPPUR010000031.1, from coordinate 261,329 downwards.
CTTCTTTACTACGTTCAAAGACAGTACACAATGGGGTGTAGTGTTTGCGGCTGTACCAATTGCAACTGCCCTGTCTGTAACGCATCAGGAACATGTCGTTGCGGATGCTCCGGCCAGTTGGTGCCACTTCTTATATACCTACATAAACAAAGGATACTTAATTCGAGCACCTAGGTGAAATATCTTGGATCCTAGCCTCGGTGGTTATAGAGGAATTACGCCACCTCCCTAAAGGGATGGGAATGGTGGGCCAACGGCTACTTGTATCAATGCTACCCTTTTTCCCCTTTTTACTGGGGTTTTTTAATGAGAGCAGGAAGTAGCTTTATGTACCCGTATCTCCACCATCTCAGTCGTGTCGGCTGCTCAAGTCCTGCACATATCACAACTCCATAAACTTAACGTGACAAGATTGACTGTCTTTCCTGCGACCTGAGTATCCAAAGGTGAGAGGAAATTAGGTCGTACAACAGAAAAAATAAAGAACCAGAGAGCAAAAAACATACAACAGCGGGTATTCGCTGGTCGTCACCGAACCCAACTACTAATCCGCCCCTTACCGGCTTGACTCTGGGAGAGCAGACGGGATCCCGTATTTTCCAGTAGGTATGGCCGTATGTGGTTGTGGACACATAGAAATGGGCCTATGACCTGTGGCCTGCATGTTGCATTCCTTCGTGGAATCTTCTCATTCATGCGACCTTTCAGCAAAGCTATCAGGGCTTATCCCCTAGGATGAACAGTGTTGACTATGGGCACTAGCCTACCCTTAGCCTAGATGGACGGTTTCTTATATTCCAATGACGCTCAGTCTATATGCTGTAGTACCTAGCCTGTAAATGACGATCTTTCACCCGTGCGGATGTGATATCACTTGGGTTGTTTTGCCGCGTGCTCCATGTTACAGCACAGGGGACTCCCTCTAACCGCCCCAGTCGCATCAGATCTCTCCCCTTCACCGAAATCCAATAATCAGTACAGCTACCCGTAGTCTCAATCACACTTGCCTCGAGAAACCTCACATCCGCGCATAAAAGAGTGGCTGGATGAGGGTGGTTATGCGCTGAGGTCTCCACCCTTTTGCATGCCATGCCGGTTAATCCTCCCCACGCCCTATCTACAAATGGATAACCCCTCACGACTACTGTGATCGTCAGCAGTTGCGAGCAGTCTTATTGCTTGAACTTGGGTCAAGCAATGCGCATCTGAGGCATTCCCGCTTGAAGGCCTCCTCCCGCCATCAGCGCAACTTATCCCTGGCCAATGGAAATTCGGACAAATCGTTTGGACAAGCTGTGCTTGAACAAAAGAACACGGCAGAGCCAGGCCAAGACGCTGTTTTTGATGCAACCCAAAGGCCGTCTGGCGATGAAGGGTAACAAGGAGAGGAAAGCTGGCAGCAGTGAGTATCGGTCGCACCCGGGATGACCAGGTATCTGCTTAGTGGACCACTTCAGGGTTACCTACCAATCACGAGACCAGGTGATCGGTGTCACCCGTGAGAGCGTCGAGACGAGGAATTTGGTAATTTCAAAGATGTGAGGGCACATCTTGGATCAGGGCAGTCTGGTTGTAAATATGTTTCCAGATAGGCTGGATACCTATACAAACTTCAATGAAGAGATGCCTATGTCTACAAACGTAACCTCAATGCCTCGTATCAACGATTCGTGTTCCAACAAGTAGACCTCGGTTACTTATGAAGCAGCTAAAATCTTACACCACGTGCTTAGACATACGTATAAAGAACAGCAACCCACCCATCTGTCATATCCCTACTTACTAAATTTACACATCTGTCACCATGGCACTCAGCGAAACCTCTCCCTTGTTCAAGCACCTATGCGAAATCTACCACCAGTATCGACAGACAAAGGATAATAGAGACAAGGGGCTCTTCTACTCTGCAGATTGCCGCCAGATATGCCGGCAAGACCCTAGCTACGCTGCTCAAGATAGAGACACCATTGTTCGATATCTGGATGAATCCGGAGAAATGGTTGAGCGAATTCTCCGAGAAGCGGGCTGGGACTTTAAAGGCACGGAGGCGACTACAACTAAAGCCAGCTATTACACCGTTCGACCCCTTACAGGAGACGAAGCCAACGAATTCGGAGACGCAAGGCACGTCATTCCTGCCGGGTTTTCATCTGTGGAGGAGCTACAGGCGAGGGCGAAAGCAGAGAGCTGGACAGGTTTAAGAGTAAACATGTGGACGGATGATGGTGGTGAGAGAGGCTTGTTAGTGAAGGTCAAGTACTGGTGGCGTTTGGAAAATGTAGAAGATGGTGGTGATAGTGCGTGGAAGCAGGTGTTGCATGATATCCTATACTTGGGGCCTCGAAACGGAACCGAAGAAAGCGACGGCGGGTCCCGAGTTCAGGATTAGCCATGACAAGGCCAGGGCTTATCTCTCAACGGCAGTTATTTTGAGAGTAGCATTGCTGTTTCTTCTCTTTTAAAGGCACCGCTAGTCATGCCTTTGATCAGTTTTGCTGCTGTTTGAGCGAGCCAAGATTCAATAGCGCACCGGAATATCGTAACGGGCCTCACAGACTCGCTGACACTGCCAACAGTCTCGCGTACGCTGAGATGCGGCTTATTCTAGCCCGGCTGGTTTAGAATATTGACATTCGGCTTGCAGATGATAGCTTTGACTGGGAAAGCCGGTGCGAGTCATATTTTCTTTGGCAGAAGGGACCAGTCAATGTCTACTTAACCGGTATTTAAGAATCTATCATCGCGTAGAAACGTGCATGCAATGATCTCTTTAGATTGTCCTTTCTTAATTTTATGTAATGATCAATCTTTGTCCTTGAGGATTAAGAGCAATCCTGCCATTTCCAACACACTACGGCTCTTAAAATAGTACCTGAGTAACCACGCTTCGTAGGCGCTGAGGAGCTCATCCAGTCTACACGCACACACCATAGTCCCCTGTATCATTCCCCTTCCTCCATAATGCAGCCACTCACGAAACTCCTCTCCTCGCTGAGGTCTAAATAGGTCCAACGGCTCGGTACGTGTCGATATCGCCGGTTGCATTATCGACCCCATGGAACACGAGTCGCAGACCTGAACGGAGCGCGCGTACGCCCAGACTATAAGCCCGGCTTTGTACAGCGCCAGAGGAGCGATGAAGTCAATACGCCAAGAGGTTAGAGAGCTTCCTCTAGTTTCCATGCTATCCGATGTCTCTTGGAGCAGCTTGAGGACTTGCGCAGCGTGCCATAGGGCTAGCCGGGCATCTGAAGTTCTCACCCACTCCAAGATGCGGGATTCGAGTTGTCTCCTGTGGGTACCTGAGTACTGCTTGCGATATCGGTCCATGGCGAGGTCTTGTATAGCTTCGAGGTTTGCTCGAAGAGACATTTGGGAAAAGTGATATAGTGCCGGGGTACAGTTCTCCAACAACTCCCTGTGCTTCTCGGATGATAGAGGTGATCCAATGGAACGGTCTCTTAAGCATTCGCTCCAGGTTGTCAACATGGCCGACCAATACTCGATAGGCCGCGATGATGCTGGGGCAGAAATAACACCGGGTCCCTCAGAAGATTGTAACGCCTGCAGACGAGGCCTGTGTCTCTTGATGTCTCGCCAGAGCCATGTCTGCATCGCACAGATGCCGTAGACAAAGTCGTCCTCGAGGAGCGCAGGCAGCGTGTCCCGTCCTTCACAATCCATGGCGGTATCCATCAGTGTCATAAATAGCATAGCTGATCGCTTTTTAGACTCAATCTCTTTAACCTCGTGCCACTCTTCGATTGTTGTAGCTTCCCAGAGTCTCTCAGAACAGGGTGTCGCGAGGCACAACTCTTCGTACCTCAGCACCGGATAATGTCCTTGTAAGAAATAAAAGAAATTATCAAGTCGAAACGTGTAAAAGGCCAACCTAGAAAGGGATATTTAGCCAGCTGTCAGGTTCCACAATGGGCCACCTCTCACCTCTTGAACTTTTCGCGGATCAACCAACTTGTCGGAATTATGTCCCGAGTTTCATCCTGCATGAGGATTTGCTGCTCTTGGAACAAACTTGCCCCACGAAATATGGCAATCATCATGCAGTAACGAGGGTAAGCCTTCTTGAATCTCATATCATCCTAGCCTCGTCAGCATTACCCAGCATTAGACTTGTGTGGTACACTCATACTAAATATTCAAGGGTAAAGATCACGTTGAGAAGCAACGCTTGATAGGCTTGTATAGCGCTCTCAGACACAGTTGCAGGCCATGTTGAGACTTGGGACTGAATCATGTTAGCTAAAGGCATATGATGTAGAAGTATGTACACACAAGAACGTTGCTCAGTCTAAGGACAAGAGATTCACTCCAGCGCTCGGAGACCTCCAGCGAGGGAGTGACGCCATACTCCCAAGCCCCTATCATTGACATCATGGAGACTAGGTCGGGAATTGCCGTGGCTGGGTTAAATGTGCTCTGGTGGATAATCGACCACCGCGGATGGAATCTCTCAAAGTAATAGTCCAGCCACGGCCGAGCGGCGAAGTCTTCTGCGAAGGGTGTCGGGGTTGGTCTTGATTGATTGGCTTCAAAGGATTGCTTGTCACGGTAGCCCAAGTTATCAAGAGGATGGCGGACACTGAAGTCGGGTGCTTCCAAAGCATCCAGTTCCTCCAAGATTCCGTTTCGCAGGACGTTGGTTTGTGGGGTTTGCAGCTCGACGGGCCCGGACGATCTGGTTATTGAGGGCGCTCGGCCTAGCCGGGAAGAATCACTTTCTATGGTCTCCGGGGCACTTGGGCGTGTGGTGTAGTATCCCGGCATCGAAGATGAGTCTGGAGTGGCCGGTTGCGCTATCCAAGGATCGCACGTGTCCAACACCAACTGCAGAGCCGTATTCGGGCTCAGGATTGCGGGATGTGGCCCAGGTCCATGTGCAGCGTCAGAGATACCTTGGCCTGTGGACACTTGCGATTGACTTCTCAGGTCCCTAATACTGCCGTGTAATGATGAGCTCTCTCGGAGGTCTCGGGTCTCATCCTCATCCCGCTGCCAGCCAACAGATGCCTCGTTCTGGGTTGTGGACGGGGACAACGCCACGAGGTAAGGCTGGGGACTGTCCAGGGTTCCTAGACGAGGGGCTAGGCCGTTAATTGCAATCAACTAGCAGTTGTACTGAAGGAAAAACTACCTTCTGGACCAGAAGAGCCTGTTTGCCTCTGGAGGGCCTCATGTTGTTGGGCAACATGGCGTTTTAGGACATCCCTAGCGTTTCAAGGCGTCAGCTACTATCTCACGCACAAGGGACAACAAGAGACTGACTGCCGGCTGTAGCATTTGTGGCATTTAGGACATTCGTAGGGCTTTTCAGAATCGTGAGATCGCATATGGCGCAGGAGATGCTCGTTGCGACGGTACGCTCGGCGGCAGCCCGGGACGGCGCATTGGTACCGCTTCAGAGATGAGCGAGGGCCAACAGCTTGCAGATGCGGGCCCTCGTCGGACTGCGCATGTGGGAGAGGCATTGGCATCGGATGATGGAGAATGCGGAGGACAACGGCGACCTGGAAGACGAAGGGGGATGTGGGTTGAATCTTGACATGTTTGGACTAGAGACGTTAGCCAATCGGGCTTAAGGGAATAAGATTGACTAAAATGCGGGGGAGAAGGAGGAGTTCCCAGGTGTGCATCGGCAGATGAAAGAAGATTTGATGCAGATGTCAAGCAATAAATATGTGAGAATAAAAGGAACAATGACGACGATTAGAAAGCGTAAAGACTACCAATAATAATGCCCAAGTGAGAATACTTATGTACAAATACAACAAGCAATAGAAACACACTATCCCCTTCCACCTCTCGAGCTTAGCCTCCTTTGACACCTCCCCCACATGAAGGATCTGATCCCATTGCCGCTACCCCACATGACAGGCATTCAACCCACATACAATCCAAACGATACTTGGCTCAGGACGTTGAACATGACGCAAAGAAACATTGACCGGCCATGTAGACGGCTATATAAGTCGGCATGTGTCCTCGAGAATGGAGAGTAGAATCATCATCATCGATCAATCCTTACCTCCCTTCCTCTCGGTCTATTCACCAACCACCACAATGGTCAAGGCCCATGCCATCTACAACGACTTTGCCGCCGCCTCTCGCCCCTTCAGAGCTGAGGTAGGCATTGAGGATGTCGAGGTCGAGGGTACCATACCGAAGGAGCTCAACGGTACCTTCTACCGTGTTTGTCCAACCCCCCCTTGCCCAAGACTTCACTTTCTAACTTGAGTGGCTAGGTTATGCAGGACCCTTACTATGAGAGGGATTACTACCTGGGCGGCTCCAAGACCGTTGCCTTTGACGGGGACGGTAACATCAGTGCATTTCGAATCAAGGACGGAAAGGTTTCATTTCAGCAAAAGTACGTCATGACGGAACGTCTAGTGGCCGAGCGAAAGGCTGGACGTGCTCTCTTCGGCATGTTCTCCAGTCCATTTTCACATCATCCATGTGTCCGCGCAGTCTTGGACTCTACCGCCAACACAAACGTTATCCTACATGCCAACAAGCTTCTGGCGCTTTCCGAGTTCGGGCCTGCTTACGAGCTTGACCCAAGTGAGTATCCCAGTCATCTCTCGCCTTGCGCTGCTGACGAGGTTAGACTCTCTTCGCACTGTCGGCCACAATGCTTTTGATGGTGTGGACCCCAGGAAGCCGTTCACTGCCCATCCGCATGTGAGTGATACTGAGAGTCGACCATAGATGGTTCCAAACTGACCCGAGGCAGGTTGATCCTAAGACTGGCGATCTCGTTGCGTTTGGATACCAGCTGAACGGTCTCGGCAGTCCTCAGGTGAGACTCAGACGAATATCGGTATTGTTTGCACGTTTCTAATCTCTTCGTGGCGAAGATTTCCGTTTACATTATCAACAAACACGGCAAGGCAACTCTGAAACGTGACTTTGAGTTTCCAGGTGGCGGCATCATTCACGACTGCGCTGTGGTAAGTAATTTATGTGCTTCATATGTACAGGTTTCACTAATGACCTACTATTTAGACTGAAAACTACGTGGTCCTGATGCGCATGCCGTTCATGGTCGACTACAAAGACCATGAAAAGCCTGGAAAACACCAGTGGTAAGTGAGCCGTTACTCTAAAGTATTGTTACGCTAACGCTCAAAAGGTATTACGATGAGCAATGCCCTGCGTGGTTTGGTGTCATTCCACGCAACGAGAGTGTCCCCGTTCGATGGTTCAAGTACAAGAACTGCATGTCTATCCACACTGGCGCAAGCTGGGAGGAAGACGGAAAGATGTATGCAGCAGCCCCAATTACTATGGACTGACGCTGACCTTGAATCTTTGTCTAGCTACTTTGACTCCTCCGTGGCCTCTCACAATGCCTTTTCGTTCCTTCGTGAGATTGAACTTCCCGACTCTTTGGCTTCATACTTACAATGTGCAGCTTCGCGTCATGGAGAGAACCCAAAGCCGAGCGATGTGACCGTCAACTATGTCAAATGGTGCATCGATCCTTCGAGTGAATCCGACGTCATGCCGGATCCAGGTAAGACTTGGTGTAGATGCCCTCCGATGCGGGCTGACTGTTCCCGTAGAAGTTCTACTCAGCGACCCATGCGAGTTTCCTCGGATCGACGAGAGATTTCTTGGCCAAAAAAGTAAGCCTCTATGCTCCCATTTAGTCCATTTCTTCAACTGACATGGTATCAACCACAGCTCGATACACCTACATGGACTGTTACAAGCCCGACGGCGACAATACAGCACAGCTGTATCAAGGCCTCAACACCCTAGCACGTCTCGACTACAAGACTGGAAATGTTGAGTACTTTTCTCCAGGTCCGAGCTGCCTCGTTCAGGAACCTTGCTTCAGCCCTCGTCATCCCGATGCCGAGGAGGGCGATGGCTTCCTGATCACCATGATTGATAATCAACGGCTGAACCGAAACGAGGTGGTACGTTGCTCCCAAAAACTCCATCATGTGTCCCATCTTATTCACCCTCATCTGTTGCAGATCATCCAAGACACAAAGGACTTTCAGTCGGTCATTGCCAAGATTATCCTCCCATTTCGTAAGTGCATCACCAAGATACAACTTGTTCTATATGCTAAGCCAACGCAGGACTCCGGTCTGCCGTTCACGGTAATTGGGTCGATGCTGAGCGGATTCCTGAGACGGAGTCGGCTGAGATTCAACGAATTCCTGATATTTATCCGAATGTCCCGACTGTCAAGGTAGATGCCTAGACTTTTCGGGCTATGAAGGTGTTATCTTGACTTTGTGTTGGTTTTCCAAGATTCATGTCGATAGTTAACGTGAATTTTTAAATCCTATTTTCTGCTATTTTTCCTAGACACGTGAAAATGCAGACGCATTCGCCTGATTGTCAACCCTTCCCATGATGTCACGGAGAAAATACCGGGTCCGGCGAACGCTGACCAAGTCACCGCTTGGCAAATTCCAGTTTCTGTGGGCGAAAAGGGGAGAATCTGACTTACCCTTGAAACACACCCCGGCGTACAAAAGTCCGGCAGAGTCGCACTCGCCATGTCCGGCTATTGTCAGCATTAGAAAAGTCGTAATCACCTGCCTCATCATTGGTCCGAGGCCCCTGGGCTACCCCTGTATCCGTGTCGGCAACGGCCGGTCGAGTCTCTTAGGAGCAATAATCTCCGACGATCTACGGCTCGGCCGACTTTTCTGGAACTCGTCCGTGTGCCTCGGCATTGCACGCTAGAAAAAAACCATATTTTGTGGGAGAATATGTGAGTTCATGGTACGGACATTCGCCTTATGCGGAAGTTGTAACGGTTTTGCTATTATTAGGTATTAAGGAGTTTGTCATGCCGAGGCTTGTGTGTCGTGAGAAATAGATAAAGTCAGTCCACAGTCCCTAGTGCTGAATGAATGCGTTCGTCACTGCCTATGTTCTTCAGCCAAGTCATCATGTTGTATCACGTCCCACTTCTCTTGTCAGCTGCTGCTGCTGTGAGCGCCAGCCATGAGTGGATGGCCCCTGGCGCATACGACCGTACGCGTCCGCTTCCAAGAGATGAAGATGTCTACTAACACTAAAACAGGTAGAAGCCCTTGCCCTATGGTCAACGCGGTGGCAAACCATGGATATCTTCCTCGCGATGGATTGAACATCTCTTTGGCCGACCTGATTGTCGCCTTCACCGATGCCGTCAACCTAGACCCTGCTGCTACTACGCTGGTGGGACAAAAGGCACTGACCACCGGAGACAACGTCACTTTTGACTTGGACAACCTGAACAAGCATGGCGGTGAGTAAAACTCGATGCCAAGTCCATGAATTATAGCGCTGACCATGTCAGTCATCGAGCACGATGGCAGCCTGAGCCGCAACGACATCTTCTTCGGCGACAACCACAGCTTCAACCAGACCATCTGGGACTCTGTGGCATCTCACTTCACCGAGTCCACCATCTCCATTCAGACAGCCGCGACCGCCAGGAAGCAGCGTCTTCAAGCCGCCGCCGCAGCCAACCCTGAGTTTGCTCTCACTGCCGATGGTGCTCAGTTCAGCTTCATCGAGTCTGCCCTCTACTTGTCCATTTTCGGAGACGTCACGGAGGGCAATGCTGTGACTGAGTGGGTCAAGGTGTTGTTCGGTAAGCCATTGTACTGACGTTGTGAAGCACTCGCTAACATGATTTAGAACAAGAGCGTCTGCCTTTTGATGAGGGATTCAAGAGATCGGAGGAGCCTGTCACTTCAGCTGGTATTTTGGGTCTGGTTAGCAAGATCGTTGCTGCGAGCTCATAAAATAGTAATGATTGATGTTTATTAATCGCCGCCATCAAATCAGAATATTTTCCACGAATCAGAAAAGTTATGTCTACGCGATTTGGCAAAATTATGCGGTAACACCCACTGTCCGTTCACGCAACCGGACAGATGTCTATAACCCTGAATGCCACAATTGAATAGTGTTGAAACTTCTTTGATCAATTATGAGATGATTTGCAACAGTCAGTAGTGTAGAGCCCCTGGAGATATTCCCATTAATTCCATCTACCTTGACCAAAGAGATATTCATCGCGATCGTTTGAGTTTCTAATCTCTAGGGTAGCAACACCTAGGTATTCGATGACGAATCTCCATTCCAGCAAGACAAGGTAACAGTAATGCATATCCATGATCTCGTGACCAATATCTCCTCGATCAGCACTTATGCATCCACGCGAGCCAGTCGGAGGCCAAACGGAGGCTAGAAACCCCGCAATCCATGTCTAGACACGGCGAGATAGAAATTGTGCACGCTATTGACAATGACCCCCACGGATCGCCAAGTCTTAACTGTCTCTCATTGCATCGGTTGGGTTGCGGGGTCGGCTCGGGACGAGAAAAGGCCGCAAGATCATAGATTGATAACGAAGCTGCATCTTGACACCTCCACACCCACCTTGATCTTATCTTTGCGCTATAGTCAGTTTCTGTCAATTGCTTGTCTGAGCAGTTCACCATGGTCTTCACACCACCACCATGGGTTCCAGAGTTGCCCATACGTACTTATTCCCATGTCCTCATTGCGAGCACTTTGCTAACTAAAAGCCAGAACCGCCAGACTCCATCTCGGTCGCCGAGTTCATGAGTACAGAAGAATATGGGCGAAGCGACATTGCAAAGTCACGAAACCCGTATACTTGCGGCCTTACTGGCAAAACACGCGATGCGGCTGAAGTGATCGCGCGGGAAGATTATCTCGCTCGAGGCATCGGTCAAGCACTCAAGTTCGATCCTCAACATGGTTCGGAATGGGACAAAGTAGTTGGCGTGTATTCATTCAATACTGTACGTCTATTTATCTGGAAAGGGATGTAATGCCTCACTGACGCTGTCCTTCAGATTGACTACATCCCTCTCACCCACTCCATCCATCGCCTCAATGGTGTAGTCAGTCTTTCCAGTGCCGCACTGTCTTCATCGGAACTTCAAGATCAGCTCCGATTGTCTAAAGCCAAAGCTATCTTCACTTGTCAGCCTTTGTTGGAGGCAGCTCTCAAAGCAACGGCTGCCGTTGGTATCCCCAATGACCATGTCTTCCTCCTTCCGATGCCGGACGTCAAGACAGACTCGGTATTTCGGACGACTGAAGATCTGATTGAGGATGGTAGAAAGTTGCCCAAATTACCCCCTCTGAACTGGGCTCAGGGACAAGCTGCTCGGCAAGCTGCTTACTTGTGTTATTCAAGTGGCACATCTGGTCTACCAGTGAGTTGTTCTATCTAGTGGTCACCACAATACTTACATGCACTAGAAACCTGTCATGATCTCGCATTACAACATCATTGCTGGTGTTCTTCAAACTCACACCTTCGACTCTGTTGCCCGCGAGACTTTCGGCGTTGAGAATCAAGCCATGCTTGGCTTGCTGCCTTTCAGCCATGTATTTGGTCTCATGCTCATCACTCACCTGGGTACTTTCCGCGGTGATGAAATTATTGTGCTACCGCGATACACATTCTTGACATTTCTCAAGGCAGTGAGCAAATATAGGATTCGTCAACTTAGCATTGTGCCACCAATTGTCATTGAGATGCTAAGCAAGCAGGATATATGTCGACAGTATGACCTGGAGAGTGTCGAATTTCTATACACCGGCGCAGCACCGCTCGGAAAGGAAACGGTTGATGACTTGCTGAGGATCTATCCAAAGTGGCGGCTCGGTCAAGGATTTGGTAAGATAAGTGGCTCAAATGCAAGGTCGTCGCTAACGGTGGCAAGGAATGACGGAGACTGCCACTGTATTTATACAGTCTAGTGAGCATGACACATTTGTGGGATCAACTGGCTCCCTGGTCCCTGGCGCCAAGGCCAGGATCGTCGATGTCGACGGCAATGAAATCACCGACTATGAAACTCCCGGGGAACTTCTCATCCAGAGCCACTCTGTTTCCCTGGGATACTTTAACAACCCAAAGGCAACTTCAGAGACGTTCTTCACCGACAAAGATGGCCGCTGGATTCGAACAGGTGATGAGGTCCTTGTGCGCAAGGCTCCCTCTGGGAATGAACACTTTGTTGTCGTCGACCGAGTCAAGGAGCTTATCAAAGTCAAGGTATTTTATCCACATGTTGAGTCCATAATCCCTCTAACTCGATGGTAGGGTCATCAAGTTGCACCTGCAGAACTGGAAGCACACCTCCTCACACACCCCCACGTCGACGACTGCGCAGTCATTCAAGTCCCAGACGCACGAGCCGGAGAAGCCCCCAAGGCTTACGTTGTCAAGTCATCTGGTGCGAAGAAGGAGTCTGAGGATAATGTTACGAAGGATATCCATAGACACGTTGAGGAGCACAAGGCCAGATACAAGTGGCTCAAAGGAGGTGTTGAGTTCATCGACGCCATTCCAAAGAGTCCGACTGGGAAGATCTTGAGGAGGAAATTGAGGGAGAAGGAGAGACAAGAAAGAGTTGCCCAGGGGGCTAAGCTTTAAAGCCTTTTGAATGCACGATTCCTGTTCTAGCAAGCCCGTTTTGGTTTACAGCCAATGTTTACAAACCCGTCACACTTTGCCATGACTATTTAACTCGCCTATTATGAGAGAAAACGCGACGTAAAACAGTTGTCTCAGCCTATTTACTAGAAATCAAGCGGATACAGTACCTATATATCAGTATATAATGTCTGATACTGAGCAACTGGAAGCATGCTTGCTGAAAGGGGGGAGGCCGAGATCGAGTCAATTCTGTTTGTGTTGTTCCATATCACAAGTCCAACGCGACAGGAACAGCAAGACGCACATTTTCACATGCCATAAATGAAGCAATGACACAGCGGCGGGCGGCCTGCATGATGGTGATTTTTTACGCACGAGTAATCTGACTCCTAAGCCCTGAGGCTGCTGCTCCACGAGGCGCCACGCTTTCAGCACCATGCACACCACAAACTCAAGAAATGACTACACCATCCTGACATTAACAGATTCCTCAGTAGCCTCAAATGATCTCCGGTTTTTCTGGTGAATGAAGAAATGGTACGTATGAGCTACTCAGTTGATTGTCCGAAACACCAAAAAATGATATCAAACTGGAACAGCTAAACTGGCAAAAAAAGAGGTTTGCCGTCAGCAAGACTCGAACTTGCGTTTTCAGTGTCTCGATGGACCACAAACTGATGTACTAACCCCTATACGATGACGGCTTGTCTTTGTTTGTTGAATGAATAGTGCGTAAAGGGCGATATATACTCAACTGCCAAGCATGGTGTAGGAGGTCATGTTGACAAATGACGAGGGGTAGACTCTCAAATGTCATCCCCAGAGGTCACTCTGTATCTCGCTCGCTCGGCTGAACTTGTAATATTTCTATAATAATCTTTACTGTATCTAGGTAGGTATCTTCTTGGGCGAGGCTGGGTCATCACATGACCTCCGCCCCCTCTGGCGCGGTCAGCGTTTAGACCGCGACGCGACATGTTTACTCCTCATTCAATTGAGGTCATCGCGCATGGCTTCCAACAAAACGACAATGGCGTCGCGGCAGAGCCTGGCGTCTATTTTTCTCTGTAGCTCAAGAAGGGTACATTTTGTCTGGAAGCTGCAATCCCCATCTCGACATCATCCAGCTAGCCACTTCCGCAAGGCTTCTACGTGGTCAAAACTGACCGGCTCATTAGGCCGACTCAGACAAGGGCAAAAGCCACCCGAGGAGCCGCGGTCGTTCCCGACCTCGGGATTTAGCCTTATAGATCAAAGCCAAAAGGTGGAAGAAGAAGAATTGCCCGACTACGTCGCTGGCCGGTTCTATCCTGTTCGTCTGGGTGAAGTGTTCCACGACCGATACCAGACCATTGCCAAACTGGGGTTTGGTAGCTCATCCACGATCTGGCTGGCTCGAGATTTAAGGTATGCTGAGACGTCTCGAATATTCTAGACCATGTCGCTAACGGTGGCCCCAGGGATCACCGATATGTGGCTCTCAAGGTGTACGTTCACACTTCTCGTTTTCATCGAGAACTGCCTCTGTACAAAGACATGAGCCCAAAGCTTGCAACGACAGAGAACCCTGGTCGGAAGAACATTCGGCAATTGCTAGAATCTTTCGAGATCGATGGACCACACGGTCAACACGTCGCACTGGTCTTCCAGCCTGCCCAGATGAGTCTTCGAGACATGAAACTTGTTTTCCGGAAAGACGGTGGCTTTGACGAGATGTTTGTGAAGGGAGCTGTGGAGGAGCTACTAAAGGCTCTTGACTTTCTCCATAGCGAGGCTCATGTGGTTCATACAGGTGTGTTTTAAGCCGATACTTTAGCTATTAAGCTGACCCTCGGTAGATATTCACCCCGGAAACCTGCTCCTGGGTCTAAACGACGACTCGATGCTTCGCCCACTGGAAGACCAAGAATTTTCATCCCCGGTTGCCCGAAAGGTGGTTTATCCCGATAGGACCATCTATCTATCTCGCCTCATGCGTCCGAAGCCTGGCCCGATGTTACTTTCAGATTTTGGGGAGGCAAGATCTGGCCCAGGACCTCACGCCGGCGATATCATGCCGATCCAATACCGGGCTCCAGAAGCAATCATGTGCATCTCTTGGAGCTATCCAGTCGATATATGGAGTGTCGGACTCACGGTAGACGTCCTTGATTTCAGTTTTTAATTTTGTCGTGGTGTCCTAACGTTCCTAGGCTTGGGATTTGCTTGGACCAAAACGGCTTTTCACCGCAAAGGACGAAGATGGTGATATGTATGATGCTGCCCATCTAGCAGAGTTAATCGCAACTCTGGGACCGCCACCCTTGGAGTTTTTACGTCGAAATTCTGAGAGAGCTGCTGATTTTTGGGATGAGAATGGTGCGTTTCAAGCTCTTCTACCTAGCTTTTATTTAGAGCTAATTGCATGCGTCTAGGAAACTGGCTAGGCTTGGCACCTATTCCGCCGAATCGAACGTTGGAGGAGCTCGAAACAAGACTCAACGATCCCTCGCGTTTCATTGCATTTCTTCGGAGAGTGCTGACATGGGTCCCTGAGGAGAGACCAACGGCGAAGGAGTTGCTTCAAGATCCATGGCTAAGGGGGTAAGAAGGCAAGGCACAGTTTATGCATAATTACCTATGTACTAGGAGTATAGTCCACTCTTCAATAATTATGAACCGTACTTCATGCCCTCCGCTTACCCCGATGGCTTCTCAACGCTAGTAAACGCCGCCTTCATCTAGACAAAAATCTCCACCGCCGGACATCAACAAGCGGGTCCTGTCTACGGACCACAGGTGAGATGGCCGAGTTGGTTATGGCGTCAGGTTAAGGTCACCTTAACAACCTAAGATTCCTGATGGAGCAATCCTCCTGGGTTCGAGTCCCAGTCTCATCATTTCTTTTTGTTTCTGATCACGATTTTGCGGCGTCATGCCGTTGACGGTCACTTGGTGATAGAGAGCCCTGTCAGGCCACGCGCCACAAAGTCAGCATTCTTCAATGGCCTACCCTGGACCTCGCTCCTTGTCTTGTTGTGCCACAGCTTTTTTCTTACTCTCTACTTCGATAGATTAAATGCCCATGTATATCATTTCGCGGTGAAGCAAGTGTCATCTTCTTGAATTCTCTCTGGTCAGATGAATCGCAAACATCTTCATGTCTTGAGGCTCAAGTTGAGAAGCCCGGTTGTCGACATGAGTCTCAAATCAAGGTGGTGCAGGGGGAATCTGTCCTTGTCCCGCCTCCTCGCACTAAGAATAAACACTTGACGAGGCTCGGATGAATTGACCATCCTCGGCCTCTTAAACTCTCCGACGGCCATTGCAATTCAAATCTTTGTGTTGGTGGCGTCCATCGGAATCGCCGAGGCGGCATCTGATCAGCCGGGAATAGCGCACAGGGAAATGATGCTCTTGGCTTTCCCCAGCCGGGCCAGTTGGATCGTTTCCTCTGTCGATCATCTCCACCTTCCATCGTTGCTCGCCTAACCGAAGCACGACCAACCGACACGACTGGGCTTCAAAACAGTTGCCTGGAGCCTTGGCAGGCAGATTCCCAGGCTTTATTACCGATAATTTCCAGTCTCGCAAAAGTTCCCTTCAGAGACATCGAGCCTCAGTGGGTACTCTCACTGTAGCCGGGCGTCTTGAGAGTCCGGGGTTCACCATGCCTTGCTATGCGGTTAGTCATAGCTTCCAGTCGCGTTGTTTCGAGGTGGGCAAGGCCAAGTGTTGATCATTGAGGAATCGATTTGCAAACTACGTTGTTGGTATCGCCCTGCTTAACACCTCTTGTGTCAGGATAGCCAACTGGTTGGCTGATGCGCTGCAGCTCTGGTAGCTAAAGATCAGGAGGACTTGAGAATCATTCTTAAGACGAACGGGAGGGAGTGACTCTGCCATAATGCACCTGATATTTCCACGAGACTATCAAATAAAGGACGGAAGAATACTCCAATACAATTCCATAAACCTCTTGATTATGAACGCTGTCATCCCAACTGCACTGCCGCAGAGACAACTCGCCTTCTAGACCAGCAACAGCCCATCAGGCTCTCCAGCCGCCCTCCACAAGCGAAGGATTCGAGGTAATCTCGCTCGCTTCCAACCAAACTCAGCTGTGCTGTGGAGATGTGTTGGTCGCCGATCGAGAATGGATCTGTGCTGCGCCCCTGGATGAAAGACTGGGATCCACTGACTTGGAATCCTGGCCTTTTACGCTTCCTGAAACGAAAAGACTGATTTTTAAGTTGATGTGTTTTTTCTGGGGCTCAAGAGCTTGTTTTAAGCATATATATCATCGCTGCCAGTACCCTCGATGGTGTTAACTGTGTGCTGATCAAGTCGTATTCTCTTGAACACAAGCTCATTCCCTCGTCTCCACTCAGTCACAATGCTTCTTCACTCTACCGTCATTCTGGCTCTCGCGAGCCTCGGTTCTTCGAAAACCTTTGGATACCTCCAACCACCACGACCTGTGGCAAACAGTTCCGACCTCTACGAACGAGAAGCTGGTTGCTACAAGAGCGCCGCTGCAGAAATAGACTGCGACGGAACCTGCATTCCCAACTACTACGACTGCTGCCGCCTCGGCGACGGATCATACTGTGAGACCCTATGCGAACCTCTTGGCCGCGGCTGCAAAGACAGCAAGGCCGGTAACTACCCCGGCGGCGATGGCGGTTCCGGTGGTGGATATGGCGATGACGACAGCGACTCGGATGGCGACTCGGATGGCGACGGGTGTCAAGACGGTTATACACCTTGTGGCATACTCTGCATCCCACCGACTGGAATGTGCTGTGATAATGGTGGCTGGTGCAAGTTGGGCAAATGCACGTCGAATGGGGAGTGCGATCTGAGCGAGTATGAGGACGGAGAGAAAAGCAGTGGCAGCGCTCAGACGGCCACAGAAGCAAGTGGAAGTAGCAGCACCGGTAGTAGCAGCAGTGGGAAGGGCAATGACAGTGGCGAGAAGGAGAGCTCTGGCAAGGACGAGGATGGCAAGAGTGGTGATAACAAGGACAGTGATGGGGAGACCAGTGAGTCCAAGGAGGGAGACAAGGGCAACGATGCTTCCCTTCGTCTACCGACCCTCGCTGTGGGCCTTGTGGCCCTCGTTCCTCTCCTGATGTAGAGTAATGTTATCCTGTGGCCTCTGAAGGATTGCGTCTCTTGTGCTTTTAATACCTCATGCATGTATACTAAACATGAAGTCTTTTTGGCGGTTGATCTCTGTATTTCACTTGAAGGTAATCATGTTGCATGATGATCAAGTAGTTGGTCCACCAAGTGCGAGTCATCGAGAGGCCCTGTTCCCTGTTCAACGTAGACACCATGGTACGATCCCCTGCCTTGTCATTGAGGAATTTTCTCAGACTCCTCGACAGGTAATGGTTTTCAGGTTATGCCGCATCCAAATGCAAGCCAGACGAAGTGTCAGCCCCATTTTATCCCACATCAGGATGATGTTAACGATTAGGTTACCTGTGATCTTGTTAGTGCTTTCAATGTTCTACGAATATATACCCCTTCGGAACATCTCGGCTGGTTGCCGCCATGCAAAGCGTCAACCCGCTGAACGAGCCCAATCATGTCATGTTTTGAGCCCTGCGCTGACAGACTTGAAATTGGGCATCCACAGTGGAAAATCCCTTCCGGAGGCAGCCCACTTTCACATCGCAACCAGTCTTCATCCCAAAGACGCATCCCCTGACACCGATGTTGGTCTCTTCCAATCATGCAACATGGCGAGGTCCTGGTCTGTCACCACACAGGCGTCGTAATCAGTCAAGGCGCGCTACGGTCTTATACACTGTAGCACTGGGATGGAGAGGCCCCAATACCATCCTTTCGACCAAGCTCACATCTGCCCCTTATCTAAAAGATCGTGGTGCTATCAAGAAGAACAGCTCGCCCGACGGATCGTGCATTTTTCGATCGACGAAGTCTCCTACTCCTGTCTTGATGGTTCCCATTGTCACTGTGGCTTTTGGGGCTCTGGAAGTGACACTGGCAAAAAAAAAACATCGGGTTCCAAAACCTGCCAGAAAAGGCCTGTACAGAGGAAGAAAAGCACAGTTTGTGGCAGACAGTAGTCAAGATGTACAGTGTGCGGGACCTTTCGTTCTGGTCCGATAGGTTCCCTGCTCTCTCAGCTCTGGCGTGACAGTTCCAAGTTTCGGACAAGACCGTGCGTGAGCGCCCGTCGGCAGATGGAAGCAGGGAGACGATGTTTAACGAAATCGATTTGGGAACTTACATAGCAGGGTTCTAGTCCAAATCTCTCCGAGCCGACCTCTTTTGGTATGCCACTCTTGACCCTGGCGTTCGCGTATCAACTACATCGAGCTATGTTGCGCCAACTTGGTCATGGGCTAGTGTCTCTGAGGAGGTGGATTTCCTTGATCAAGGCGATTTCCTCGCCGAGATCCTCAGCGTTCACTGCTCTCTTGCGGGATCGGACGAGCTGGGAATGATCACATCCGCGGAACTGGTCCTCAGAGCCAAGACCGTCCCAGTCCGCCTGATCAAGGAGTTCTTCCAAGTAAGGTTCGCCAAGTTTTGGACCCTCACCTCAAAGGCCCCTGACCCAGAAACTGGCGAGTACAAATACTTTGACGCTTTCCAGTCCGACTACATCCAGCCCACGACGGAAGCCAGAATCTGGGCCGGAATTATCCCCAGTCAGACCTTTACCGATCCGCCTAGCAAGAGAGTTCCAGTCAAGTACGGAGAGTACCTTGCAGTGCTAATGGGAACTTTGGCTGTTATCATTGTCAGAGTTCTGGAAGCTGGAGAGCCTCTTGTTTGCGAGCGAGTGGGGACTGTGCATGGCAACATGACTCGTATATGTAATGACAACACTAGGTGGTTTGATGGCGCCGAGTCACAGGTTTTGAAGATCATCTAAACATGCGGAGGTGTACCACTTGTTTAGGCGTGTTCCGAAGCCTGGCAGTCAAGTTGTTTCCATTGGAGGAAGAGCTAGGGCAGGGGGGGGCTGCGGTGAGCTGAGTTCTGACTCAATACCATTTCGAATACTCCTCATTGCAGTTATTACAGCACATCGTGATAAAATATTCATACTTTTCGGATAAGCGTAGCTAAAGTGGCGGGCTGAGCCTTGTTAGCTGAAGTCTAGACGGATCTAGGCTCCCCACCTAGGTGAGGATACCAGGTCCTGAGCACTGTCAGGTCTCCATTTAACAGATGTCTTGGACGAGTGGCGGGCTGTGAACTCCTAATTAATCTTTGTCGTTGAAGAGCGGCTGTCTGAGGGTTCTTGAATGAGATCTTGGCAGTTGGACTCCCGAGTAGGCCAGTCAGAGGCCGCCTTGAGGAACGGGTCGGGAAGCAGTTGACGGTTGGCACTTCATGTGCTAGTTCACGGCCCGCAGCTAGATTGTTCTTCAGCTCGTATCAAACGGAGTGATTCCTCGGTAATGGTCTTTATGAGTATAAGCGTGGATTGAGACTGTCCCTAAAACTATAAACCTATATAATCTACCCTGACTCTCTGCATTTCTTGCCAATCAAGCAGAACTCCAACTCACAGTCTTTTGCCCCATTACTTGTTCTTCACGCCGGTTCTCAGACTACCGTTTTGGGTGCCGTTCCTCGACCGAACTTTTGGACAGCCTCCATCATGGGTTTCTGGAAAGGCGTCCTCAACGTCGTGGGTTCTCTCCCCGTTGTCGGTCACGCAACAGCGGGCATCCAGTTCCTTGCCGGCGACGAAGCAGTTGCCCGAAATTCTCTGGCCTCCAGCACAGGCAATTTCGTCTTAACCGCCGGTGCTATCGGCGGCTTCCTCGTTGGAGGCGCTGCTGGAGCTGTTGTTGGAGGCGCTGCTGGAGCTGTTGTTGGAGGCGTCGCTGGCGCTTCTATTGGAAACCAGATCGGGAACAAGATCAATGGCAAGGACTTGGATCCCAGTGCCAGCAAGATTTAACCGACGTTGTTGCCGGTGGGCTCTTAGATGGCGTTGGTCGGGGCGGCCTTGGAAACATTGTGAAGGGTGTTGAACTTGCGACTAGAAAGGAAGCTAAGAGACGACCCTGCAATTATAAGCTACATACTGCGCAAACTTAAAGCTTTTTGGTCAGCGACAGCGTCTGGTAACTATAGCCCAATGGTTTCAGAGTCATTGGTCCTTTGACGGCAAAGGTAGCACAACGAACCCCCTTCAAGATAAACCGTAATGTCCAATTAGGGTGTTTGGTGAATTGAACTAATTTACGTCACGTATGACCTTGTTCAGAACAAAGAACTTGAATTAGTGACTATAGATTGTTGTTAAGTGCCACGTCATTGTTCCTTTGTTCGTCCGCGTGCAAGAGCTGCACACTCACAGGCCCGCATGTTGTCTCACGTTTCTTAAGTTGATCAGTTATAATCTAAAATTAGGAGGGCTGTTCCAACCGTGAGTGGTTGAATACTTCATCACTGAACATGCCAACGATCACGGTTAATCGATGGGCGTAGTAGCGCTGTCAATCAACCCCTGACAATGTTTTCTTCTATAAAAGGCCAGACCCTTGACACCATGTCGACTTTTCTGCATGTCACCTCATATTCGGAAGAAGTAACAATCGGTCACTTTGGACCTTTTGTTGACGCACCTACTTTTTCTCTCTAGCCAGGATTGTTAACAGTCAGCCATCATGGCAACCCAGAACACTGACTTCTTCTATGACAAAGAAGAAAGCACCACTATCTTTGACCAAGACTTCGATCACGAGTTATCACTCAGATGGCAATTTGTACAGATTCGAGCAGGAAAGCCCCTCCCTTTCGTCCTGCTCCCAAAACGGAGCCGTCCGCCAAAGCACCCCAAGCAACCACGAGAGGATAAGCTGACTGAGCCCATCTGCATAATTCGAGCTGAAATCAAATCCTTGTATGAGGCGAAGAAGCTCCAGTTGAACGGCTGTGCCCCCTGTCAGGAGGGACTGGCTGAGAGACTTGGGAAGAGATGGGCATTCTTGCACATCGGCAACTTTGCCCCATATCCTTCCAATTTCAGCTTCTATGACCAAACGGAAGCTGGAACCCTCCTCGGTCCCATGAACCAGGCGGATCATGAATTCATTGCAGCTAATGAGCTCCATGAGCTGAAAAGGTTGATCACTGAGGATCGCTATTATCAGTTCATTGACTACGAAAAGGTGGCTCGAGGCAGGATTAAAGCCGCCGAGGCACGCATCAGCGAGCTCGAGGTGGGTATGACCCGCCGGCACAACGCTTTGTCAAAGCAGTTTGAGATCTGGGCTGAAACCATTGAAGACAATGCCTCTCTGATCAGTAGTCCCCCTCAGGAGATCCCAGACCTTATGAAGGACTGCGGATGGCATGTCTGGTTCGGACTCGAGAGACGGCTGTTGACGGCTCAGCGAATGCTAGAGATTGAGCGACGCGCCCAGCACTGGGTGTTTTGTGACATGCTAGCGGCCATGATCAACGGACTACTTGAGGAGGGTGTATGGATTAAGAGGTTGTAGTAGTTGGTGATTGTTGATTGACAAAGAGAACTAGACATTGAGTCGCTGAGTTCTTCCACATGGGTCGAGAATAGAGGTTAGGTAGAGAGTACATCATTCTTTTAAAAATCACACATTCGTTTATATTTATTTGGTCTAGTGAAATGATGTTGCTATCCACCGTTAATGATTGTGATCCTCACTCTAGAAGTTGAGTTAAGACCCTGCCCTGCACAGCCCTTGGGTAATGGGCCGACGCGTCGGTGAGACTGAAGACTCGTGTTGGGTTAAAACTGCAGTGAAAGATGAAATAGGCAAGTATTTCTGAGGTTGTTGCCTGGGTCCTGGCGCAGAAACATCAACGAATAGGATCCGTTTATATTTCAGCGTCTCAGCTTGGGTTAAAACTGCAGTGAAGACGACGTCGGACGGCCTTACTGGTTGAGCCTGATGATTGTCCAGGATATGGTTAGACGCAAGTCTTGGCGCGGAAACATCAACGAATAGGATCCGTGTGCGTTTATTTTTCAATGTCCCAGCTTGGGTTAAAATTGCAGTGCAAGGGGATTTGGAATTGTCTCCCACCACAAGCCTGCGCCTTTATTGCTTAGTGGTAGCAACTGCAAAGAGAGGTTACGCCCTACGCCTTACGTACTGACTCATCCGGTTTTCGGCGCTGGCTTGCTTCTCGTCGTGGTTCCTTGTTATGGATTCGAAGATGGAGTAAGGAGGGAATAGCGCCCTGCGAGATCGGCATCTGGCGCGCCCTACTGTGGGTTCTGAATGCCATCTTTGAAAGCGAAAAAGTACTCGGAGAAATGACTTGACACTTAACCCAGCTGTCAAGCATTTTGCCACAAATGTTGGTCTGCAGGAGTAACAGATCAAGTCCATCCAATGTATCTACAAAATGTGGTGAGTGGTCAAGTCCGCCTTTCCATGAATAGCCATTACACTGTAGCTTCAGAGCTAAAACATCATAGCCTGATAGTATGAATAAGAAGAGAAAGTCACAAATCGGGCCGAAGGTCATGACACATGCACATATGGTGACCTCGTATTCCTCTACACTATAAGATCAACGCCAAGTCCCTCCTGCGTTCCCAACTTCATCACAACCACTCTTTCATCATCATTACCAGTCAACCACTCAGCCATGTCTACGAAACAAACCTTTGATCGATTCGTCAAGTTCATCAACTCCGGAGACCGCACCCTTGGCGAACAAATCATCGACGAATCCGCCGAATTCCACGTCCCGTTCGATAGCAAACCACTCAAAGGCCTCGAGGGCTACATGCAGATCCTAGGCATGATGCGAGGAGCCTTTCCTGATATTCAGTGGACGGTAGAGGAGACGGTCTGCGAGGGTGATAAAGTGGTAGCGAGATTCACGACGCGTGGGACGCATACTGGTCCTTTTCTCGGCACACCTCCTACTGGAAAGGCGATCCAGATGACGGCTATGAATCTGTACAAGATTGTTGATGGAAAAATTGTCGAGGAATACGGCTTGCCTGATATGTTTGGGTTGATGGTGCAAATCGGAGCAGTCAAGATTCCCATGCCATGACGAATCCAAATTTAGCCAACACAAAAAGGAATCTCCTGAACGGACTCTTTCAAACGCGAAATGTCTTGCAAAAGCAATAGAGGCTATTGTCAATACTGAAAATGAGAGTTTAATATCACCATTTCCACGTCATTCTGTGTCCCGAGCGAAAGCAGTAACCAGTGCGATTGTCAACATCTGCAGAAATGCATCTGCCGTATATCCGTCCGATTGTGGAGTCGATGACGATTCCAAAAGAACTCATCAACCAACGCAACAAAGAAAACGATTCTCAACACATGCCGGCATTAAGACTCGTTATCTCCGTTCAAGCTTGTGCTTGGGTCTCGGTCCTTCGGGGGCTTAGAGAAGCCCGGCCAACATCAAGCCCAAGAAAAACGGCATCACAGGTTCCACTGTAACAAACGTACACTCGGTGATCAGGGCACCCTCTAGGAAACGAATAAAAGTCCGACAGCTCGATAGTTAGTCCGCAACGAAATTTGATGTACAACTCCGCGGGTGGCTCTTCATGCGGACAAATTGTTCCAGGCCACTGCCATTTCATCAGGCCGTCGAGCGGACTTAATGCGGACTTTGAATAGGCTTTTGGCGGACTTTGGAGAGGCCCTTGGGGGTCTCGAGGTGGACTTGCTCCAAATGGTTTCAGTATAAATGTCATATACACAGTCGTCTCCAGATACCCCAAACTCATTCATCTTCCCACTACACCCAGGTTGACTGCTGTTCAATATTTGGGTTCGGCCATCTGTGTTTCCCCTCTTAACTATTCTCTCTCCCACTTGAAAACTCCGGATTATCCTTCACAATGGCATCAACCTCCAAGTACCTTTCCAAACTGCAAGACAAGTCGGTCCTCATCGTCGGTGGTACATCCGGCATTGGATTCGCCGTCGCCGAGGCTTGCCTTGAATACGGTGCAAAAGTTGTAATCGCCGGCCGAAGCCAGTCCAAGCTCGACAATGCCCTGAGCCGCCTTGTATCGACATACCCAGAAGCAAAGGATAGGGTCCGCGGACACGTTGTTGATCTGAAAAACAACATCGAGGCCAGCGTCACCAAGCTTCTCGAATTCGCGACGGCGAGCGGCCAAGAGAAGCTTGATCACGTTGTGAGCACTGCCGGTGAAGGAACAGTTGATATCACGTTGGAGAGCGCGACCGAGGAAAACTTGATTGATGCAGGTAGGATGAGAATCGCCGGAACATTGTTGCTCTGCAAGATAGCACAGGGCTACATGAACAAGGCTCACACCTCATCTATCACGTTCACCGGTGGCGTAGCCTATTACCGGCCCATGGAAGGGCACAGCGTAACAGCCGCTACCGCAGGGGGCATGGGTCCCATGACCCTGGGGCTTGCTGTGGATTTGAAGCCCATCAGGGTGAACATGATGTCTCCCGGAGCGATACGGACAGAGTTATTCCAGAATTTGGTTCAAAACTCGTGGGGTGCGGAGGGCGAGAAAATGTTTGAGAAGAAGACGCTGCTTGATCGGATTGGTAGCCCGGAGGATGTTGCTGAAATGTTTTTGGGGATTATGAAGAGCGGTTATATCACTGGGCAGGTTGTCCAGGTTGAGGGTGGCTACCTGTTGAAGTGAGTGGACTCTGGTTAGACCCCGACCTGATCTTGAGAGTTAGTTATGTTAGATATGTCGAAACATATATCACTCGCTCACAAGTAACTCTGTCCTACAATGTGACACTATGAAATATGTTTGGGTTGTCAAGTTTCCGATTTTATCATTGAGAGCTTATTCTTCAAACTATTAGAGCCTACCAGCTCCAAGGTACTATTGGCACGAAAAGTCATATTCGTCCTTTGTAATCGGGGAAAATGCGGTGTTGATATTCACAACGCTGACCTCGTATTGCTATCGTTGGTTGTTGATATCAATGACGCCTCCGGGGAGAGTGATAGATCTTGCTACCGTCTATGCTAGGGCTTGAATCTTGATCCTCAGGAAGCCTACTACCAATACTATCCTCAAGATATAACAGAGGCCTGGTCCCCTACTACCGACTCGAAACACAGCGTGCTACAGCAGATTTATCTGCAATCGAGTCAGGGAACTTGATGAGTAGTTCTGCGTCTCTGAACCTGAGCTAAGAACTTGAAGCCGCTCTTCCTGACGCGGGGAACGTGCTCGATGCCCAAAATCCCTCTGTTTGAGGCTCAGTCCCAGTGGGTTTGCGGCGCGGACTCAACTCCATAATTAGGCTGAAGGGACCAGAGTGGACTGATCTCGAAAGATTTCCCTAGCCAGTTACAGGCCATAACTCCTCAGCCTGATTTGCAACAATAAAGCCTCACCCGCATTGACTTGGCGGTATGGAATCAGGGTCCAGGGCCCTTGACGTGGACTCGCATTTCAAGACTTCCCTGGCCAATGACAACACGTAGATCCTCAGCCTGATTCTCAACAACAAAGCAATAACCCGTCCATTAAGAGGCGTGACAGCTCGCTAAATCCATAAATAAGCCCGACAAGCCTGCCAAGATGCTCTAGAACGTTTCGGTTAACTCATTCGGAAACATAACCGTGATAAGGCTGTGAGTCGAAGGATTCTCACCTCGGTTATGTACCGTTGGAGTCGCTGCCTGCTCGCTTTATCCCTTATTGGTTTAGTTGAGGATCGTGGCTTGGGGAAAGCTGAAAAGTGCATCGGTACTAATTTCTCTTTCGGGTTAAACAAACTTGGCGCCGCAGCCCTTGATGCGTTGGTGCGGCTCATGGGAAATAAGCTGGCGATATAATGCTTTGCCAGCACTCCTCAAGCGATCCTCTCTTTCTCCCTAACCTCATATCATCTTTGTGCATTATTCTTGCCTCCTGCAATGGAGCCCCAGTCCAAACATCACGGCGTTGCGTGGAAGCCAGGCTCTTGGAAACATACCCCCTGGCTCGCATTTGCTAGCATCATCGGCTTCGCAGTATGCTGCGTAGGACTGGCCGCCATCCTCTTCACATCCGACGGAGAAGACATAACAGCCTGGCCCTATTCATCCCGAACGATCCCCGTATCCGTCCTCCTCTCGCTTGCGGTCAGCCTCGCTAACCTTTGCCTCGCTGTTGCACTTCACTCCGGCTACGAGATCTCATGGTGGAATCAAGCTCTAAAAGGGGCTGAGTTCCACAAGCTTCAGTTCGACTTGGACATCCAGCGCCGCATCTCTGCCATATTTTGGCCGAATCCCTACTTCGATAAATTCGCCATTGCTGCAATTGTTTCTCTTGCAGTTAGCATCCTCGATGGACCACTGATCCAGAGAGCCTCATTTGTCACCATAAAAGAATTCGGGCCCTCGTCTATTCCCGTCCACGTCGACGTCTCGAATGCCTCATTCCCAACCGACTTTAGCTCCGTTGGCCTCATAACCACTGGACCTCAGATCCTCACGCCGCTCTTCAGCAACGTCAGCCGCGCTTATGCCAACCGAGACGACATTGGTTTACCCATCGAAGGGTGCAAGACGAACTCGACATGCGCGTTTACCTTGCCAGCCCCTGGCTTCGACGTGAGCTGCACCGAAGTACAACGGCCCTACAACTTTTCCAATCTCATGAGTGCTGGTAGTGGCAATCAAATCTCCAGTCCCTCCCCCCGAGGCACGAATAATCAAATCACAGTCTTCAACGTCTCAGTCAGATTCGGAGATTACAGCGAGAGTATCAATACGACTGTCATGTACAAGCCAAAGGCCACAGAAGACGGAAATGTGACCCATCGAGAATGTGTGTTGCGCCCTGCTACGGTCGCATATCCCATCACCGTCAGAGATGGTGTTGTTTCATTGAAGAGCTGGCAGTTGGGCCAGAATGAGACTCTCGAACTTGGACAACCTTCTGGCGGCCGTCAGGACGATATTTATGAGACTGGAAGTTCGGACAACTTACAGACCATGCTCGGGGGTTTCTTCTACATCTTGAATTCCCTCTACACTTCATACACCGTGCTCCGTCTAGGGGGGATGACCAACGTGCCCTTTCTCCTCAATGCGACTGGACAAGCAGCCAGCAACTACCTGAACTCGGATAGATCGTCCTACAGCAACTCGAACATGACGTGGGAGGATCCCACCGCCGACATTGTCAACACGGCCCGTGAGTTGATGCTTCGCAGCGCCATCGCCTACTCGGACTTCAACCGCACGGCTGTGGTGCGGCAGGAGCTCATGGTACAGAGGATGGAGGTTTTGAGTGCCTACAAGAGCGACTACATATATTTGGCAATCACTCTAGCCTGCATGGTTCTGCAAGTACTAATCATTGCTTTTCTGCTACTTGGGTGGCGTCGTCTGGGCCGTGAAGTGTCACTCGACGCATTTGAAGTCGCCAGAGCCCTTGGAGCACCCTTGCTCCAGGGCGGCAGCTCGAATAGCCATATTCACAAGGCGCTGACGCCGTTACGTAACCGCAGGCTCCGTTATGGCGAGATCAAGTCTGCGGCAGGCCAGGTTCAGGCGGATATAAATGATGTGACCCAGCAGAAATATGGATATGTCAGCTCGCAGGAAGGGATGCAGTTGATCGGGCCAGAAGGTGGATATGAGTTGCAGTCCCATGGCGGAGAGAAGCCCAAGTTGGCTCTTGGCCTGGAAGAGCACATCGGAGATTTCAGGACTGATGTCTTGTACTAATGAGCTAAGGCACTATGCATGGTGAGAGCAGTCAAGCTGTGCTTTTTGCTGTTGTGAGTGATGGTCTCCTGGAGACGTGATTGACGAAGGGAAACAATGACGTGAATAGATGCTTGAACTGCGGAAAAGTTGGACCAGGTGCTGGTGATGGAGTTAAGGTCTCTCTAAGTCCGGGATAGATCATTGCCTTTATCCGGTTAGTTAAGTTAATATCATCCATGCGATCATCCAGTTAAAAGCGCTTCCAGCCGTTCCTAGTGATACTTACCCGAGCGATGTGGGATGTGGGATGTGATTGTCATCTGCCGCGCAAGTCGCAACCCAGCCAACGAGGACCAAGAATTTGCTCAAGGTTTTAGACTTTGGCAATACGCCCTATGGTAAATACCAGGGTCACCTCGCGATACGAGAGACTGAGGAGTCAACCCTCGTATGGTCAAGATCAAGTGCCGAGAGCGACTTGCGCGGACAGATGACGCCAGCAAACGTGCCGAGAAGCATGCCGATAATCGGTTCTCGGTCTCTCATATACGCAGTTGAAGATTTAACTCCGAAAGTTCCGTATTAGGGAAAGGGAGGAGCAGTATATATGCTGCGGCCAGCAACCAGTTCTGTGAGTCCTGCCACAACCCATTCTTTCATGTTCGTTTACAAGGCAACATCTACCACATCCTCAAGTCACAAAACTCACAACATGCATCTTTTCACTACCTTCCTGGGTCTCGCTGCTCTGGCTCAAGCCTCCCAGGACAAGCCAAAGTCATACGAATACATTGTCGTAGGATCTGGGCCTGGTGGCGGTCCTCTTGCCGCCAACCTTGCCAGAAGCGGTCATTCTGTCCTCCTCATCGATGCCGGCGACGATCAGTTTGGCAATGAAAACTCTCACATGGTGTATAACAATACTCCCGCCATCAACGACCCCCTCACCAGGTGGGACTTTTTCGTCTCTCGAGATACACCCGACATCGATGCTGGGTACGAATTCACAACCTGGCGACAGACCAACGGCGAGTTTTACGTGGGATTGGATCCCCCGGAAGATGCTAAACGTCTTGGTGTTTACTACCCTCGCGCTGGAACCATTGGTGGTTGTGCCATGCACAATGCTGCCTCTCTTGCATTGCCTGCTGATGCAGATTGGAGAGATATTGTCGCAATCACCGGCGATGAAGACTGGTCTGTCGAAAATATGCGGAAGCACTTCATCCAGCTTGAAAGATGCAATTATCTCCGAAATGGAAGCGACCCATCTCACGGATTCACTGGTTATCTCGATACTTCTCAAGCACATCACGAATGGGCCCTCAACCGATCGGACCTCACAACTCTTGCTTCCTACTTTTCCAACTCCCTTGGAGGACTTGAGACGGGCAGGTCGCTGTACGAGCTACTAGGTCTAGATATAAATGCCAACGATCCCAACAGGGATGAGTTTATAGGTGTCATTACACCACATACTCATTCTAGAAACGGCGTGCGGTCTAGCCCACTGAACTACATCCGCGATACTCTGGCAGATGCTAGGCGATACCCCCTCACCGTTCAGACACACACCCTCGTTACCAAAGTCCTCTTCTCAGACGCACATGCCAAGAACAAGGAGCCAAAGGCCATCGGTGTCGAGTATCTTCAGGGTCAGAGTCTCTACGCAGCTGACCCACGCCAAAAGCCAGAGTCCAAGGGCGTCAAAGGTCAAACCTTTGCTACCCGAGAAGTCATCATCGCTGGGGGTGTCTTTAACTCACCTCAAATCCTCAAGCTGAGCGGCATTGGACCGGCAGACGAGTTGAAAAAGTTTGGCATCCCCGTCGTGAAGCATCTACCAGGGGTCGGCACCAACGTCAAAGACAACTATGAGGCGGTTCTGTATGGAACCTTTGCCAAACCAGTCACTGGCTTCTTTGACTTCTTCTACAAAACAGCCCTGGCACTTCGCGGTCGTGATCTCCAATTCTACTGTGGAAGCATGAACTTTATCGGTTTCTGGCCCGGCATGCCAGGTTGGAATAAGAACGAGTTCGAGTGTGGCCTGATGCAGCTTCACCCACGAAACGTCAACGGCACCGTCAAGCTTCGATCCGCAAACCCCAGAGACGTTCCTGAAATCCACCTTGGTTTCTTCCAAGAAGGCGACGACTCTGATTTGGAGTCAATGGTTGAGGGTATAAACTTTGTCAGACCCTTGTTCAACAACCTCACTGACAACACCTTTACTGAACTTCGACCTTGCGCTGCTGGCGTCGAATGTACTCATGATTGGCAAAAGAATTACCTCCGCGGCCAAGCTCATTCTCATCATGCCGTTGGAAGCTGCGCAATCGGAGCAGATGGCGATCCCATGGCTGTTTTGGACTCCAAGTTCCGAGTCAGGGGTGTTCGCAACCTGCGAGTTGTGGATGGGTCTGTCTTCCCTGTTCAGCCTGGCGCTGTGCCTGCGCTGTCTACATTTGTTATTGGGGAGAAGGCTTTTCAAGATATTCTTTCCAGTGTTTAGGCGCTGGAAGGTTTTAACTCATAGGCAACCCACTGGTTTGATCTGTTGGTCGCTGGCAGGAAGCACGTACTCTTAGGCATGCAGGAATGTGATGCTGCTATTTCAAAATCATCCGTTTAGTCTGTCCAATTTGATCTCTCGTGCTATCGTTGATGGGATACCTCCCCGCTCACTCAGTGTTTGGTCGTTTGTTCTTAAACGCATGTGAAAGCCAACACACCAACAATGCAGGGGAGTACTGATCAAATAATTCATACTGATGATTGTATTCATGTTCCCATCTTCACTTCATCTTAACCGCGCTTCTTTCATTGTCTAGAATGCACCCAACCTTGTCATCGGTACTCTCCTGAAAGCCTCTCGTGGCACTCCTTCGAGGCTTCGGCCATTGGAAGTACCTACACAATTGACCGCCTCCAGTCCGTTGCTTCCTTCATCGATGTAAACAGTCAGGAGACTTTGCCCGCTGTTCAACGCGCCGATGGAGGATTCGATGACTACTTTATCAGAAATGCAACTCAGTGGTTGGGCCCGTGGACTCAACACGAATCAAAGATGCGGGGTCCCGGGCTCGGCCACTTCTCTGTCCGAAACGAACTCAACAAAAATGAAGACGGGCAATAAAGAAGGCGACGATATAGAATGGCCACTTGTCGGAACTCGGCGCCCTAAAACCGGGATTGTACTTGTGTGACTAGATGCTGCAAGGTGGCAAGAGAAGAGAAGCAGAGAGAGGGGTATCAGCTGCGCAGGATCAAGAGCAACTTTCGAGGCATGACACGGCAGGCGTACTTTTTTACTGTTCTAAAATGACGACTGGCCTTTCTTATCTGTCAATACCTTCGGGGATATGCCTATGACAGCAATGATGAGTACTGTTCACGCGTACCACTTCGCACCTGTTGTAGTTGAAAATCATCAGCTTGAACTGGTGGGTTGAATACGGGTGTGGGGTCAGTGTTGAGCTGATCAGATGTTTCCTGAAGGAAGGCATAGGAATTTCTCTGTTGCCAGGATCGAGCCGGATGAGTTGATGCGCCTTTGAGGGATATTCTACGAACTGGTGGCTTACTGGGGCACAGGATTCACTCTGAGCAAGGGAGCAAGGTAGCAACAATATTTGCTTGGTAGGTTTACAAATAGCCAAAGTAAATGAATCAAGCTTTGAGAGAAAATGGTTCCACGTAGCATATACAGGCAGCAATGTGGTCGCCACTGTTGTTGCCCTGGTGACAATGAGATGGGTAGGAAACTTGAGGTGAGCCACAAGGCCAGGCAACCATGGATGTTCAAGGTTTGAGAGACAAAGAGAGCATAACTACCTATAGAATAGTCGGCGATGTTGAATGAGTTGCAGGCAGCAGTTCAAGATACAATATCGCCTCGGCCACTTGACTACTCAAATGCATTCGTGCGAACCCAGAGATGTTCTAACTCGACAAAGGACAACTCATTAGCATCCAATACAAGACTCTGCATCGTTAGCAAGACCAATACAATAGAAGAATCAACTAGTATTGTAGATAACCCCCCAAGTCAAAATCAGCCGTCTTTAAAAACTAAAGCCGAGTCTGCCTAAGCACATGTCCTCGGGCGCTCCAAAGTGGCGGTGAACGGGGCTTGAAACCTAGCGACCACAATGGTTGAGAAATCAGCGCTTGAGAGAATAACTTTGCTAGTAGTAGCTTCATGGTGTCACGTCCAGTCTCTGCACTTTAGAAGAAAATGAAATCAATCTTTTGGCTAGGTAATGTTCTTGCTAACCTCTAAAACAGATGTAAAAGCAGTGCTGCTGGCAAAAGCGATCGTAGACATAAACACCCCGACTCCCTCTTTCTCTTCTTAAACAGCTCGAAGCTTCGCCAGGACCCGATACTCGACGTAGTCCTCTCCATCAATCGTTATGACTGAACCCTGTGATGCCAGCTTTCCGAGCAGCGGACCATGTGATTTCCGCTGATACACCACGTCTCCGTTGTACGCCGCATCTTCCCTTGGTCTTATCTGCAGGGCAACTTGATCAGGCCAGGTCTGCGTGTTTTGAGTCATCTTGTTGTGCGTCTCGCCGCCTATACTGGGCGTAGGTGTAGGCGTAGGCGTGGTTCTCTTCCATTTGATCTGCAAATCAGCGCGCTCCTGCGCATCCTCGGCACGAGAAATCTCAATATCGGCGCGATCCTTGATGCGCTGCAAAAGTCCAGGAACTCGTCTCTTGGCGGGGATGGAACGTGGTCTCTTGGAGAGGGGATCTCTGCTGAGTGAGGAAGAATCTTTGTCAGACTTTGTTCCGCCGCTGCCGCGGGCACGCCGCCGGAGCTTGGGATTGCCGTTGATGACGGGCTGCTTGGCGAGGGCGGAATCCGCGGGGCCATGAGTGGGAGATTCTTCTTGGGACTTGGGAAGCACGACGATGACGGGTGATGAGGCGTCGGTGCTATCGCTTGGGTCTGACGTGGATGCTTCTTGGCTGGTTTTTGCCAGCGATGTGTCTATCCGACACTTGCGAGATCTCGTCAGACGCATTTTGCGAGAGTGATTGATGAATAGATTCAAGTTGATCTGGATGAGAGTCAGTCAAGATCATGCAAGTTGCATCCTCAAAGCAGCGTCTGATGCGTGATCAATTGCCTCTGCCAAGTGTGTGATGATGACAAGACGGTCGGAAGCCCGGCATATGATGAAAAGCATCAGAAGAGATTGTTATAATGCCTGAGGCAGCGTCAAACAAGAGAGACAAAGTGTTTGCAATGCGCAGTCGCTGTCTTGAGAGGGGAATATTTGGCTTCATCAACGCGTCGTCACTCAAACGTTCATGTCCCAGCAACCAAGACAGAACGCATCAGGGGACCGAGTCAAGGGGCAAGAGAGGATACATACCGAAAGAGTAGGAGACCTCAGTGATAGTCTATGGGAAAGAAGAGGCGACTGCGTCCACGGCAGACAAAAGGGACACGAAAGATAACGTCAGTCAAAAACCTTGACTCTCAATTTCTTGACTTTGAGCTGCCTTTGGGGAGGGAAGCACAAGAAAGACCCAAGGCAAGCCCCAGGTGCTGCCAAAAAGTGGATCATAATTATTCCGTAGATGCCCGTGGCGGCGAGCGAGACGAGACGAGACGATATTAGCCGGCTCTCGGCGGACGGATGCGATGCAACCAGGGAAAAAAAGAGTCGTATATTGCGCGTTAGTCATTATATCACATAAGCTGTAATTTACTGTCCTTGTCTATTATGTTGATCATTCTCAAGACAAGTCAAGAAAGCATTGCATTGCACTGTACACACACATTCAGACTCAACCTCCCCCCGAACAAACCACCTTCTCAACTAGGACTCCCACATGACTAGCCCCAAGATTGACGGTGAATGATGTGATGTGACAATTCAGCTTGGAGGGAAAAGACATGCCACGCCCCGAAAGAGGGGCCAGCGCAGCCCCTGCAAGGTAGGTCTGCCAAGCGTCAAAGCGAAAGGACGAGAACCAGCCACGATGCTCGTATTTGCTGACCAGTCCCGAGCAGTGCGACCGGCGAATACTCTCCGTGCTCTCTGCTACAAAATAATCTAGTCCGACGCCTTTAATCTGGCCAAATGGAACATCCCCAACTCTCCCTTGGTCACTGTCTCGGCCTCTTCTTCATGGCTCTCGCTAGTCCGTTTTAGCGAAACTCGGCTTGGGAACCCGGCCGCCAAATCTCTTGTCTAATCTCTCAGCTTCACTACGGGAATGCTTGATACGCCTTGCGCCCCCTCCTGCAATCAGCCGTGCGCCACTGCAGGTCATTGAGACGTTGTCACAGGTAATACAGCGTCGTCATTTGTGATTTCTCAGATTCCGGAAATTACTATATAAATCTCGACAGAAGACTGATGCCTCGCTCAACCATGGACTCAACGTCACTGTCAGATCTTATCGGTTCGGCCGAACGGGGTATCGCCATTCATGAAGCCTCGGAACAGCCGGCTGGGCTCGGAGTAGTCAAGTTTTACCTTGCAAGGATTGACCGCGCGCTCACTTTGATGACTCTGAATAAATGTTGAGCAATCACCTCTTGCCACGGGTTCGCTAGAACGCAAGTAATCACTAACTAGTAGTCAGCTGCATTTTCAGTCAGGGACACCAGCATCCCAGCCACCGACACAGTTCTCCCTTTTTCGGTGAATGGCGCAGGTAGATAGAGAGCTGTATTGAAGAGGTAGCCAGCTACCTAACTCCATATACTGACGGTAAACTGCCACAAATGGCAGCATACGCAAAGTTCGTGGTTTACTCCGCACCTTTACAGGAGTTAGGCACTTCCAGAAATACCGCCTTTGTTATTGACATCAATGACGTCTCCAAGAGGAGTCATCAGGCGGAACAAGCTCAGCTGCCGTCCCACCAGTAGAACTCTTTTTCTTCAGCAGGCATTTCGCTCGGTCTCAGCCCTTAACGTTATCTTCTACCCGCAGTGTGAGATGCGCTACAGCAAGCAACTCAATGTGGCAATACACCCTCTCAACCACACCTCACAAGTTCGCAATAAAGACAATCGCCTCAAACCAAGCAATAGCTTCGGCATTGTGCCCGAGTCATGTTACCCCAGATGTCGACGTGATAGGTGGATCCCAATACAGCTGTTCGTAAAGGTTCGGTGGCAATATGAGTGATATGTTTTCCCGATATTAACCGCCCAATATGTTTCCTTCCATTCTTTGACCGAGGCTTTTCTTCTTTGTTTGTCGGCCCATATCTGCGAAAGTTTAGTGTTGGGGCTCCCTAACGCCACCGATCCTTCGAGAATCACAAGCAACTGTCACAATATCGCTTTGCGGGAGGGACTGATTGTGCGGCAATGAGTAACCCAACAACGTGCTTCGTTATGAAATGATGATTCTGGGAAGTGCGAAGACTGCTCAGAGTCCAAGATAGGTGATGATATCGTAGAATTTGTCGCTTACTTCTTCACTAGGTGATTAACTGGGGGCCATCGTCGGATGGGAGAGACCTAGAATGTCCAATTTCTGTACCGGTTACTTTCCAGCCATACATGGACAATCTGAACGTCCTGGAAAGGTTCCATGATCTTCAGAACATGATCTAAGTCACCCCAAATCCCCGCTTCTTCAGAAATACCGTTTGCGAAATGATCGAGCTGCCAGCCATAAGATTCTCTCAGCTCGTCAGTATGTTCCCTAATGGCACTAAAGTGAGGCCAAAGAATGTGTTCTCGATGAGATAACTAAGATTCGTTGAGGCAGAGTGTTGAGCGTGAAAGCATCTATAGAGCTTTTTTAATATTGAGTCTTTTATTGAAAGGCATTAGGCACGATGGCTTAATTGTATGTAAATCTGTATTTCTCTTGCTGGGTTGCCTTGATCTACCTGCGGCTATGCTATGAGGTTGAACTATTCTTCAATCAATCACAGGATGTAAAGCCAGACTTGAAGATATCAAGTCAGGATGTCTCAGGCAAACATATCGGTAACGGTCCGTATGATCAACTTCGTTGTGAACCGTAAGGACGCCCTACTCTAGTTCAAGGTGCCCGGCCTCCTCGCTCAAGTCTACGAGATCTTTCTGTAGAAATGTCGATGGTATACATGACACACGAAGGTAGCAATACCATGGGGCTTCACAACGGGCGCTCTGAATAACCCGGGATTCCCGATGTGCTCGCCCCAATAACAAGCGAACCACCAGAGCTCCGTGCCTTAAACCGTAATAATCGGCAAGCGATAAAGAATAATCTATATTAGCTCCCCGTCATTTTAGTTCATAAAGACAGTATATTACAATAAGAAGCTGTCAAATGACTTTGAGAAAATCTCATACAGAAGTGCATGCATCACGCGATAGGAGGTAGTGCCATAGCATGGAGTGCGAGATTCAGTTGTCCAAACCAAATATGTGGTCCTTAGGGTTAGTTGGAGTCGGTATGGCACATCCAATGGGAGTAATTGCCTTTTGCACGTCTCGGAACCGGCATCAAATCGGGCTCGGGCCGAGGAGGTTCGTGGCCTTGAGCCAGGCGGTGATCCCAAAAATG
This sequence comes from Ascodesmis sphaerospora, assembly GCA_027569015.1. NCBI lineage: Eukaryota > Fungi > Ascomycota > Pezizomycetes > Pezizales > Ascodesmidaceae > Ascodesmis > Ascodesmis sphaerospora. The sequence goes on along the minus strand of JAPPUR010000031.1, from coordinate 224,661 downwards.
GCTCGCGCAAACATCTCAGCCGCAGCTTGGCACTGACTCAGCTGAAGACGATAAGGTCTTAGGTAACTGAAGGAAGAGGAATAGATATCCATATGCTTGATTGTTGTCTCGGAGTGCGTATTTCAGTATCCACTCAGCCATTTATATGACAATTCACATCTGCCTTGATTCTATTAATCCGCTAGCAGTGAAATGGTATCTCATTTTATAGAACTGGAGAGCTTCAATCTTGCCTCTTTGCATAATCGCCTACACTAACAAAGCGTAGCTCGCCAAGTCCGTGGGTCGGGACGTTGGCAGATCTGACAGTCGTTCATCTGATGGAGTTGTAATCGAGGTGCTGTCAGTCCATCATGCTTATGTATCTTTCGGCTCTAGTCCTACTCATTGTCAAGTCGTTGCTACCAAGTGACTCGGTCCTTGTCACAATCAATTTGACAAATGAATGCATGTCAGCCTTGAGTAAGTGGACATTTGACACGTAATCATGTCGTCCAAAAGAAAGCGGGTGAAACGATGCCTCTCGTCAAATCATCGGCAGACAAATGATAGGTCGATTCTTCTCGTTATGGTATCACGAGTCAAGTCGACTTGTACAACCAAAGTGTGGGCAGGAGCACATGATCATCATCAAAGCATCACACATTTTGCCTGTGAGACAGCGACTTCATACACCTTCACTGCATTTATCAAGTTTCGCTATTCGTGAATATTGCTTCCCGTGGTCGGGGTGCATGATTGTGCCTTGAATCTTCAGCTGTGAGTAACGTGCAGGTTCGAGCATATATTCTCGCTGACAGCGTAGTTTCTTCATCTTCAACTCTCGCAGGTCCATGCTATCCTCCTCTACCCGAAGGACGATTGACCATTGCTACGACACTACACCTCCCGCCTTCAGACGCAACAACTCGACAACATGTGCATCACAACGATCACGAGATTCTACTGCATTGTATGCAGCTACCTTGTCTCATTCGAACAAGACGAGGAAGAGTGCATATATCTCAACAGCAAAACTCCACAGGAGTGCAAGCTTGCCATCAAAATCAAGGAAAAGAGCGTCGACCCACAGCAATGTCACAAATGCGAAGCGAAACTGAAGAAGAAAAAGCAACCCGTGAAGTGAACTCCACGGCCGGTCAGAGAAATACCCATTCGATTATCGCTTTGGTAGAGCTAGGTGAATTATCAAGTCATCCTTTCGCACCTAAAAACCAAGACCGGCAGCCATTTGTTCCTGTGGGATTTGTTCCTGTAGGATTTGTTCCTGTGGGAGTAAGCCTACCCATTCTGGTGGCTGGTGTTGTCGTTTCTTCATCATGTAGACTTCCTTTGCGATATGTTTTACTTGAGATCCCAAGTGCTGTGCCACGGACCACATTTCGGCGTACTTGACAAGGGCTCCAATGTTGAGACGGATATTCTGACGTAGATCTTCATCGTCTTGAGCCACGAAAGCGAGTGACCACTTGCTAAGGTGGATGGTTGAGGAGAGTGTTACCATGTAGGCAAAGAAGTGGGTGTGTGTGAGCAGGGAGACGCGGTAGGTGATCAACTTGCTAAGCTCCCTCGCAGCTCGGATCGTGCGTATTGTGTGTAGGTTGAAAACATCGCTAGACGTAGCCGGTGTGTTGGGCTGGCATGCCTTGATGTAATAAGTCGAGGACGGATCTAATTGCGAGTGAGGTTGGTGTAGGAGAATATTGATGGCGTGCCACATCATGAGAGCCTGGAACATCATCTCGTCCAGCTCACCGTGAAAGTAAGCGTCGTGTTTCGAGGGTGGTAAGCGAAGTTTCCAGTTGGCGAGAAGCTTGTCGATGTGGTCTACTTGTGTTGGCATTCTTTGGAGCGTGCCCAAGAAGCAGGCACATTGGATGCGGTAGGTGTACGACGAGAACGGCGTACCATCAAACAAGCCAATGTATTCCATGTCTTGTGGATGCATCGGAGGGGGGATTTGCTAGACTTTGTGAGCATACAGTCAAGGCACGGCTTTATGAAGTGACTTACTCCTGTGAGATACTGGTACTCTTCGCAAGGCAGAGCAACATCCGTAGGGACATCATACAGAGCAAAGCTGTTTGTCTGATGCACACCCGACATGAGAGCATCTACCACGTAGAGCTCCCACCATGTCCTCCGCCAGCTCTCTTCAAGTATCGGCATTCCTCGTCCGTTGGCAGTCGCAAATAGATGTGTGTTCATACCGATTTGGACAGAGATGTCCCGCGCCTCTGCCATGAGCTTTCTGACCTTTTTTCTTTGCCGGTTACCGTCGAGTCCAATAATGAGGAGCAACCTAGCCTGCACCAAGAAACCATCTTTGAGAGGGTTGCCGTCTATTAGGCGGAACGCGTCTTTGAAGAGACTGTGAGAAGTGACCTGTTCGATGTATAGAGAACCAACCCATCGCATGGCTGCGAGAAGAGGTTCGAGTGAGTTATCCTGCACCAAGACAAGAAGAGGCTCCTTTGGTGGTACGAAGGGGTGAGCTGCATGGAAATTCTGATAGAATGAGTCGAGGTAGGGTTCTCTAAGAGGAAGCATTCGTGGTACTTCGAAGCCAAAGCCCACGTCCAGTTCGTCTACACCACCAAAAGGACTCTGAAATGCAAAAGCAGGCAAACCAGACGACGCAGTAGTTTGGGCAAACGTAGTGGTTGGAAAACTCGTGTTGATGCCCGGATAAATTGGGTTAATCCCCGAGAACATAGAGGGATCGAAAATGGCAGGGAACTCCAGTGAGGGTGGTGGGGGAGCAGGTCCGATTAAGGGTTTTGTAAGAGCAGCGATAGGTACGGGATTAGCAGTTGCTGCAAGACGACTAGCAACTTGCGTAGCTGTGCGTTTACGGCCTTTGTAGCCACGACGTGACGCGACATAGACGCAGTCTAGGCTGGATGTGCTGCAGCGGGAACAAGGACGCTTGCCATCACATTTGAGGTGCTTGCTGCGCTAAGAACAAATTTCAAGTTAGCATTCGACTAGTTCCAAGCATTCAACACACTATTGTCACAGAAACACGGTCAAAAAGAGAAACAAATTTGGAAAACAAAGGAACTCACGCAAGCAAGACAGGCAGAAGGGACCGAAGGGATGTTAGCGCGAGTAACAAGCTCCCGAGTAGCAACCGTCGTCTTGGGCCCCGTAGACGGCAGCGTAACAGGCGCAGGACCCTCGAAAGCAGCAGGCAGCTGCGAATTCGGAGCGGCAGAGACCAAGAGCGGGTTATCTTGACTCAAGAAGTACTCGGTGGGGGCACCGTAGTCGGGCCATGGCGGGTCCATTCTGAGCACCAGCCTCTCGAGAACAGCATAGAAGGCGTTTTCCGTGTCAGCGAGTATGCGCGCGTGAGGAATGTGACTTTATCTCATCAATGACTGAACGGTGACGACGGCAGAAAATGCGACGGGGAACGCGCAAACACGGGATAGAGACAATTAGATAGTCCAATGTCGCACATGAAGTGGGACCCAAGCCACGGAAGAGAGTTCATCCGAACCCCTGAATGGGTGACTGTATTGGTTGTCAGCAAGGGGCTGAATGGATGGAACAAAGATAAGCCGAGCTCGTCTAACAAGCGAAAGACAGAAAACTCTATCCTGACGAATGAGAGGTAAGATATGTCTTGAAGGATTCAGTCGAGAACGCAAAGATTGATGGCGACATGTGCTTGGCGTGGTGTGAGGGCGATAACAATGGAGACAACAATACTGAGGATCTAGGCCTTGACATTTTTTATGTCATATATCCGGTCTGATCGTCAATTGTTGATGACCCTAAACCAAGACAATGGGGACCAATTACGGATAGTGTCTCGAGTCTAACTTTATTATCTGGGTCTTGATGAAGGGTTTCAGATGCCGACGAACTCCTTACCCTAGAGCCTCGACAAGGGACAAGAAAATTCGGCGAGAAGCGCGACAGGGCTGGCTTCGCATGACGCTCCGAATTGGAAGTAATTTCCTAGTAATAATTTTGTAAATACTGTCAGATAAAAGGGGAGACAGCGCATAGATGGAGCAGGGAAGGACATTGCTTGAATGTGTCGTGGATAATGAAACCTGCTGACCTAGCAAATTGCACTCAAATGGAACAAAGCGAGTGCATCCGTGAACAGTATTATTGCTAGGAAAATAGAAACTTCAGACAGAATTTATCTATGATATTCTTTTGAACTATATAAAATATGAGAGAGAAAAAGAAGGGACTATAATTGCGGATAGACATAACCTAGCTGATGAGAAAGTCATAGCTCGTCCACCAGAACATGAGTCCTCAAAGATTACCATCGCAGCAGCGTCCCATCAAAGCACCATTCCAACATCACTTCAAGTACTCTGAGAAAGCAAAGAAAACAGAAAAACAAGAGAAATGTAACCTCAATACTCGTTTCTATATCTAGACGTGACATCCCGGCTTCCGTTCTACGGTGTACCCAACTCCTCCCGTCGCATCGCGGACCCAAACATCCTGTAGCCATTTTGGAAGTCGTCTTTCAACAAGCGGGTTTAGCTCAGTTGGGAGAGCGTCAGACTGAAGTCAAACTTCAATCATCCGATATCTGAAGGTCGTGTGTTCGATCCACACAAACCGCAAAGTTTTCTTTTTGACCTTGATCGCTTTATTTTTGTTAGTCTTGTCTCCATTTTGTGTGGAGAACAGCATTGTGCGTGGTCCACAGGGCAATTGGAACCCTCAGTGTGCAAGCTCAGCAGTGAGCCAATGGACTGTCAGTTCCGTCTGCCAAACGTTTTCAGAGACCGCATTGTGTCTCTGCTCTTTTGGTTTCATATTTGATTGTCTCTCATATGCCGTCTGAAAGTTGCCTGTTCCAAAAGACCCTCTGGTAAGGTTTGTGGTATTGCCCCGAGTCCCACTCACGATAAAGGCGGATTCCATTTGTCGGCTAACTTTTCGGGATACTAACCAAGATGATAACAAACTGAGGCAACCACAGTTGTTTTTACGTCCTTTAACTAACACTTCAGCTTCCCAAAAGAGAGACTGTAGACAAAAAATAAGATCAAAACATAAAACCCATCAGTATGCAGGACCTCCACCAGCGTCTGGAGACACCACCATGGAGACCAGAGGCAAAAAGACGCAGCAAAAAACATACAACAGCGGGGATTCGCTGGTCGTCACCGACTCAACTACTAATCCGCCCCTTACTGGCTTGACTATGGGAGAGCGGACGGGATCCCGTATTTTCCAGTAGGTATGGTCGTATGTGCTTGGAGCGTCGAGATTTGCGGCTCATGTTCGACGAGGTTGGGAGGCAGTCGGTTTTTGATACCTGCAAGTCTAAAAACTTGCCAAGCAAGTGAAGTTGCTAAGATTAACCTATTAGAAAATACACAAGTAGGCTGTGTAGTGATTCCGCAGTTCAGCGCTTGAGGCCGCAGCGTCGAGCAAACCAGGCTGCCTCGAGGTGTTCACTGTTGACAGTGTGACACTAATGACGGCAGGCTCTTGGTACAAGTCAAAAGTACCCAAGGCTCCGGGAAATGCGAGGTATCGGATAGAACGGCTCAATGGTTGTGCGAGGCGTTTGACCGAGTGTTCGCGTGGCCCGTAGTTGTCTTGTTAGCCTGCTCATCCCCAAGTAGGCCGGGCGGAACGCCACTGGTATCACACATATTGCCGCCTGTTCTAGACAAGAAATAAGAGGCCAGGATTCCTTGAAAGACTGTTTACGATCCAAGCCACGGCGTTATGCCTGGACTTTCCTGTCTGGCGCCCCCCGAAGTTGCCGTAACTGCCGCCAAGCGCCTGGGGTCACAATCCATCAGGCTGAACGAGATTGAACCCTGGACTTCTGTTTAGTTTCCCTCCAGTCTAACACAGGCTACGGCCTTCTCAGCCTTGAACTTCCGTTGTGGCGTTCGGGCTGAACATGTCTTGGCAACTCCTGCAATAGAGTTGATTCTTTCTGGTAACCACTCACGACTTGCCACGGCAAAGACGGGCAGTTAAGATTGCAGGGGAGAGAACTGATAGCTTGAAAGGCCGAAAATATGGCCTTGGGGCGATAAGTTCTCACGTCAGCTTGCGGTAGAGGCTCGGTACTCAGAGCCTGGTTAACCATCTTTGTGGAGGTGAGCTTGCTTTCATATCAATGCGAGCGTAATGAAGACCGTGGAGATTTCTATCCTCGCATGAGTTGTTAGTATCCAATTGAAGCTGTCGTTATATAGTAAATTGTTAAACTCAAAGTACCAAGCATTCATCCTCATAAAGCCCCTTCAACATGCTGACTGTTGTTCTGACGAACCAGCGGCTGAGTTCTTGGCGTTTACTCCGCCGCATCCCGATTACAACCTCCACCAAATCAGCATCCCTTGAGGTATCCACGGCGCTTGCGAAGCGCCTCACTCGCTTAAGTCTGCCTCTACCAACAGCGATCAGCGTCAAGAACTTTGGTCGCTCGCAGGATCCCAAATGTCAAGCCCTAAAAACATGACCCAAGCCCTGAATCCTTCAAGCAGGCTCTGGATCTGTGGTTTTGAATGCAGTGGTGGGTTTAGTGCGACAGTGAGGCCGTGTTTTTGGCCCGGCTTGCTCGTGTTGTCGTTGGTAGTATCGCTGCGATCGTGCGCGTTGGGACGCAAGTCGTTGCTCTTCGGTTTGCGGCGCCTTTCTGGGGCGGCCTCGACATTTCGGCGCTGGCTAAGACATCATCTTCCACAAGACTTGCACTGCAATGCTTCGGCTTGTCCCCGGACGGCGACGCAAGACAGCAGCATGACTTCCCCCTTTATTGAAGACTGTTACGGCTTACATAACAATACCAATGAAACCTTTTTTTTGCTCTCTCTCCTTCAGCCAATTTTGATTATATTTATTGGTGACCTCACGCAGTCAAGAGGGATAGAGTGTGTGTAGTTTGGCCGCAACGGGACACCTGTCACTGCGGTCTTATGCGTAAGCGTGTTAGACCGCAGCGTCAGAGAGGGCCCGTCCGCGCTCCCTCGTAGGGAGGCAAGTGTCTGTATATTGTAGTAGTGCTATATACAGAGGGAAGGGGGGGTGAAAGTCGAGTCTTGACTGCGTGAGAGATGACGAGACACCTGCCGAGGCGAGCAATTGACTCCCCGTGAGGCAGTGATCATCACGTGAGGCAATCCCAATAAAACAACTCCCTATATAGATGAGTGTGTGGCGGTGGCTATGCTAGGCATCGATAACCCATGCATGTTTTCAAGCAACCCCGCTCACAGGATAATTCCACTCGTCACGACAGTCAAGCGAACGCACCTTGCCATGCTCGTGTGAGAATGCTCGGCAATCGAGCGGCACTACAACGGGACCAGACTAGCAGCGCTCCCCGTTCCGGATCAGACACCAGCGGGATCGTCAGGTCCCTCAGCTCTAGGTCTAGCTCGAGTCTTTCATCCGACGGAGGTTGCAAGCTGCATGTTGAGGATGAAGACTTCGATTCGGGGTCTGCTACTTCTTCTCCCTTAGCTGCATGGTCTTCCGCCCTGGATTCTCTGTCGTCAGATGGGCACGCCTGGGAGCACCCATGGCCGGCAGGCAGAACCGCATCCAGGGCTTGGTCATCGTCGGCACACCCTATGTCTACGAATTACGCTATTGAACCGACTCTCCAGTACTTAGACTTGATTCAGCGCTCGCCAAGCCCGGAACCTCTACGGCTAGGCGACACGACGTTTCGATACAGAAACCTAGATCCTCGAGGGACAGAGATTCGGCTACTACGCATACTTCCGCGGAAGTCGATGCAGATAGAATGCACATTGTTCCATGTCCTTCTAGATGAGCTTCACCCATACGTCGCCATCAGCTACGCCTGGGGCGATCCCGACGATACTCGTTCCCTGGTATTGGAGGGTCATGATTTTCCCGTCACAGTCAGCCTTTGGCAGGCACTCTCTCGACTACGGTCCGATGATAGCGAGGTAATCGTTTGGGTCGATGCCTTGTGTATCAATCAAATGGACCCGGACGAACGGAACCACCAAGTGCAAAACATGACCAGGATTTACGCCTCCGCAAGTTCAGTAGCTATATGGCTCGGATTGGACTATGATAACAGCCATCTCGCCATCGATCTGATCTTGGAGCTCATCAAAGCCTACCAGCATGATATCGAAGATTGCAGGGCCATCATCCAGTCGGATCATTGGCGGTCTCACTTTGAGGCACTCGCAGAGTTATTCAGCAGAGATTATTGGACTCGACTATGGATTGTGCAGGAGGTATGCAACGGTCAAAGAGTAGACGTGTACTGTGGGCCATCCAAGCTATCGCTCCATGAGTTCACTCTGACCTCACGGATCCTTCAGCACCATGAATATCACCTTGATCGAATGTTTTCTCCAGAGGATCTGACAAAGAAGAGAATGGCATTGGGGGCTGTTCTATGCGATCACGGCCCGGCAACGTTTGTGCCTGGACGCGAGAATTTGGGCCTCGATCTATGGCATGCGCTCGATCTGACCTGGAGGCACAAATGCCAAGATCCTCGGGACAAGATATACGGCATATTAGGTCTTCTGAAAGCAGAAGAGCGAAGCCGAATCCCGGTGAACTACAGCTTTTCCAAGCGAGAGGTGTATACTATCGCCGTGAAGCACATCCTAGACACTCACAAGAGTCTAGATATTATCTGTCGCAACACCTTCTCTTGCTGTTGGTCTTCGGAAGTCGCACAAGATCTTCCAACATGGCTGCCCGACTTCTTTGCCCCACCCCCGAGTCCGAGTCTTGGGAGATGGGGCCGCTTTGATGCTTCAAGGGGTATGCCTGCTGTGGCATCCATATATTCAGCACAGCGAAAGCTCAAGATGCTCGCTATTCCCATTGATAAGGTCGATCTAAGCGCAGTCTCTGTTCAACCCCTTGCCCCGTTTCAGGCAATTCTGACAACTTTCCTTTTGTGGCGCTCAGAAGTGATCCAGCTCTTCGGTTTCAGCGAGCTGCAACACCAATTATTCTGCAAGTTCTTTCGCGTCGACCCTGTTGTAGTACCGTCAAACGTCACGGCCCAAGCCTGGATGAAAGAGGTTTATACTACTGTCAACTATCTCCAGAAGCTATGGCTTCCCGGGATGGAAGTCGATGACCGGATCCTAGCCTTGGCCGCATGCCAGGATGGCATCAGGTTCGGGCAGCTGGCCACGGACAGTAGGGCTTTCAAGGCCCTCGACATTATGATTCGCGGTCAACGATTTTGCATCACGAAAGGCTTGCGGTACGCGGTAGTTTCCGGCAATGCTCGCCAAGGAGACGAGATCTACGTGCCTTTTGGATGCTCGACGCCGATCCTATTGCGCAGGGTCGGTATAGAGCACAAGTTTATTGGCGAGGTGTATATGGAGTATTATATGCACGGGTTGGCTATCCAAGAGCTTGAGCAGCGAAAGAGGAGTTTTGAGACTGTAATCTTAGTTTAACCTTTTAAAAGGTCAGCGGATAATTAACACGTTGAACTTTGAATCTGAATCAACCACTGGGCGAGTTGCCCTGCGTCTCCCGTTCATCGTGGTAGATGTCAAGAGGCTGGCAATTGTAACATAACAGGGAAAGGAGGGAATAAGATAGGGATAGATATAAATAGCCTTATCTGCTAGTACGGGGTATAAGCTAGAGCTAGGTAGAGATTTCAGTTAGGCGATATATTTATGCCTATTTTATAGTATAACCTCGTCCGGTGGGGGAAATAGGCGGCTTGCCTTGCGTGCAAGGGCATTAGATTTAATAAAGTGCGGGTTCATTTCTCTTTTCACGTTTTCTATATGTAATAAGACGCGTTGGATTTGGGATGGATGGATGGACATTATGATGTTGATGAAAACCTTGAAATATGTTTAATATGACCTTGACTGCTTATTACCCATGCCTGGTGACCACACTTCGATGTCACCAGTACGTTTTCAACATTGCAGTAGCCTTCTTCTTGTGTTGCCCGTAAAACAAACTACAACTTCGCTTTAATCTTGTCTCACTACCTTCTATAGCAATGCCTTCCAAGTTCTCGTGTCCTGGAGGAGCCATTACCTATAGTTGAATGTCTTCGCCTGTCCCTTCTCGGCCATCTACGCTCGTCTTTCTTCCCTTTTGTTTCTTTGATCTTGAAGCATGAGAGGAATACCCGAAGAATGAAAGGACAAGGATAGAGGGAAGTAGAAGCAGTAGGACCAACCCAACTGCTCCAAAGAAGTCGTATAGTAGATTGCCCAGATCCTTGAATCGGATCTGCATGCTGAGGACCCCAGCAGCGAGTGATAGCGGCAGAAAGATGGTGGCGACAAGGGTAAGCTGTTGAACGCCCCGAGTCTGGTTCGCGTTTCTGGCCAGTTCAAGGAACTTGAGCTCATGTTCAAGGCCATCTGAAAGTTTTTGCAGTTGCTCCTTGACTTCTCGACAATAGCCACGCAACTCTGCCTCAATGGGCATGAATAGGATCGCTGCTTTGGAGGATCCAGCGAAGGTGGGCGAGCCTTTGACGACCTCGATCAACGACTCAGTAGTTGACACAAGTTCCTGACCCATCTCTCGCAGACTTCGGCACTCGTGTGAATATTTAGTGATCTCTCTGAGATTCCACCGTCGCAACTCGGCCCAAGCTGGATCCATGTCGCTTTCCCTTCCTCTCCTATATTGAAGGACCAGACCTGCAAGAGAACTGGCAAAGGAGCCTAGGCAGGCATGGTGGAACTGTAGGAGAAGGGTCTTTTTCCAGTTCATATTGGTTCTGATGGAAAGATAGTCGATGTCAAGTGCTTCGAGTCGCGCGGATAGTCTCGTTGCCGCAAGGAATTGGTGGGCGGGGGGTTTACGGCCAATCTCCTCAGCAACTCTAGGAATGACAAACGTGCGACATTCTATTTCGACTGTAGTATAAGATGGGTCAGAAATGCTTCCAACTGGGTGAGGTACTCCCTACCTTGTCGTTTCATGTTCTCGTCCTCAAAAAGACGGATGTACCTCTGTACACGGGCGGGCGAAGATGTTTCGTACGTATCAATATGATACCATGTATCATGATCGTTCTTTCTCCATTGAGATCTGAGTGCTGTAAAGCCTGAAGCATCCTTAGTGTTAGAGGGGATCAGGCCATCCTGACGTTCCTCGTGTATCGTAAGGCGAACGCTGTCTGCATCTTGTGGTGGTAGGACAGGAGGATTGTCATTTTGTCCTCCGATGAGTTCATTTGTGTGAGAATCCCAGTCTTCATATCTGGTGAGTGGGATATCCCAGACGCCATGGAACCTCTTGTCCTTGCCGAGACGAACGCAATTATTCCACTCCGCATAGTCGAGGGGTCCTGCCCTATGCGAAGAGCGACCAAACAAGGCTTCCAGGTCAATGACAGAAAGACCGAGAGTCAAGGTGCCAAGGTGATCCATTGCTGAAGATGCACGTATCAAGTGATGTGTGGGAAGCAGCTGATGCGGTGAGGCTGCGCTATTCAGCGGGGTATCTTTCAGTTGGTTACACGTGATTATTAATCACATGGCGGGTTGCTTCGAGTGAGATTCTGGTATGTCGACAACAAGGGATGCTTGGGGTTTTGCTTGTATTATAACAGAGGGCGATAGTGTAAAGTACCTAAGTAGGTAGCGAGCGCCATGTTCTCAAAGCTCCACCCAGGATGCTTCCTTCACAGGGCTCAAACACACAACTCACCAAGCGAGCTACATAAGCAAGGCAGAGAAGCGCCCTTAGCATGCTATGAGAAAAAAAAAAAGCCAGCACCTAAAAGTGAAACATCAACTAGGACGCATATGATTGTCGAAGCATCAGGCAAAAGTGAGGGCTTGGCCGGGGATTGAACCCGGGACCTCTCGCAAGCTGTAGCCATTTGCTGACTGCCCAAAGCGAGAATCATACCACTAGACCACCAAGCCGGCTTATCTGATGGCGGCCGAGGACGAAATAAGTCACTATGAGGGTGACGCAGCTTACGGACGACAGATGAGAACATCCCTGCGTCAGACTCTTACCTTTTAAACATTTGGTGACAGGCATTCGTCTATTTTGTTGTGTACCTACTCAATTACTTCTGAGCGAATGGCACCGGCACTATCTACAAACAGCCTGGTACACTTGATTCACAACCTCAATGGCTATCGATTTGAGCACATGTCTACACACGCAATCCAGTGCTGCTTATCACAGTGTCGAGGATAGGCAGACGCAGTTGGATTTGAACGTGGCCGAAAAAAGGCGTCAAGCAGATTGCTATTATCTCTGGAAGTTCACTTAATCCAGATCAATTGATGTGATCCTCATCTAAATCAAAACAACTTCCCTTTCCCAGGAGCCAAGCCACTTATCCAATGGTTCCGCATTTCCATAGACGTTCAAAGTACCCAGCCCAATCCGTTCATACATATCACCCTTAGGTCGAAGAATTAAGCCCTTGTACGGAAGCTCGCGGCTTTCCGGACATCCCAATAAAAGAATGAGAATTTTTCCTAGCGGTGAAGGCGCAAGATCCAGTGTATCGAATTCTAGGTCAACTGCGTACTGTCCCTGCTCGAGTGTGACCTTCACGTCATCGTGATTGGTCTCGTCACCAAAGTCGATCGTCATTAGGGGAGCTTCAAAGCGCAGCATCCTCTTTGAGTCGTCGCTAAAGTCCATCTCATCTCGTACCGCGGGAAACATGTCGGATTTGGAGGGTTTGGCGTATCTGTAAGCCAAGGGTCCGGTGAAATAGGCCCTGGAGCCACAGGAAGCCCAAGACCACGTTGGAAAGTATTCGAGTTTCTTGCGATTTTTGATCTCATCATATGCAGCCCATAGTAATCCATCTGCGAGATTGGAGCTGAAGACGCCTGCAAAGTATTCCGTGTCATGCATAGCAGCAAGCCTTCTCCCCAGGCCTTGAATGGCAATGAGGCGATCCGTCTTGAAGGTGAAACCTCTGGAAAGGTAGTTTCCAGCAAGCTGAGTCCATACCGGTCCCAAGGCCTTCTCTGCTTTCAGATCAAAGATGCGATACATGTCTTCGGGACCAGTCTCCCACACCTCCCAGCCTTCGGGTTGGAATTCTGAAGCTGAAGACACGCCTGGACACTCCCAGAACAAACCGAGACTTGACCAATGGAGAGTCCGAACGGACAGTGTCGTTTCCTGAAGACACCAGCCTCGTGTCATCAGAGGCTCTCGTGGGAGCCAGTCCAGGATGTTTGGAGATGGACATGGGAAGTACATGCACTCGCTGCTTTTGGGATCAAAAAAGATGACACAGGCCTTTGCTGGATACTTTTGGGCGATGCGCTCGGCAAAGAGTCCTTCGCTGCTGTCTGAGGCTCCGGATGCTGCGATGAGACAGTGGGCATTGGAGTAATAGGAGCCCATTTTCGGGGCCTCTGCCTTCCAGTCTTCAAAGTATTTATCCTTTTCGTGAGACTGAATGATACAGAGAGCATCTACCCATAGATAGCGGATGCCTACAAGCTGGCTTAGCTTGATCGCATCTTGGATCGTTTTTGGGAGCTGAGATGTGTCAATGGCTTGCCGTCGGTCCTTGATGTTGTCCCGCGTCGTCTTGGCAGGGTCATTCCCGAGGCCCCAGCAGTAACTGAGGGCGAAATAATGGGGATTTTCGGTCGGAAAGTCTTCTGCAGGGACAACCAGTCGGACAGTACTGGACTGATCATGGCCAACATCGATCAGCCGCGTTGGAACGGGCTGGGTGTCGCCCTGTTCTCTCTTTCGGCGATCGCAATCCTTGTGAAGGCCCTTGCCAGTCGTGCAGTCATGGATCCATGGCTTTACGAGCTTTTCAACGAGGTGATTGAGATCATCATCGAGAGAGTCTGGAGCAAGCCCTGCATATAATTAGCCTCAAGGCATCATGGTATCAAAGTCTAGAGCAGCACGTTTGGCAGGGAGTCTATTCCCTTTGATTCCACCAAGGAGTCCATCTTGAAGCTTTGCAAACTCAAAGCTTTCATAATGTTCGGATTTGCCAATCTTGAAAGTGACGTGCAGGCTCAAAGGTGACTTCAACACCTCAAGTACAATCGGGCCCGAGTTTCGATCTTTTGGGTATGAGTCGTAATAGATAGTTGATGCTCGAAAACTGGCACAGAGGGGACAACCCGCAGCAGCTGACTCTTCGAGGGCGGCAAAAGATTCGTGATGGTTGATTGTGATGACTCGTTTTTGCTCGTTTGAGGCTGACTTTTTCAACTCCCACCAGATGTCCCGACATTTGTGGCATCTCCACTCGACAGTGTGGACGGACTCTTCGTTGTTCGCCATGTTGGCGAGGTTGAGGATCCAGAAAATATGATCAACGCGGGGAACAGTAGAGATGGATGGTAGGCTCCAGCTCAAAATGCAGGTCAGCCGCATGAGGCGCAGCACGATGAGGGACTTTTATTGGTTCGCTCAAGTGTTTTGTTTTTGGTTGCATGCTGCCGATCGCTGAGGACAAGAGGAGTTGATTGAAGAACAACGAGATTGTCGAAACTCGCTGTTTTCGAACCGAGGTTTAAAACTGCGTCTCCGTTCCGAGTCCTGAACCGATAAAAGAGTCTTCTAATTTGGAACAAAGTCCGATCAAAATTGCGTTGAAATTGCGTCTAATCAGGCTCAAATTCGAGTCGAATACGAATCTTATTCGAATCTAAAACGAAGCCGAAACTCCAGAGATCACAATACCTGGCTAGAGGAGGCCTACCCATCCCCCCTGTACCAGACCGTAGAGCATCATTTCTCAACCCGAGGCTGGATATCCTAGATACTCAAAATGACCCTCGACAGATCCCGAGGCATTGGACCATTGAGCTATCTCGCTTTCATTGGCTACCCAGACGATTCCAACCATGCCCATGGCATTCGTGAGAGCGTCTCGCTCAGCCCCAGAGTGTCGGCGAGGAACGAGGCACATCCAAGAAGAGGTCAACAAGAGATTGTGCGGCGGTGAAGGCGAGACTTCGTGTCCACGAGCCTTTAAAAACTCTTGATAAGCTGATTGCAAGATTCCGTGGGCTTTGACAACATCGTCGATGGTGCTGTTGGCTGGCAACTTCAACACAAAATGTGCGTATGGCACACCTGAAATACCACTCGTTACCTGGTCCGTTGACTCTGCCCGTGCCGGAAAGATCTGAAATCCTATCTCCTCAGGTTGCGGGCATGGCATGATCTGCATATGCTTGTGTCCTTGACTAGAGCCTGATTCGGCGCCGCAGTTGTAAAACATCATCAAGCGCGACTCTGCCTCGGTTCTTGAAAGATGTTGTAGTACGGCCCACGATGCTCCAAGATCGGATGCGTCAAGCAAGTCAGACTGAGGCGCGTATTGGCGAGTGACAAGGATAAGACTTGGACAGTAGACGCAGTACATGTTGAGCATGAGAGTATGCGAAGACCCAACGTGACATAGTGTAAACTCTGGATCAGGATTGGCAAACGGATTACGCTTGACATTGTTTGACTTGCGCTCTGGTGCGTCGGCTGGGAGAATTGGCTTCTTGTCAAGCTGCGGCGCCAGTTGAAATGCCACTTTCAAGACATTCTTTTGGTACAGGGTTGTTTCATATGGGCCATGGAATAGCTTGTTGTTTGCCTTGAGATCATCGAAGCGTGTGAGTGCTTGCCCCCAGAGGGTTTCGGGAAGAGAGAAAGGAGCATCTTGAGTAGTCATCTTGAGTATGTTGCATCTAGGAGGTGCGAAGTGAAGAGAGTAGAGAGCCATAAGATTGTAGAATTATGTCGTGATCAGCGCTAAAAAGAACACGTGGTAGCTTTGCTCCACCACCGTAGGCTATTGAGCAACGGACAAGCTGCTCTCTGCATGCAACCCCAACCCGCTCTCTTCTCCAAAGTGTTGGGGATGACCCTTCAAACTGACTCTTATTAGGCATTGACTATGTTCATGCCCCGGCGACTTCTAATAGCATTGCGTGCTGACCTTGGCGAATTTCGATTTCTTCTATCCTCCTCAGCGCTGTTTCAAACATGTTCACGGACTTCCCATCGCTTCCAGTGACGCTGGCGGTCCCACAGATGGGCCCAACAGGCTTCAATCCCACCCGCTCTATCTGGTTTCCACGACTTTTGGGCTGCAGCTTCATCTTCTATTCCATACCACCGTATCTGATCCTCTTGGCGCCTTCTCTGCTCCTCATCAGGTGACTTGTGCAAGATCCATCCCGGAGTCCTAACATCGTTGGCCAGTCGCCAGATGGGGTCAGATGGGGTTCGGCAGCTCCCTAGACGATGACAGGTCCTAACTTCGCAATTCCATCCCGTAAGATCGTTCTTCCATACAGATACCAAATAATCTGTAAAGCAAGAGCGACATGGCCGCCATGAACTCGGCTGTGTGGTAGAAAAGGAAGCATTCTCATGTTTACATATTGGTAAATCGAGACTGTTATGTAGGTTGAAGAATTCGCTTCTTTCTACTAGGGGACCGCGGATAGAGTGAAACCGAGCAATGTAAAGCTCGCTGTCGATGATCCGTGCTTCAGAGACATGCGTGAAGGTCCAGGCATGTGTAAAAACATCCGAGTTGATCGTGCGGGAATTTCGGACTGTTCTCTGGCGATCTCTTGTGAGGTATTGATGACCCTGAGGGTGTTTATCGAGAGGGAAGTGAGAGTCGATGGAACCCGTACTGAGGTTGATGAACCGTTCGAATTCGTACCTGTACTCGAGACACCCAGGTGGTAATCCATACGACTCGCCATACATATGCCGATTCACGGTCAAGCGCGCCTCGGCAAAGTTAACCGCTGGCCATTGCATTTTTGGGATCCAAGCCAGAGGGTGGTAATTCACAAAGTCCAGAGGCGGCTGCCCACCCACGACACACGGCGACCCAGCCGCATCTCTAGAGAACAGCGGACTTGGCCAGATGTCCGCCATGTCAGAAATAGAAACCCATCGGAAGATAGCAGGTTCGGCGCAACTCAAGTGGCCCCGGCCCGAGTCGATAGCGCAGAGTTTGCGGCAGTCGAAGCAGAAGGCCACTGTGGGATCATCCTTCTCAAGCAGCAAAAGGAGTTCATCTCTTTCTGATAGCTCCAAATCTCTCGAAGAGTCGGAGGGAGTGTGGCCGGTGTGGTATCCAAGGACTGGCACTCTGCCGGTTGGGAAGAGGGTGGTGAAAAGGGGCTTGGTTGTAAGAGCGAGAGCGACGTAAGAGCGGGGAGGGAGGTGCTCTAGGATCATATAAACGATTTCCCAGGGAAGCGAGAGCATTTTGGTGTGATTTGGAACTTCAATGAAGGTATTTGGTAGATATTGTCTGACGCTGGGGTAGAGTGGTAAATTGTTGGTGAAAGAAAAAAAAAACGAATCATCGAGGCGCCTGGGGAGGCAATTTATTTATGCACTGAATTTAATTCAAAACGTCAACATCATACTTTTGGCTGGTTTGTTGAGTCACAAATCCAAGATCAAACTTTCGGCCACTTTAGAATTTCTTCCAGATTCGGGCCTCCAGTAGACGAAAGTTAAGCATGATCAGCTCTATTATTATTATCTGTAGTGATGACAAGAAGCCATAAGCCACAACAGCAGAAAAACGCTGTCAATAATACATGACATTATTAAAACTCAATCCCGAGAGTACCTGGTTTAATCCCGGGTTTTAGATGAGCCATGTTGACTCCGGCGGGCGTAGGTGCTTGAACAAGCCAGTTCTTGGGTAACCTAGTGCAGTCACGGCCAAATGTGCTATAAAAGGTGATCATTATCGCCACTCAAAGAGCCGCTGAACTGTCTGGGGCTATCCTGATTCTATCAATGACATCGTTGTCAGACACAGGATGAAAAACACACGTAGAGACACAAGGCAACATCAAAACCCAATGCTGCAAAACACCGTGTCTGGGATTATTCAAGTCTACTGCCAAATGGAGCACTTCAGAAAGTGGTGACGCCTGGGCTGATCTTCTCCAGAATTTCAGACAGCTCTTTCCACACCTTTTTCTGCGCTGCTTCTCCATCCTTGCTGCGAACCAAGGCTGACAGTCCATCATTGTCCACCACTCCATCTACCATGTAGGCGCCATGGCTCTCAGGTCCAACAGATGCAGCTGCGACCAGGGTCCGACTACCTACCTCGGTGGAACGGGCCAGGAGCAGCTTTAGAATGGCAACCATCCACCCATCTTCACGTGTTAGCTGTGAATGGCACATGCCAGGCTGTAGCATGTTGACTATCACGCCCGAGCCTTCGAGTTTTGACGCCAGCTCACGAGCAACAAAGACCTGCAAGAGCTTTGAAGCTGGGTAGCGCATGTTCATGTTGGCCGTGGTCTCGTCGTCGAGTGTCGTAAATGTGTTGTCGGTCTTCCACTCTGGGAGATCAGTCCATGCGTGGACCTCGCTGGTCACCACGGATAAACGGGGGGTTGCTCCTTGATTCTTCTGGGCCGTCGCTTTTAGCGTAGGAACCAGCAGGAGTGCTAGCAGAAATGTGCTAATGACGTTGACAGTGATGTTGCGCTCGTGGCCCTCGGCGGTGCTGTATCGTGTGGTTGCAATCCCAGCGTTGGCCACGACAACGTCTAACCGTGGAAGCTTGGCGGCTCTCGCCCCAAACGCCTTGACTGACTCGTATGAAGCCAAGTCCACCTCCCAGACCTCGCAGACCCCGTCTCGGCCAGTGGACTGTTCAATCGATTGTTTGGCGAGATTCCCCGCTTCGACGTTGCGCACGGCGAGGATCACACGTGCAGCATCAAGTCGGGCAAAGTGACGAGCTGCTTCCAAGCCAAGCCCGACATTGGATCCCGTCACGATGATGGTTTGGCCGGTAAAGGTTGACGTCGGGTACTTTGGTTTGACAAAGAGCTGAGAGTATAAGAAGCCCATCGTGATGAGAGTTGACAGGTATATGATGCTTGAAAGATGATGTAGCTGTAGGCTTGAAGGGATGGCCCATTAAGAATCGCGTTTATACGAAAAGTTGGTGTCTTATACTTGCTGGTTCTAGGCACCGCAGGGATAGTCAATTCACTGAGGTGATAGCATGGAGATAAACTTGGCTAAGTCCGCTTGGATCTCGCAGATCTAGACCCACTTCTGCTCTAGCCTGGAGGTCAAATCTGCTCTAATTTCGCCCCCTGAAATACGCACAGGTCCAGTGGTGGTTTGAGGGCTCCCTATCCAGTAGACATACCGAGACCGAATCCGAAACCGATAAACGCGGCTCGGGTACCAAAAGAAATGACCAGCCGGCTAAGAAATCTTCATGGGGTTGACGACCGATTATTTTGGTACCTCTTGGACAGGGTGGCATTCCCACCTTTCAACGTTCCAGACCTTTGCGGGCTGTCGGCGAAAGTTGATGCTTAATTCGCCGAGTTCCGTTGGGTTGCTCAGAAGTCCACCCCCCACCGCTTCCTCGAGCCCTTGACCAAGCTTAATTCGCCGAGTAAGGACAGAGAGCGGGGGACAAAATACACGAGACTGAATCGGCTGTGCCCTCGCCCCCCTGAGTCTCATGTTTTATGTCCCCCTTGGAGAGCTAATTCGGCGAAGCATGCCCTATTTTGGAACACCATGTACTACGTGGTATGTATGTGGCTGACTTGATGACGCTGTTAACTCCGTAGCTACGTATGTCTGTTCAGGAGACAAACCATCTCAGCGACGGTCTATGAAACGGTGATCGGGCCTATTAGCAGTATATCAAGGGAGGCTCCCAGAAGTAGACTCAGTGATTCCTCAGCACCTCACATTATCACCAGAGATTTTACTGTCATCAATTCTTCACTACGTCCTCATCTACCATGGAGTTTAACCTGCCCGAACCCCCAACCGAACTTGGCCGCTACCGCATCCTCTCGCCAAAATGCGGTCTCCGTGTGTCTCCCCTTCAACTGGGCAGCATGTCGATCGGCGATGCTTGGTCCTCTTTCATGGGTAGCATGAACAAAGAGCAGGCGTTTGAACTCCTCGACGCATACTGCGCTGCCGGTGGCAACTTTATCGACACGGCCAACGGCTACCAGAATGAACAGTCGGAAGCGTGGATAGGCGAGTGGATGGCGTCTCGCAAGAACCGAGACCAGCTCGTCATTGCGACTAAGTATACAACCGAGTACAAGGCGCATGAGCTGGGAAAGGGAAAGACACCTAACCACTGCGGGAACCACAAGAGGAGCTTGCACATGAGCGTGCGAGATTCTCTGGCGAAGCTGCAGACTGATTACATTGACATTCTCTATCTGCATTGGTGGGACTATACCACGTCGATTGAGGAGGTGATGAACAGCCTGCACAACCTGGTAGAGCAGGGTAAGGTGCTCTACCTCGGTGTCTCTGATACTCCCGCATGGGTTGTCAGCGCCGCAAACACCTATGCAGTCGCCCACGGGAAGACACCCTTCTGCATCTACCAAGGTCGCTGGAACGTCATGCTGCGCGACTTTGAACGGGAGATTATCCCAATGGCCCGCCACTTCGGCATGGCCCTGTCGCCTTGGGACGTTCTCGGCAGCGGGAAGTTCAAGACCAAGAAGCAAGTCGAGGAGCGCAAGAAGAGCGGTGAACCTCTTCGAAGTCTGTTTAGCGGCGACTCGAGTCAGAATCAGACGGAGGAGGAGATAAAGATGAGTGAGGCACTTGCCACCGTGGCAGCAGAGCATGGAATTGAGTCGGTTACTGCCATCGCGCTCGCCTACGTCATGGCCAAGGCACCCAACGTCTTCCCTCTTGTCGGCGGGAGAAAGGTCAATCATCTGCACGACAATATCCAGTCGCTCAAGATCAGGTTGACCGAGAAGCAAGTTGAGTACCTGGAGAGTGTGAAGCCGTTCGACGTCGGATTTCCCAGTAACTTCCTTGGAGAGGATCCGAATGTATCTGGTCGCGCAGGGGGGCTGCTGGCTCAGTCTGCGCCTTTGGCATTTGTTCGATCTTCTCGGGCAATTGGGTATGACAACTAAAGGCAGTGACGTTGTTAGAGCGAAGGTTGGTCAAGTGAAGGATGGGATTACATAGTTGAGTTGAGGTAGTTCAATAAAATTCTGCAAAACTTGTATAATCAGGCTGTGGAAATCTTTTAGGGCTCTGTGGTAATTGCGAGGTTCTGAATGAGGCCAGGAGACAGAAGAAACAAGACTTGGAACCTCGAAGGCCATCTAACTGGTCTTGCCTGAGACTCTCAAATAACCTAACACGAGGCGTGTTAGTACTTGAATCATTATGTCAGAGACCGATGTGTTAGCATTAGGATATGATGCAATGATGTGTTGATAATGTGTTCTTTGTTATGGTTGAAGCCCAGCCCTCAGTGGGATAACCGAGCCAGAAGACACCGGATCTTTGTGTCGTCCAATAACGTGGATCTCGGTGATGGAGGAATGGCTGATGTGACAGTATTTGTTCTAGGGCACAATCAGAAACCAACAAAGCTGAGCCTCTAAGCAATCTGTAGAAACTCAGTATAAAAACTACCTGTTTGCGCGCACCTGAGAGCTCGGTTTACTGATGGTCGTCAAATCAGCAAGGCAATCGGAGTGTACATAGTGACAGAAACGCGCAAAAAATAAACCTCAAGCTTGAATGGCCGAGTGGTTAAGGCGGTGGTCTTAAGCACCACTCCCGTGAGGGATCGTCAGTTCGAATCTGGCTTCAAGCAGGTTCTTTTGTTCTTTTTTTTGCTGCCCATTTCCAAAGTGGGTCACACATGTTTGTTTCCCTTTGTTCTTATCAACAAACACGGATCCATCACGACACATCTCGAGAGGAAGGGCACAATGCCGCAAGTCATCACCTAACACGCCTCTCAAGTGTACGCACCATCAACATCATCGCTGTTCACGGCCTGACCTCTGGACATACGGTACGCGGCCCGCCCAGCTCGAGAATCCCCAAGATTCATCATCATCGCGCAGAATATACCCTCCAGGCAGCCCTCGCCTCGCCTCGCCTCTGCGACGTCATGCAGCATCAAGTTCCACGGTAATCTTGTATCGGGAACTGCATGCTTTGCTATTGTCTCCGAGACTCCATTTCGGCGACTGGGAATGTCCCTATAAACCATTCGCTCGTCCCTCGCTCGCAGCAGCCAAACCTCCTCCTTTGTTCTCTTTCAGCTTCCACCTTGATCGACCACGAACCGTCTCCCACCATGGAAAGCGAAAATACCAGACAGCAGGGAACGCCGGAATCGCGTCCACCTAGCTTACCAGACCCGGCTCTTTATCAGTAGCAGGATAGCATGCTACTCCGACTTCCCCAGGAGCTTCGTCTCAAGATCTACACACACTTCTTCTCTTCGAAAAGACTTCAATGGGATGTCAGCTGGGGCAACAAGGCCCCCTATCCAAGAACAAGGCCTCGACAGACTCTCGCTCTTGTCCGAGCTTGCCGCCGAGTCAGAGACGAGATTGGCGATAGCTGGATCGGCCAGATTCACCTCACCTTCAAGACGCCTGAAGCTATGCTGGATGTATTAACGGCATTGCCTGTTGCGACTCTCTCAAAACTCCGGCATGTACGAGTCATTGCAAAGAAGTTTAGGACTGTACCTCTACCAGGCGGGGCAGGGCTTGGCTTCTATCATGTCGATTCCATGTTCAAACTTCTGCCAGGTCTCCGTCTTGATACACTGACGGTACAAAACACCACCACCAAGTCCACGCATGCAAGCTACGAAAATCTAGACAAGTATATCTCGAAAAGCTGCGGGTGGAAGGAACTTTACTTTATCAGCATGGACTCTGCAATTCTTGGATTTCCGATCATCAACGTTATACGCCATCCACAGCCGGCACACTGGCAGCGCGCCATGGAAGCCAGGGATGGCGTTGAAACCAAACCCTCTGTCACCATCTATCGCTCCACTCTATGCGATGTGCCTGGCTCAGTCTTGGACCCCGACACCCGGGTTTTGTTCGAACAGGACCTGCCTGACGATTGGATAGATGGACTCCCCCCTGGGACTAGCGGAGATGAAGCCTTAACTAAGGAGGGCGAGTGTGGGAAAGAGATGATGGTGGTTTTCAAGAGAGGCGTTGATGTTGACTACGAGGAGAAGGAGGGATCGCCGCTCCTTAAGAACGATATCCGTCGGAACGCTCCGGGGATGACGTGGCAAGAGATCCGGCGCGTCAATATGGAGGCTGGATACATTCATGCTAATCATTCTATGTATTCGGATTATAAATGGGAATCAGAAGAAGACGACTAATGCGGATACGAACATGAACTGGCACGGAAGGATCAATAGACTCTTTACTTATCGAACTGAATAAATTGCCAAGCTCTATCTGTTGGACTTTCATCACTGCCCCTCCTAATGTCCCCGGGACGCACTCTTGGCGCCGCCCAGATCCTTTCATTCATGCCTTAGCCTCGTCCCGTCAATCTTTCATATAGATACTCACCATCCTCACTCGAAGGAGGCGAGATACCATCGCAATCCTCATAGTACTCCTCTGCCTCTTTTTGACGAGGAGAGTCGTGATCAATCCAGTAGTCAATAAAGTTATCTGCTTCATCCTCCGCCGAGCATGTTAACCTCTGGAATGCTTCTTCACCATCCTCACTATCCTCTTCAAATGGAGGTTCAGGACCATCTTCGGGCTCGAGAGCATGAAGCAAGTTGTCTTCTTCGTCGATCTGTCGGTCTGGGTATGCCTCGAGTGAGTTTTCCAATAGATATTGAGCCTCCAACTCGGCCTCGTCATCATCATCCAGATCCATATCGTCCATGGAGTTCTCCTCTGGATCCATGTCACTGGTCGGGTACTGTTCTGGTGAATAATGCCTCCGTCTCAAAAATTCAGACTCTCGGTAAATGTACCCCAGCCGATCTACTGAAGGGCTTCGTGGATACCTGTTGTAGTAGTACAAGTCGTACATTGGGGCGTCATCGCTGACGCAATCTGGCTCTGTTTCGGCGAGCCTCTTTCTGTCTTGAGCACATTCTGAACATGAGGTATGCTTGCAGCGCTGCGAAGGCTGTTTCCAATAGTCTTCATCCCCGCCGGTCTCTGGGTATCGTTTGTCATCCCAATACGGACAGAGGGATTCATGTCCAAGCCATAGTCTCTCAAAGTCTTGTCTGCTGTAGTTCTTGGTGTATCTTGGGACTCGAGGATAAAATGCTCTGAACTGCTTGAGGTCATACCCGCATATTGCAGCAGCTGCGTCCCAGAGATCACCGCGGTATGAGCCCTTGGATGAATACTGATTGTCGTTTTCATTGGGAAGATATGCTCTCATTGAAACTGTGTTGTCGTGATGGTCGACCGCGGAGGGGTCTGCGCCCTGTCGAATTAAGTAGACAAGAGTCTCAAGTTCATCCCTATCTTCTGTCCGATGAGCGGTGTACACGAGACTATGCAAGCACGTGAAACCAAGAGTTTGATGATCGTCCGGAGACCAGGATTGAGCTATCCGAGCATTCATGTCGGCCCCAGCCGCGACAAGCATACCGACTGCTTTTCGCTTGCTCGTTGATCTCGGGTTGGCCATACAAATCTGATGCAACCTCGTTCTGCCGTTCATATCTGAGCTCTCAAAGTCATGCAAGGCAAAGTGACCACCGTGCTTCAGAAAGAGCTCCACGGATGGCTGTGCAACATTAGCATCGAGACGTGGCAAGAGGTGGACTACTTACAATGTCTGAGCTGCAAGCAGCAGACAGGGGATTGTCCCATCCTGGGTAAGATAGTGTTGGGTCGGCCATGTTCTCGAGTAACACCAATGTAGTATCGTGACGACTCAACCCTGTGATGTGACTGAGCGCAGTTCCACTGTTCTCTCCCATTTCGTCGACATCTGCACCAGATTCAATAAGAAACTTGCACATGTCGACGCTTCCTGCAGCTGCATACTGGACCAAGGTCAGCTCCAAGGGTTAAGTAACGTTGCTTCTACTGATCTCACATGTAATAGAGGCATGCCCTGCTCATCGTGGTCTCTGAGGCTTGCCTTTCCCTCATCCAACAAGATGCGAAACTCCTTGAGTTTGCCCTCTTGCACCAAGCGAAATACGGGTGATCCATTGGGAATAATCGGGCAAACTGAAATACGTGGTATGCTGTGGATACTGCGATCAAACAACTGTCCCTGAGAGACTGAGACGGAAAACATCCACGGCGAGGCTGAGGGGCGGAACATGATGTTTGCGACGAAATCTCGGTGAATACTTGCATTTGAAGAGGAGTTGGATCTTTGAGAGACCCTTCTTCTTTTGTTTATGGATACGGTTAGGAAGCCGTGCTCGACGTCGATTTCTTCTCTTGCTCGTTTCTGCTTGATTATGGCGCCAGTTGGTAGATGGGCGCGGAGATGAGTAGAGTTGGGAACTGACTCGTCAGCTTGGTTCTCGTTGAGACTGAATATAGAGCACAAGGTGGTACCTGGTTGGTTGATGGCAACTATCGGAGCCGATAACATCAAGCCTTCGATAAGCTTCAAGTCTCTCCGTACTTGACCGTCATCGTCTTCCACTGCATATGGATTCGAGGTTGCCTTTCCCTTTTCTGTCTGTTTGACAGACACTTTGTCTCTGGCTATCAGAATGAACTTTCTCAAATCGTCGATGATTTGCTCTGCATCATCGGCGTCCAGGGTCAGCCCATCGTGATCGACGAGACTCGACAGGCGTGATATGCTCTCTTCGAGTTCTGAGCAAAGAGTCATGGTCTCGAGGTTCTGGGTGATGGAAGCTGAAGCGTCCTCGGCGGCATCATCATGTGAAGTCGATGCGTCATTGCTGTCGAGACGGGAATGAAGCCTTGCCACTTCACCCAATATTTGCTCCAGGATTCCGGTTGTTGTCGTCGCTTGGTTGTCAATCTTGGAGGTTGTATCCGAAATAGCCTGCGCCTGGAGCAAGCCGAGATACAGGTTTGCCTGTGTCGTCTTGTCTCGTACTCTGGTTCGTGCCTCCTCGAGCTCCTCCTTTTTTACATACCCCAGGATACCCTTATACACCCGACTTGACCGGCTACTGTCTGGCTTCTTCTTGAACTGCTCCAGCCGGTTCTCGATGCCGGAAAGCTCAGTTGTACAGGCCGCCAGCATATCCTGGAAAGACGCGAGGGTACTGTTCGGTGCATGGCTCAGAGGGCAATGCGTTAAGCGTCCGAGGACTGACTGTAGAAGCTGGATGTCCTGTGCGAGCTCGCGTACTATCCTCGGGGCGTCCTTGATTGCGGAGAGTGATTCATGGATCACCTTGGCCGATTTGAGGGCCAGTAGCACAAATGCTAAAGTGCTGGCACCTGTGCCGATGGCTTCCATGGTTACACGAGGGCGAAAGCGCGCATTGAGCCGGATGCGTCAGTTACGAGAGGTTGATGCTTGATAGAGACCGTCGAGAATTGATAGAGATGTTGAAAGAGTACGATCATGCCAGGCTGCCCGCTGGGCAGTTTCAGCCGCAGTGGCTATGTGAGGCGGTTTAAGCGCTGTGAAAAAGGCCTCGACACGTTAAGCCAATGGGGGGGTCATTGTTTGCAGGGGGTTGCGCATCGCCAGCCTTGGCGCTATCTTTCCCCTCTCCCTTGGGGAGGCATTCTTTGTGTTTCTCTTCAGGATAAGATCATCGTCTCCTCGAAGATTCACTTTGCGGCCAATCATCGTGGATGGACGGAATTGGGACCTAGCGAATCCACCCCTATGCCTTGGCCCAGAATGGACGGCGCGATCATGACGGGAGCCCGGCTTTGTAGGGTAGATATTTACACCTTTTTAACGCTCGCCGAGGTGAGGCGCAGCGGTTATCAAAGACCCCTCGAAGTACAAACAATGATAATTTCAATAATGATATTAGAATCAAAAAGTATATCAGTCTAGATATTAAATAATTCAAATTAACCTAAACTTATATTCCTTTCTTACTCTTATATCTCTTCTTATTCCTTGTTCGTCGAGGTTGCTGTAAGCTGTCTCTTTGCAATGCTTCCCGAATCCCCATTCTCCTCCTCCTCCATCGTCTGCGCAGCACGGTGCCCGATGATGACGCCGCGCGTGTAGACCATGCCGTCAAAGAGCTCATCTATCTCCTCGAGTGTTCTGCCCTTCGTCTCCACAAATAGCAAGTACACGACGATCAGGATGCCCAAGTTCCAGCTGCCGTTGATGGCGTAGAACTTCCAGCCGATCTTCTCGAGGGCCAGCGGGGCGGTGTAGAGATTCAGGAAACTGAAGGCGTAGCCGATGGCTTGGGCGACTACCACGCCCTTGGCTCGCTGGGAGTAGCGGAGGACTTCAGGGGGGTATGTATAGGCAAGAATCATCCTTCATCGCTGTCAGTAAAGTCTAGATTGAAAGAAAGAGTGGGAAGACATACCAGCTGGTGGATACCGCGAGGAGGAACAGACCAACAACAACGACGGCACCAATAGCATATCCTGTTTCGTTGGGGTGTTCATCCGAAAGGTAAGAAAGACCAGAAAGCATGCCGAACAGAGCCACAGTGGCAGAGGTTCCAGCGACTGAGGGAAATGTCAGTTTCAACCAAGATGATGGGTCGGAGCGGTCAGACTTACTAAGAGGCTTGCGAGCGCCAATTTTGTCGATGAGGAAGACGCCTCCAACACTGCAAAATGCCTTCCAGAGGAGCAGACCAATGTTGATAAGGATTACAGTTCTCCTGCTTTCGATTCCGAGCTTGGCAATGAGGAATGATGAGAAGTAGCTGTGATGAAGGCGTCAGGGATAAGGTTTAATCATTGGAGAACTGTGAACTTACAGAATCATGTTTCCTCCCAGGATCTGATAGAAGATGTTCATAAGGACAGCAATACTGAACCGCTTCAGGTTGGGGGCTGCATTCTTCATCAGATGTCGTCGAGCTGCAAGGGCAAAAGTCAATCATACCTGGGGATACAAGGTCCTTCCAGCCTCCATCGTTCTCCTTCTCATGCTCCAGGGCGCCAAGAATCTCCTGGCTTTCAGCGACAATCATTGGATGCTCGGTATCACCGTCTGCGTGCAAGCGAGCGAGGATCTCAGTCGCCTAGACCAATGTCAGCAGAGAATGGACCAAGAGTGAAGCAGAATCTCTTACTTCTTCGCCGCGCCCCTTGTAGAAGAGCCATCTTGGGCTTTCCTCAACAAACGGCAGGAGACAGAGTGAGACAATAGAGGGCACCGCCTCTCCCTTGATGTGTGTCAGATATGTAAGAACCGTTTCTTGGGGCACTCACCAGCATGATCCCCCTCCATGCCCAGTCTGACTGCTTGTCATAGATCCCTAGAATGATGCAAGTGACCAAAAACGAGGTGAACGGCACCGAGACGAGGACTGAGCTCGAGAGTATGGACCTGTACTTGGGCGAGGCCAGCTCCATTACCCACATGGGGGCGATGGAGCCGTTTATGATGGTGGCGAAGCCAATGATGAAGCGACCGACGATGAGCTGGGCGACTGAAAACCATGTGTGAGCCTGAGTCTGGATGAGATGTTGGTAGTCATCACTTACTCTTGCCCGCTGACGCCTGCAGCACCACTCCAAGGATGATGCAGACTGAGCCCATGCCAAGGCCTGTCTTTCGTCCCCAGCGATCCACAATGGGGCCAACTACCGGAGAGCCAAAGATGCATCCGGCGCTGACGATGGCGACGTTGAGACCGATGAGATCACTGTCGAGGTTGAAGTCTGCCGAGCTGTTAGAGGAAGGCCTTGGCTGAGTGTGGTTGACCAACGTTCAAAGTACGGCTGGACCGCGTTCAAGTTGTTGATCATGCCGGCGTCGTAGGACAGGATACAGATGTTGGACATGGCCACCACTAGGATGAGCACATGAGAAACGACTGGCCCCAGAGACAACAAAGCCATGATGAGATGAGTATTGAAGCAAGATGGTTTTAGGTTCTGATTGATGTCGATGTGATCTGACAACGTGTTTGTAACCTCAATACCATAACTTGGAAGGGCAGACGTGTATTTGTAGACACACCGCATAGCCCGTATCTCCAAGCTCGAGGCGGCGTCGATAACACACAGCACAGGGATGGGATGTGTCTCGAGCCCCCTCCCCCGAGGCTGTCCAAGTGAGGAAAGAATTGAAACTCGGGAGTCGATCTGAATCCCCGTTTCAATTGTGGGCCCGAGCAGACGCAAGCCAGGGCCCGGCTTAGTCCTGGTTCATGCAGAGAAACCTGGGGTCGAGCTAGCCCGATGAAGCTATCATGGCTTGAAAGCCGGCTCACATGGTATCTAGCTTGTACCTGTGCACATTGCAATATCATCCAACTGTTGGTTATTCGTGTTATTTTCTTGCGTGTTTTATTTATTTTGGGTTATTTTTCACTACAAAATGCTGCTACTGATCATGTTCTCCAGGCTCATCAAGAACAGCCTCCTCTTGCTCTATCTCTCCTAACCTCTACCTGTGAGATAACGTATCTTTACCCTGGTCTACTACAAAGTGACCCCTCCTCTGACAAACTCTGTCTGCGTCGACCCCCTCTTCAGCCAGAGATAAAACCCAGGCCCAGCCTCAAGAAAATGACCAGTCCATCCTAGCCCGCCGGTGTATTTTCCCGAGTATCCCGAGACCAGCAAAACTTCGGCCGAGCATCACCGTCTTCGCGTGGCGCTCAATAACCCCGCTTCCCGCTGTTGAACAACTGCCAATTATCGATAGCTGGCATTTCCTTGTCAACAACAGAGACAGGGGCACTGATAGCTTGTGTGCTGTGTCGGTAAACAACTATGAGATACGGGCATGTTGATGTCGGAAAATTCACTGCTAACCCGATCGCAAATGTGTCATTTGCCGGGCTTTTAAGCCACGTCAAAGAAAAAGGCAATGGTCAGGTCAGATGGACGGAGGATATTGGCAGTTGACCAGTCACATGTCGGGTAATTCTAAGCTACTCTCGTGCCCATACCCTCATGCAGCCGAGTTGACCATCAGTCGTCGAAGCGAGCACCTGGGTTATTTTTTCTTGAGTCGACAAGTCGCTTTGACACATCATGTTGCATAGTTACGTGTACCACTACATCACGCTCGTATTTCGAACTACCGTGTCTGGGCTATCTAGACGGGTACCCCCAGAATGGAATGCCTACCTTTGCCACCGAGTGCTTTCAGGTTTCAGACCATCATATCAGCCAGCATTAACAACAAAACCAGAAAGGGGGTCGTGAAGTAAGAACTTGAGTAGCCAGGATGGACCTAGGCACAGAGTACATCCAAGTGTTACAATGATACACTGCAAGACTGATCTGACACAAATATTTCTATTGTTCAAATATCTAACTGTTCCAAAGATGTAAGGAATAAACTTGGTAAGGACAAGCAAGCATCAATGGGACCATCAAAGCACCCTTTACCAATATCCACCCTCAGGCGGAGAAACAGCCACATCGTCAAGATGACCCACGACTCCCTTCTTAATATCCTCAGCCACCTTGGGAAACTGCTCCGTGGCAAATTGCAGCGGGTCCCACGGCTTCAGCTTCGGAAACCTCTTCTTCGCCCACTCCTCAGGCGCCGCCTCGATGTCGTCCCAGGGAATCTTGTAGAACGCATCCCTATTCGTCTGCCCGCTCTTGTGCACGGCGTTGGACCGGTGGTAACGGATTCGCTGCGCTGCCTCTAAAGCGAGCTTGACGTCTCCCTCGGACATGGCCAGGCACTCGGCTACCGTGACGGCGTCCTCCAACGCCTGGGACGCGCCCTGGCCGGCGGTTGGCAGGTTTGCGTGGGCTGCGTCGC
This sequence comes from Ascodesmis sphaerospora, assembly GCA_027569015.1. NCBI lineage: Eukaryota > Fungi > Ascomycota > Pezizomycetes > Pezizales > Ascodesmidaceae > Ascodesmis > Ascodesmis sphaerospora. The sequence continues at coordinate 194,016 of JAPPUR010000031.1, read as the reverse complement.
CGATTAGGATGGTGCGGCCGCCCTTGCTCACCCAGTTGTCTATCGTGGGGCGGTAGACGAGCTTGAAGTCGATGGTCTTACCCACAGGGGTTACTTCGTACAGTGCCTGAGCGTCCTCGGCGGTGAAGTACTTCATCCACTTGGCCAGGTGCTCTCTCTCCGCGATGTTTGACCAAGATTCGCTGGATTCTTTGTCGTCCTATCGTGTCGAGTATTAGATGCTGTTCGTTGTGTCAAGACTTGCTAGCTTACCGGATGAATCAAAACCCAAGCAATGTCCTTGCCCTGGTTCCAGACAAAAGCCATGAGACTCAAGTTGTCGTACATCCAAAACCTGACAGTGTCCCTGTCGGTATGATACAGATCCTTCAGGCCGGGATGCTTCAACATTTCCTCGCTGGTCTTGAAGAAGCTTCTGAACACTGCCCAGCCGCTGTTCTTCCCGTCCTTGCTATCATTATCAAGGCCGAGGACCTTTTCGCGGGCAATTGACCGCGGTCCATCTGCGGCAATGACACAGTCACCCCAGAGAGTTTCGCCAGAGGAGAGCAAGACGCCCGCTCTACCATCTTCTTCGAGGTACTCGGTAACAGCTATTCCGATCCTGATGTCCTTGACCAGTTTCTTCGCGTGGGCGAGGAAAATGGAGTGGACTTGACCTCGGTGACCGGCGTAGGTAATGTTGTGTTCTTTGCCGTCTCTCGCCCAGGGCACGTTGGTGAGGAACTTTCCATCGTACTTGCATAGCTCCATCGTCCGGATGCGGCTGCACCCGGTGTCGTGAATCTGCTGGCCGACCTTGCCATTGTCCCATCGATGGATGATACGGCCAGCGTTGGGGAAGAAGTCAAGAATGTCTGTAGAGACACATGGATGAGTTAGCTTGTTCCGGGATGGACACTGAGAGATTATGACTTACCACCCTGGCTGTTTGAGTCGGGGTACTTTTCAATGACAGTCACATCCATGCCACGGTCAGCACATTCAATAGCTGCCCCTAAGCCGCCGAAGCCGGCACCGACGATGATGACCTTGAGCTTCTTGACCGTCATCTTTCACGTAGTTCTAGATGTTTAGGATGATGACAATGCTGCTGCGATTCCAGATACTCCAACACATCCCACGTCTCAACATACGGCTATAAAAGTATCATTTCATGTGGATCGACCTAATACTGACCCACACCGAACCAAGATAATCCCGAATGAAGTTATCTCGACCAGCCTCGCCTCGGGGTCCCGTCCGAAAATCCCGACACGCCCGAGGATCCGTGCCAAGCAACATTGCAACCGAGCTCAAGACATCCATCGGCCTATCTTTAGCGTGAAAAGCACAGGAAAATGACCATCTTCGTTCCAGGAATCCCTTAGCATTGCCACTCTCGGTTCACAAACCTTGGCTACTCATCCCTCGCCGGCGGTTTGCCACCACCAATCAGATTACTTGTATTGCCTCCTTGTCACAACTTAACCCTGAGAGATTGACACTCAACCTCAAGTCAACCAAACAATTACCATGACGACAACCGCAGAGCTAGAGCACGTCCCAGAGTTCGAGACCCTGCAGGTCCACGCAGGCCAGACGCCCGACTCGGCGACCCTGGCTCGTGGCGTGCCAATCTACCAGACCTACGTCTTCAACTTCCGCAGCTCGGCCCACGCCGCCCGCCTCTTCAACCTAGAGGAGGATGGCGAGATTGCCACCCGTACGGGCAACCCGACCACAGCAGTCGTCGAGCGTCGCATCGCAGCGCTTGAAGGCGGCGTTGCGGCCGTGGCAGTGGCTTCCGGCCAGGCTGCCGTCTTCATGACCATGGTTGCCCTGGCTGGGCACGGCGAGAACATCGTCGCCAGCAAGCACTATTACCACGGGGCGTACAACCAGTTCTCCTTCCTCCTGCCTGAGTTTGGCGTCGAGTGCCGCGTAGTAGAGGAGTCTGCCGAAGCGGTGCGAAAGGCCATCGATGAGCGCACCAAGGCTGTCTACATCGAGACGGTCGGACATCCCAACTTCAACGTGCCCGACATTGAAGCCATCGCCAAGGTTGCGCACGAAGCTGGCGTTCCGCTCGTAGTCGAGAACACGGTGGGCTGTGCGTACTTCTGCCAGCCCATCAAGCACGGCGCCGACATCGTCGTCGAGAGCATGAGCAAGTGGATCGGCGGCCACGGCAGCGCCACAGGTGGCATCATTGTCGACTCGGGCAACTTCAATTGGAAGGACTCGACGAGGTTCCCGCAGTTCAACAAGCCCTGCCCCGGCTTCCACGGCCTCAACTTCAGTGAAAAGTTTGGACGGGAAGCCTTCATCATGCGCATCCGAGGCCAGATACTACGCGACGTTGGCTCGTGTCTGTCTCCGTTCAACAGCCAGCAGTTCATCCTCGGGATTGAAACGCTGAGCTTGCGGTGCGAGAGGCACGCTCAGAATACCATTGCCCTTGCCACATGGCTGGAGAAGCATGAGAATGTCGAGTGGGTTTCGTACCCAGGCCTTCCAAGCCACCCGCATTACGAGCTCGCGCTCAAGTATCTCCCTCGGGGCGCTGGAGCGGTGCTCATGTTTGGCATCAAGGGAGGGGCTGATGCGGGCGAGCAGTTAGTTGACAACTTCAAGATGATATCGAACAACCCTGGGTAAGACACTCGTGAACTGAGTCTGACCTTTCAGCTAATAAATCCAGATATGGTGATGCCAAGACAACTGCTATCCATCCCTGGTCTACCACGCACAAGGTAATGTTGCCGCAGGAGAAGATCGACCTCGGTGTTGCACCCGAGATGGTGAGGGTCTCTGTTGGTATTGAGCACATCAAGGATATCATGTATGATATTGAGCAGAGCATGAGGGTGAGCCCGGCGGTGCCAGGTGTGAAATAATCATCTTGAATAAAGGCTTGTCATCAAACTCGGTCAGCATTGCCAATAACCATGCTCTGGACATCAAACTTGATTGAAAAAGCCTAACCAACATTCGCAATTCAGCTTGCCAGAACTGGTCTTTTGAAAGCACGAGTATCTTCTTTGAACACTGTTGACATTCTAAATGTGTTCTTTATTATAGTTGAAGCCCTGTCGTTGATGGGTTAACTGAGCTAGAAGATCGTTGACATTCTGAATGAGCTTGGTACGATAACAAGGCGGTTTCTTCTACATTCATTCCACAGTTGCAAGCCCACTTCACTTCCGACCCTTCAACCATGCCTCAGCCACCTTGATATCCCTCTCAAGATCATTCTCCCAAATCCACCTCATCCTATCCTTCAAGTTCTCTCGAATCTTATCAATATCATCCCCCTCCGTCTCAAAGTGCCAAACATGTCCCGCCTCCCTGCTCGTCTTGACAAGCTTATTCGTGCGCTCGACCCGAGCCCTGCTAAAAGCTTCAAAAACAACAGGCAGATCAGTTGCCTTTTTAGCATGCTGAAGAAGTCGCCCAAGCACGTATGCATCCTCCACGGCCATGCCGGCGCCAGCTCCCTGGAAAGGCGTTGAGCCGTGCGCCGAATCTCCCAGCAGGCACAGATTTCCCTTGTGGAAGGCATCTGTCGGCGGGGAGTCAAAGAGGGCCCAGATGTCGGACTGGCCCATCAGCTGGACAATGTGGCGCACGTCGGAGCCCCAGTCCTTGAAGCTGTCGACCATTTGCTCCTTCGTGGCTGGGATGACCATTCTCTCGTGCGGCCAGTCCTTGGCTGACTGGAATGCCACCACGTTCATCATCCGGCCTCCAGCCACAGGGAATGTGAGCATGTGGCCGTGGTAGCCGAGGTAGGCCTGGCAGTTTACGGCCTTTTCCTCGCCGAGCAGTTCGATCGCCTTGTCCATGGGGACCAAACCACGATAGCAATATTTGCCAGTGTATACGGGGCTGGCGGCGGGGTTGTCTTCGCCTAGCATGACACGTCGTGTGCGGCTCTTGATGCCGTCACAGCCAATGACTGCGCTATGGCGTGCGGTTGATCCATCCTCGAATGACAACACCACGCCTTCTGCGCCAAGATCCTGGATGCCGACAAGATTTTTGCCAAAGCGAGCAATGTCCGATGGAAGATGCTTGACCAGCTCGTCAATGAGATAGGTGCGATTCACCATCCAACTCCCAGGCTCAGGGTGGTTGACGCCACCGAGAAACGCCCCGGCGACAACACCTCTTGCCCTCGCAGCCTCGTCGACACCGTCCATGCCGACTCGAAAGTCAAACCACGTGCCCTTCTTCTCCGGGGACGTGTTTCCATTCGCACGAGCACCCACGGCAGCCGCGAGAGGCTCCGAGATGCTATTCATGGCCTTGATGACATTGGGTCCAAAAGCGACGCCTGCGCCAATCTCGCCAAACTTTGGAGCGTTCTCGTACACCGTTACGGGAATGGAGGTGTACTTTGTGATGGATACGGCGAGGCAGAGGCCGCCGATGCCGCCACCGGCGATGGCGAGGTTGAAGTCTGGTGCAGTCATGCTTGGGGGCTTTAGGGGGAATGTTGATAGGCGGGTTGCGAGGTATGATAGATATTCTGTTATACTGGATCCCATGAAGTGAAGATATAGATGTTCTATTTCTTGCAGCTATTTCTAAGACATACGTAAGGGTGTCATTTTTTCTACTACTGGTTCCCGGGTTATGCCAGTTGACCTCGGTGAGCCAACGGATCTCATCACGGACGGTCATTTCGCCAACAGGAAATTGAGATTTCGACGCCGTCAGGCGAAAGCAAGTCTTGTTTCGGCCCAAGTAAAGTTCCGAGTCCTGACCCGACGGCATATCAGAGGATCATCGGGGTCTCAGCTGGTCGGCCGAGGACTCCGTGAGGACCGTTACTTATGCACATACACCCAGGTGTGGCTCCGAATACTTGACTCAATGCGATATGGATGCAGCCAACGTCTAGATTGCGTGGGAGAGATACCGTCCAGCTGGTGAAGGTGTTCTTTATTCCTCGTCTCGCCCGTTCTCTCGCCCAAGTCAACCATCGCTGTACACACTCTTGCTGAATCACCATGTCGGCCAAATTCGAAGTTTACTATCCCATCTTAGCATCCAAGCTCGAGCAGAATGCTCTTGCGGTGGCGGGATGGGGAATGCTCAGCGCTGTGCTCTTCGGAGCCTTGTTTGTCTGGTCCTTTGCGGTTGACGACAGGATGCCGAAGCTGCCCATTGCCATGCAGGAAGAGGTGCCAAACAAGAAGAAGCGGATTGACATTTTCATCAAAGACACTCGCAGACTACTCATTGATAGCTATAACAAGGTATGGTGCTGTTTCTCTGAGCTGTTGGATGCTGACTTGGCATCTTCCAGTTTCAAGATCAAGTCTTTGGAATCACAACCACGGAAGGTGAGGACACTCAAGGCCCCGTTCAAAGCTCCAAAAAGCGTAAGGTCATTGACTCATTCACGTCCAGGAACTAATATCATTATCCCTCTCGACTTACTCCATGGCCTTGGCAGTCAAAAGTCGTTAAGTTTCTCAGCATTCCTGGAAGAAGAGGTATACGTCACACGCAGTCATAAACTCCAAGGCATTACTAACAGTTTCCCTCTCTAAATGACAGTTTAGTATGAAAAAGTACACCAAAGTGGGCAATCTAGACGAGAAGCAGATCAACATTGTGAACAGGAAGCTGAATCCAACCCTTCGTAAGTGCCCGTATCCTTCACATTGATAGTTTTTTCTCACACTTCTAGCACAATATGTCCCTGTCATTCAAGAGTTGATCCGCAGACACTGGCCACTGGACAGTTTTGATAGTAAGCGTGCCGTCCGAAACATCAACCGCTTTACCAGTCCCCTCTTGGCCACTTGAACTACCACTAATCATCCACGTACAGAACCTACCGTCACAAAGCCCTGGCCACACGTCATGCGCCTCGTCTCCCGCATCTCGGCCCGAATCTTCCACAGCGCCGCCTCGGCCGACAACGACCACTGGCTAGACATCGCCAGTGAACATGTGCACTCGGCCGTCGTATGGACCGAGAACCTGAAGAAGTGGCCAGCTATACTCCGTCCCCTTGTCTACCGATTCGTCAAGGGTAGAGGGTACATGATGCAGCGCTTCGAAGAAGGCAAGGCCCTGGTGGCTCAGACGCTGGAAAACAAAAAGGCAAATGGGGGCAAGCCTCTGAGCGACCCTCAGTCCCTTCTAGATTATCTCTATGAGAGCGAGCTGGGCCCTGATGATATTGAGGCGCATACCATTGCCCAGATTAACCTGTGTGTGGCTGCCATTCAGTCCATGGCTGCGACGGTGACTCAGTGTCTCATGGATCTTGCTACGCATCCCGAGTATGCCCCAGAGCTTATTGAGGAGATAAATACAGCAATTGAGAAAAACAATGGCGTGGTGGATAAGCGGGTACTGACTGAGTTGTGGAAGCTGGACAGCTTCATCAAGGAGACTCAACGGTTGAACCCTCCCGACCTGAGTGAGTTACCCAAGCACCATCAAACAGAAAGAAACGGTAGCTAAAATCCTGCAGCTAGCTTTCAGAGAAAGGCTCTCTCAGACATGACCTTGTCCAACGGCCTCCGCATCCCTAAAGGCGCCCGCATTGTCCTTCCAACGGGAGCCATCAACATGGACCAGGAGTTTTTCGAGAACCCCCAGACATTTGATGGCTTCCGATACTACAGGATCCGAACAGCAAACAAGGAGGCTCGGAACACAAACCAGATGGTCACAGTCGGCAAGAAGGACTTGACGTGGGGCTACGGAAAACATGCCTGCCCCGGTCGGTACATCGCCGAGGTGGCCATGAAGCTACTCGTGATTGAATTTCTCATGCGCTATAAAATTCGACTGCCGGAGAATGTGAAGGAGAGGCCGAAGAACATTGAGTTTGAAGGCTTGGTATACTACTTCCATCCTTGACCATGAGCTGGGTGTACTAACTTGGTCAGATTATCCCAGATCCCGAGTGGGAACTGACAATGAAGAGTCGATGATGTCCAGGATGAGAGGGCTAGGGTAGGGTACTTCTGTTTAAACTCAATGGGGTGAGTGAGGATACGAGGGAGATCGGATAGGCGCGGGGTTGGCAACCGTGTTGAACTAGGAGGGAGGGATTGATAGAACCATGTGATTAAATACATAACATGCTCGAATGATTCAAGTTTTCCGCAAAAGGCCAGGTGAGATGACCTGATGACCTCTCCCGCTGTTTATCATGTAACATTTGGGATGACATCATGCTAGTTAATCACTACATGACGCGCCTTTGCCGGTTGTTTCAAAGATTGATATTTGATCGACAAAATGGGCTCAGTTCCAGCCATGGTCAACAAAGCTTCCAAAGAATGCATCTTGTATATTCTGCAACTACTTCATCGAAACTCCTCCAGACAACAACATAAACTCGCCATTAATAAAACGAGACCGCTCTTCCGCAAGAAAGGCGACCGCCCAAGCTACATCCTCCACAGACGCAGCTCCACCCTCTACCGGCGTCTCAGCAATCAGCATTTCTTTGATCTTTTCCCACTCTTCAGGAGTAAAGTGTTCAAGAAACGTCTCGGTCAATACCGGCCCCGGAGCCACCAGGTTGACCGTACAGCCGTATTTTGGGGGCAGCTCCTTGGCCCACACCCGCAAGATGGAATCGAGAGCTCCTTTCGTGGCCGCGTAAACGCCCTGGTTCGCCTTGGGCACTCGCGAAGCAGCCGAGCCCACTATTATGATGCGGGATCCGCCAACCGCACCAGACATGCTCGGGGGATCAGCTGGCTTGTATGGCGTCAAGTGCGGAAGCGACGCCTTCACCAGTGCAAAAGCGCCACGGGCATTCAGGTTCATCGCTTGGTCCCACATGCTCAGGGTGGCGTCCCAGAGAGGAGCAATGGGAACGTAGCCGGCGTTGCTGACGAGGATGTCGATATGGCCGAACCTGGCTACGGCCTGTTTGACGAGCTCTGATGGACCGTCGACGGATGCCAGGTCTGCGCACACGGCGATCCAGTCCGTTCTCAGGGTTTTGCCCACCGTCTGGCACTCGGCTTCCAAGGACGCGAAGGGGTAGTTGAGAACAATGTTTGCACCGCGATTTGACAGTTCCAGGGCGATGCCGGCTCCGATGCCTTTGGAGGATCCCGAGATGACGGCTGTTTTACCAGCCATGGTCTTTTGGTGTTGCGTTGAGGAAGACATGATTATGGTTTGAGGGTTGGAGTGCAATGGATAGCGGTTTAACAACCTGTGACAGGTCTTTAATTCAGCTCGATCGGCATATCATCACTTGTTGGAGAGGCCATCTCATCTAGCTCCGGCAATGTATCGATTTAAAGTCAACTGGCAAACCCGAGCTCGGGAAATACAGGCCGATGCTACCGAGCTCCCTCATGAGGGTTTGGAATGGGATAAATGACGCTAATAATGGATGTCTTGTCAATTTGATGAAGCCAGTTGTTCACATGCCCCTTAGTATTGTTTTGCAAACATAATGCCAGGAATATTCAGTTACAACCCACTCTTGAGCTACATCTCAAGCCTCGATAGGAACAACCGGAATATCCGTAATGCCAGGCAAATCTTCAAACTTCTTGGTAAAGAAGGCACGCGGAATTTCCGGACCCCAGCTTGACACCGTGGCAGCGACGGCAGGTTCATCCGCATGCGGCGAGTCTTCGTTGACCAGATCGCCGTCAACGTAGTGCTCAACGATGAATCCGGACGAGTCAAACCTCCATCACCATTAGAATAGGATCTCTCAGAGGTCATTTCATTTGCTTACCAGTAGTCAAAGATCTGGCTGCCGAGCACGTGTCTTCCCACTCCGAAGACGTTGATGTAGCCCTTGCGGCGCAAGTAATGATGCCCGACGACCTGGCTGTCCACGTCGTCGACCTCAAAGCTAGTGTGGTGCGCTTTGATGCCCTCTTTAAGCTCGGGTGAGCCGGCGATGAAGATGTTCTGTCATCATCAGTAAATCATATACTAGAAGCAGCCTAGCGCAACTTACATGGTGGTCAACGTATTCCTTGCCCTTGTCCAGGTGAATGAAGATCATGACCGTCTTTTTGCTCTGCGGCTGGAACAAAGTGTCCGTCTTCTTCATGTTGAACGTCTTGCTGTACCAGTCAAAGACCTCGTGAATCTTGTCCACGTTGACCTCGAATCCATAGTGGCCCAGCTTGTGGACCTTGGACGGCAAATCTCTGTCCGGGCGCTGGAACTCGCCCAGCCGCTTCTTGTCCTCCCAGGTGTTCCACATGACCGGCTTAGGAACTTCTCTAGGCTCCGGAACTCGATCTTCTTGCCCGTAGATCAGAGTCACCTCCTCCCCCAGCAAGTCTTTGATAATGACCACCTTTCCTCCGCCCGGCGCGTCAAAGTCATGAATCGGCGTTGAACCCGGCAACTTGGCTGCCTTTTCCAGCTCGGCCATGGATTGCACGATCCAAGCGCCGCCCCTGAACTTTCGCTTTCCGTCGCTTGTCTTCTCCGCCACGTAGCAGAACTGGTCTATGCCGAAGCCGCGGAAGTACACCTTGTCATCTTTCTCCAGGACCGGGATCAGGCCGAAGTCTGTGAAGAACTCCTTTGCTTTTTCCAGGTCTGGATGTCCGTAGCGGCAATATGAAAGCCGATCGAGGAGAATGCGACTGTCCGTAGATGATTGAGACATTGTAAAGATTGGATATAGTTTCAAGGGATGTCTGATACCGTGGCGATTTGACGGTGGCTATCCCCAGTTGCTACCATTATATGCTTACTCGGTACAGCCGGGGCCCCGGATCCGAGCTGCGGGTTAGGGGGGTGTGGGAGTGCGGGGAGAAGCTCACAACCCCAGGCCGGAGGCCGAGAAACCGGGACATTGCCCGGTGGGTTTCACTCGGATATTGCAACGGGCTATTGCGTTTGTAATGATGCCATGCTAACTCCGAAGCTATGCTCAAGTCGGCTTACTTGGCTGTGTTGAGTAAAGCTATTAGAGTACTGGAAAATGCTCTGAACTGATTGACATCCTCAACTGACGGTTACAAAGCCTTGAGGCTTCTGCAAATTTGTTCTCCAGCTATAGCTGTCCTTGAAAGCCGCCGCCAACAAACCCGAGACACCACTTTCGCCTTTCGTCTCAAGATGTCGTTTGATCGGCTTATCCGATTCCTAGATAAGGAAGGCATCGAGAGATATGGTAATGTTGAAGGCGAGATTCCAGCCTCGGAACTAGAGGGCAAGACAGTGCAGCTCGTTTCCGGCAGCATTGAATCTGGATTCAAGGTCTTGGACGAAAAGACCGAGCTGGCCAAGGTGAGCTACCAGTTACCATGCACTACACGTTACTTATGTCTGTCAGTTACTGTGTCCATTACCCAGCACGCCCATCATCATCTGCGCGGGAGTCAACTACAAGTCTCATGCCAAGGAGACAAAGGTAAGTACACCCTCGACTGCCAGAGGGCAATGCTGACAGGGATGATAGTTTCCGCCGCCTAAGAAACCCGTCATCTTTGCTACTCCTCCCGATCGTCTGGCTGGACCACTAGACGACATCAAGATCCATCCAGACGCGCAGGAGTTGCTAGACTACGAGGGAGAGTTGAGCATCGTGATTGGCAAGGATGGATACGACATCAGTGAGGACGACGCACTGGGCTACGTGCTCGGCTATACAATCAGCAACGACGTCTCGGCGCGCAACCTTCACGCTATTGACGTATCCGGGTACCAGATGGGCTACGCCAAGTCCTTTGACAACTTTGGCCCGACGGGACCTTACCTGGTCTCACCGAAGCTGGTGCCTAACCCGCAGGCTCTGGATCTGAAGACTACGGTCAATGGCGAGGTGCGACAGACAACGAGCACGGCGCAGATGATATGGTCGTGTCGACAGCTCATCGCATTTGCCTCTCGAGGCAGGACTTTACGCCGTGGGACAATCATAATGACGGGAACCCCGGAGGGCGTGGGCTGGCATACGGATGGGTGTCTCAAGGATGGGGATGTGGTTGAGGTTAGCATTGGAGGGCTTGGATTCATTAGGAACAAGATGGTATTCCATAAAGGTGCTTGAGTCTCAAATATAGAAGTTGTTCTTACCTAGAAAGACGATTAGAGATTTTGTTTCTAACTGCGTCGCGGAAATAAATGTCAACATAAACAAACTGATTGGCTCTTACAAAATCTCCATTGATCAATTTGGAGGGTCTATTTTGGTCTATTTTGATCTATTATTAGATTTTGGGTAGTCAGTTATTACTAAGATAGCTTGTTCAATAATGTCATGCATCAACTCTCTTTTGATATGAAGACAAACTCCCCTTAAGAGTATAGAAACGCACCTCGACGCAAATCTGCGACATCATTTCTCTCAAGGAAGAAAGTCATCCGAAATCGAAAAATCACCATATCTTCCACAGCCGTAATACAGCTGTCTAGACTGCCTTGTGAACAAAATTGACCTGTGTAGGGTAAGTCAAAAGGACCCAGGCGGACGTCGTTCCGAGCACCACCTCTTCTTCCCTGTCTCACTACGGAATTCTCGGCCGAGAAACCCGACTCATACCAAGGTTGTGATTGGTGACATCCAACAAGCCCTCGCTGATAAAGACAGTGTCGGAGACAACCTTGAACGCAGCACAACCTATCACAATCTCAGACCAGCAGACATGGCATCAGTAGCGGCATCTTCCTCAATCCTCCTCCGAGGTGGCACCCTCCTCTTCCACGATGACAAGGATCACGTGAACCCCCTCCGCAACACAGACATCCTGATCCAGGCCAATCGCATCACCAAGATCGGCAAGGGCCTCGTCGCACCGGCTGGCACTGAGCTTGTCAACTGTAGTGGCAAGATCATCAGCCCTGGCTTTGTCGACACGCACCATCACCTGTGGCAGACGCAGCTCAAGGGGTGCCATGCTGAGCAGTCTGTTTTTGACTACCTGGTGACGGGCTTCTGGCAGAGTTATGCGTACAAGCCGCGAGATATGTACTGGGGACAGCTTGGAGGGGCTTTGGAGGCGATTGATGCTGGGACGACGTTTGTACTGGACCATGCCCACGGCAACCAGACCAATGAACACGGTAAGCCTCCTCATGACCAATTCTGTCGAGGACAATGCTAATGCATGAATAGCAACCCAAGCTCTATCCGCGACCATAGCATCCGGCATCCGGTCAATCTTTGCTTACTCTCACCCTCCCTACTTTACCAAATGGGACTCAAAAACATGTGAGCCATCGCGCGACATCATGCCAGATTCCAGCATGGCGCACATCTTTGAGCTTGCTAGGTCGCAGCCGTACGGGAACGGCAGGGTCCAGATCGGTTTCGGGTTTGACTACTGGTTTCTGCCCAAGGAGGCTGTCGTGGGCATCTTTTCCGGGTTGCGCCAGGCGGGAATCAAGCTGTTTACGTCTCACTATGCTAAGAACCCGGCTCTGGGTAAGTTTGGCCTCGAATAATTTTATGCGACGTTTCTGACAAGAAAAAGGGAACAACCCATTGATCTCTACTCTCGAGTCATACGGCCTCATAAAGTCGCCCAGCGATATTCTCTTGTCACACGCGACTGGCCTCGACGCTAAAGAGGTGGCCAAGTTGGTCGAGACCAAGGTTCCAGTATCGAGCACTCCGGATACAGAAGCCCAGATGGGATTCGGCTGGCCAGTTGCTTTCACGTCGGGTGTCAACACCACGTTTGGCGTAGACTGCCATACCAGCAGCACAAGCTCCATTCTAGCTCTTGCCAGGTCTGCGTCGCACATGGCACGTCAGCAGGATGCTGTGGCGGAGACGGAAAATGGCACTGGTGCTCCTCGCCGGATGCATCTTAAACCGAGAGGCAGCACCCAGGAGGCGTTCAACGCAGCCACGATCAACGGAGCACGCGCAGTTCTTCTGGGAGACCAGATTGGCTCAATCAAGGTGGGTAAACTAGCAGATTTGGTCATATTTGATGCGCCCAGTAGCCCGGCAATGAGCTGTGTCTCCGAGTCAGACCCATTGGCAGCTGTCGTACGACACAGCGACGTGCGAGATGTCGAGGGCGTCATTATCGATGGAATATGGAGGAAGAAGAGTGGCAAGATTAACCCAATAACTGTCAAGGAGACGGGAAAGACGCTGGAGTGGTCGCAGATTAGGGAAGAGCTGCTCAAGAGCCAGCGCGATATCCAGCAGAGGCAGAAGGGTCTGAACCTGGACAAGGCGAGGGAGGCGCTTGTTGCCATGTTTTACATTGACAAGAGCAAGCTGATTGAGAAGCCACGAGATTGAGATTAGATACCTATCATACTTTGCCTTGTATTGACACCAATGGACCCGAAGATATCGACTCGGGCTCAGATAGCGTACACAGCTTAAACCTGCACCTCGGATAATAATGCGGGCGCTTGGCCGACGCGGGGCATCGATGACAATTAGATCAAGATTAAAGATATAACACCGCTCAAAGTTGGCAAACTTAATCTTGGTCACACAATTCTTAGCCCAGCAAGTCGACAAAATGCCCAAGCCACTGCCTCCCCTCATCACGCTTGAAGAGCACTTCGTCTCGGCCAAGCTACTCCCTGAGCTCTCCGACATCTACGAGGAGCAGCTCAAGCACCTGCCAGACGTGTCTGCCCGTCTCACAGACCTCGCAACCTTGCGGATACAGGACATGGACACTAACCGCATATCTCTCCAAGTCGTGTCGCACGCGCCGGGCTTGGGTCCTAGACCCCTACGCCTTAGCAGTCTGGCAAATGACGAGCTGGCCCAAGCTGTGCGCGCCAACCCGCACCGTCTTGCCGGTCTCGCAGTGCTGCCCATGGCCGAGCCCGAGGCGGCAGCAGCCGAGCTCCGGCGTTGTGTCCGGGAGCTCGGGTTCGTCGGGGCGCTGGTGGACGCCCATGTGGATGGGACTCACTACGACGACCGACGCTTCTGGCCCGTATTTGTCGCAGCGGCCGAGCTTGACGTACCCATCTATCTACATCCCACGTACCCGGCGGAAACCCAGCGCTCGGCCTACGAGGGTAACTATTTGGCCGGTGCGGCTCGGAGTCTCGGGTCCAGCGGGTTTGGCTGGCATCAGGACACTGGGCTCGGGGTGCTGAAGCTGTTCGCAGCCGGGCTGTTTGACGAATTACCGACGCTCAAGATCGTGGTCGGCCACTTTGGCGAGATGCTCCCCTTTATGCTGGAGCGGGTAGAGAAGCTCTCGGTGCGGTGGGGAGAACGGCAGAGACCCTGGCGTCAAGTGTGGGACGAGAACATCTGGATCACAACGAGCGGGGTGTGGAGTTTGGCCCCGATGGCGTGCATCCTGAGGAACACGCGGATCGATCATGTCCTCTACAGCGTGGACTACCCGTTTGAGAAGAATGAGAATGGACTGAGGTGGATTCGTGAGCTGCAGGATAGTGGGCTGGTTACCCCGGATGAGCTTGAGATGATTGCCTACCGGAATGCGGAGAAGCTGCTGCGAGTCAGGGCGGGGAGTCCGGGGGAGGGTCCGGGGAAGGGGTCCGAGGAGTGATGGATGGATATTCTCCTGGTTTAGTTATGTGAGTGCTAGTATTGCTGTATGATGGATATCTATGTTTACACCCTTCTCCATCTCACTCTCGAATCAATCTTGGTGCCTAGCAGAACTTTCAGTGACACTTCACAAACGCCTATCTACAATGCCTTCCGCAGACAGTGCAGTTGTCAAGTCCGTTGCCTTGGCCGGGGTGGGTGCAATAGCATCTTTCTTAGCTAAAGAACTATTTGCTGATCGGTTTCCAGGCCGGAGGACACGTCGGCCGACAGGTTCTCAATGCACTCCTCAAAGAACAGTCTTTCGACATTACAGTCCTGGCAAGCCGTGGACGCAAGCCAATCGACTATCCCTCAGGGGCCAGAGTCGCGCTGGTCGACTACGAATCACCCGAGTCACTCCGAGACGCACTCCGGGGAGTCGACGCCGTAGTGTCTGCCCTCGGCAAAAAGACCGGCCTGGAATGCCAGCTTAAACTCATCGACGCTGCGGTAGCTGCCGGGGTGAAGCGTTTCTTACCCTCCGAGTTCGGGGCCGATCTGCAGAATCCCAAGATTCGGGCGTTTCCCACGTACCGCGCCAAGGTCCAGACCGAGGAGTACCTGGAGAAGCTGGCCAGAGAGAACGAGCTTACTTATACGTACATATACAACAGTCTGCTACTCGACGACGGACTTGACTTGAACGTGTTCGCGGACTTTACCACCCGGACAGTCAATATCTACGACGGCGGAGATACCGCATTTTCCACCACAAGCATCAGTACTGTTGCGCGAGCAGTAGTGGCCGTCTTGAACAACTTTGAAGCGACGAGGAACAGAGCTATACGCATCCAAGACTTGTCAACCACGCCACACGACTTGCTCCAGACGCTTCAGAGGCTCGACCCGGGACACGACTGGACACCTGTCGCCGTCGACACTGAGGTCCTGGTCAAGAAGGCAGAGGACGACTTGGCTTCCGGAATATTCAGTCCAAAGGCCTTTGCCGCATTTGCAACGAGGGCGACCTTTGCGCCTGGGCTTGCGAGCACTTATGATGCTGACATGGATCGGTTGAGCCTCACAGAGATGACTAGGGATGAGTTTGAGGGCTTATTGAGAGAGCGGCTGGTATGACAGTTGACGGCATGTACTCGAATGCAATAGAAATCGACTAGTTGAACCTGGTTTAGTATTCACAGACAAAGTACAGTTGACCATCATCACCAGAAAAAGTACACATGTCCTCCCCCAGTAGAGGCCCCATCTTGTCATTGTCATCCCCTTGATACGCATGTGCGAGGTCAATTTGACCGCCCTGTGAATTGTCTACCGTTGGCCATGGTTGCTGAGCAGTCGGACTCGTGTTCTGTGGCGCAGTGGACGAAGACCTCGCCGAAAGGGCAGACTTGCGTCGTCCCAGCTCCTTCTTCCTCCTCCTCCTCGCCTTGTCGATGCTCCGCATGACCGACCGCCACTGGTGAACCCTCCGGTGCCGCGTCGGCGAGTCCCAGCGCAGCACGGCGCTCTGCTCTACCACTCGCCAGGCCTTGTCGGCGTCCCGCACCAGGGGCCGGCTGGAGAGCTCGTAGAGGATGACAGCGAAGGCATGCCACTCATTGTAGCATTTTGTCAGCCATGACCAGTGTGCTACCAGGGGGTCGGTGCGCAGGCGGTATGAGTGCGTCATGCATTCTATCGCGTCCTGAAAGACGCGTCTTCTCTGGTCTTCGTTCAGCGAGGTCTCTGAACCGAGCGGGTTGAGGGCCATGAGATGGAGGTTGGAGATGATGGTGCCGATAAAAGCGCTGACCAACTACAGAATGTTAGAACAATAGGTGTTTATAGACAGACGGAGGCTTACACAGCGGAGCGACTCCCGGGATGCCTTGTCCCCGGAGAATCGGTCGACAATCTTTTCCCGCTGCTTGTCGACCCACGCCTGCTTCTCCGCTACCGTCATGGGCTTGAAGCTCCTCCCGGTATCTGGGTCAATCCTACGCGTGTCAATCATGGTCCGCCAGATGCTGGAGGCCCAGCAGCGGGCGGCTGTGAAGGACATGTCTGTCATGCCGCGAGACTCGCTCGGATACTCGGTCATGTCCGGGTGCAGATCTGCGTCGTTCACGTTGAGGGGCGGTCTGGAGTCGAAGCTGCTTAACTCCATGCTGGACATGAATTAGTTCGACTCATTGCACGGAGATTTGAATGACTTACAGGCCTGGAGAGCACGAGTAGTCCTCTGATGCAGGTGTGTCGAGGATACATATACCCCACCACAGCCGGCGACGCATCTCGGCATCAAAGGGACTAAGGTTGAGAGCACTTCCGTCGCGGTGCATCCCGAGAGACTGCGCAAGCCGAACAGCTAGCCCGGTCATGTTCCATGAGTAGGTAGGATCACGAGAGCGCAGGAGCACCAGATACACCACAAAAGTCTGTAGCGTGAGCATGTCGTCCGTCTCCATCAGCCTCGAGCGCGAAAGGGCGCTGTCTGCGCCTCGGCGTAACTTGGCTAGCAGTGCAGACTGCTGCGTGCCGAATTGCAGCTCGCAGTCGTCCGAGGAGAGACTGTTGACGGCGCCAAAGTATATCACAAACAGGAGAGCCTCGAGTGGCGGCTTGAGGTCCCGCGGGTTCTGCATTGCTTCTAGCACCATTGGCTCGACCGAGGGTATGTGAAGGATAGTCGCGACCGGGTGGACATTTGCCTTGAACAGTTTCCACGCCTTGAGTCTTTGGTGTTGGGGCAGGTGAGGAGAGTCGGGGCCGGTTTTCTGGGCGCCGGTGTTGAAGATTAGGGCGTATTGTAATGACTCGAGGCCGGATGAAGGGGGGCTCTCGTCGCATTCAGAGTCGTCATCGTCGCTCACTACAGCTTCGTCCATGTCGTGCTAGAGAGAAAGGGCATTAGCAATATGGAAGTGGCCTACTGGAAGTTTACGAACCTCAGTATGCAGAGCCTCCCAGAATGTCCCGCTCACGTATCTCTGCCGACCATCATCCCTTACCAGCATCCCCATTGATGTCCCGTACGGTGACCAAGCCGAGCTTGAGGCTTCTTGAGAGCTTTCGCCAGGCGCACCCGCAGCGTTGGTAGGGTTGAACTGCAAGCTACTAGCCGAGTCTGTGTCCTGCAACGGCGAGTGCGACTGCTGGAGAGGACTGGGAGTCTGCTGCGTCGCATGCAGTTCATTGCCGACGAGACTGTACCCCGGCTGATTGGCGGACCCGACCGATTGAGGAGGCATCGGCGGCGTCGGCAACGGCGGCGCATCCTTGGGGTCCGTCACGCTCTGCGGCAGGACGGAGCTCAACACGGAGGGCGGCAGCGTGCCCTGCTCCATACAGTTGACCAGCGTCTTGAACATGGGCTCTAGGCGTTGGAGCTGATCCAGCAGTCGCGTGTCCCGGAGCATCTGCTGCGCGTCCGGGTTATTGTCCGGCGGGTAGACGCACTCGGTGCCGGACTTGCTACAGTGCTGGCAAGGCTGCTTCTTGTCGCAGCCGACCTTGCGGCGGCGGCATGCTGCGCAGACTCTCCGGGGCATGCGAGGCTGTGTCTGCTGTGTCTGTGTCTGTTGCTGTTGTTGCTGCTCCTGGCCGTCTCCAGTGGGATTCCATGCTGAGATGATGGTGTCGCCTTCAGACATGGCTTGATCGCCCGGCGGAACTTGAGACTGCGGTTTGTCCCGAGACTCCATCTCGCGATGGTGTTGGCAATGGCGATGTTCCGGATGCGATGGTTCGTCCGTGCAATTGTCAAGACGCGCCAAGCAAAGGTCGTCTACGTAGCCAGTAGAAGCAATTACCGTTCAATGTGTGCAATAACGAGCCAGAGCTTGGGGATTACATGCGACACTGAATGATTGTGAAGAGGGGAAGTCGTCGTCCACGGTAACCGAGCACAAGGAGGAGGCGAGATAAGACAGGCAACGCATCTCCATCCATTATCACCAGACACCCATGCTAGAGGGTAGCGTACGCCACGAGATTCCTTAGCGCAAGACGGTATCAAGCGGCTTGCAAAAGTGCGGGGAAGCACGAATCAGGGTAAGGGTATTTGCTCGGCCAGATTTCAGCGGGGGGGGAGCCTGGTCCATTATCAATCCTGAGGAGTTGAGAATCTAAGAAAAGAACACTCACTACAGAGTACTACGTAACGCAAGCATGACATGTCTTGTCTGCTGTCTCGGCTGGGTACGCGGGGGCCGGGTAAGGTGACCAGGAAGGGAAGAGATAAGCAGCCTGGACCTTGGTAATCTGGATGGGACCGGCACCCATGCTCGGTAGACAGCGGCCGGGGCTCCGGGGTCCGAGATCCGGAGACCCGTTCGTTCTCCATAGAGTGAAGTTGGCATGGAGGACTTAAAAGACTTGAGTCGACACCACGCTGATGACTGTTGGGAGTAAATTAAAGAGCCTCATACTTGTATCAAAAGCTTTATCCAACATGACCTCGTCAACCTCTGCAGTGGAAAAGTCAGAGTGGCTCATCCACATCCCAGACCTCCCCGATGCCAAAGAAAGGAGAGCCGCCGTGTTTCCGTGAGTATTTCAGATCATTGCCACAAAACACGTTCCATGTGTCAAATAAAAGCTGCATGAAAACTGACCTCCATCAGTCAGCACATCCAAAGGATGAAATCGGACCCTCAGGACTTTTGGGTGTTTGGAGGTGAGACAACTCTGTTTCGCTACACAATGACTCTCTCTAATGCAATACCTACCCTGAAGGTGCCACTTTGAAGGACCGTGCGAGCCCGGGACAGCCCCCGCACATAACCGGCAGCGCCATGCTGGTCTTTGCCCCCACACGGGAAGACGTCGTGGCCCGCCTCAAGGATGATCCCCTGGTCAAGGAGCGGGTTTGGGACCTTGAGAATGCGCAGATCTATCCTTTCTTCCGACCTAAGCGAAGTGCTATTTGATGGGTTGCCGGGTATGGGGCCGAGGATAGAAGTCAATGTGTGTGTTATCAGTACCATTCAGACATATATCAATACATGCCAGTTTCACTGGAGTCGCATACTCAAGACCGCCCATGTTTGGTCCAGATCTCTCTCCAGAACTCTCCTAGAAGCTCCACGCTCTTTGCATCTCCCGCAGGAAGCACTTGACTCACGTAAACGGCGCCCAGATCTCTATCCCGGTTCACAAACCAGCCAATATTAGGCATTCCATTCCAGGTGAGCGTGTTCGACGGGAGATTGGGCACATTCCCCTGAATAACCAATCCACCCAGGCCAAATACCACCTCGGGATGACCCGTGTCGTCTCCAGTTAATTGCTTGTGCAGGGACTGTCGGTAGTTGTTAGCGAAGCGGATCATCACCAGTGGATACGGAGCGTACCTCTTGTCCCACAAGTCCCTCGTATTGACGTGTTCCCGTCTCAAACTGAGTGGTAAACATGGCCGCCACAGAGTCCGGCTTGAGGAGGACGGGTTTCTCCTTCAAAAGATCCTGCAGAATGGCGATGAAGTCCGAAGTTGACGTAATGAGCCCCATGCCGCCGCTATCATCTTGTGCATCTAGCGGATACGGGGACGGAATCGGTGACAGCTCTCCCGTATCGGCCCGATGCCACATCTGGGCCAAATTTGTCAGGATATCAGGCCTCGTAGATGGATGGAAGGTCGAGCTTCGCAGTCCAAGAGGCTTGAAAAGGTTGTCTTCCATGTAGGCGGCCAGCTTCGTGTTACCGTTGAGTCTCTCCACCAGCAGGCCAACCCAGTCGAGACCTGAACCGTAAACCCAGCTGCTCCCAGGCTCGAAGAGAAGAGGCAGGGTAAAAGCCTCGGCAATCTTGCCGCTCATCACTAAAGGGTGTTCTCCTCTAGACTTTCTCCATGCTACCAGTATAGGGTGCATGGCGTCGTAGGAGAGGCCGCTTGTGTGAGTTAGCAGATGGCGCAGGGTGATTTTGTTCTTAGCCGGCACGAGCTCAAAAAGTCCGTCGGGTTTGGCCTTGATGATATCCGGATTCTCAAGTTCTGGCAGCACGCTGCCAACCGGGTCGTCCAGACCAATCAAGCCTCTCTCAACGCATTGTAGCACGGCGATCGTGGTGAGCAGCTTCGTGCAGGAGAAGCCCCAGAAGGTGCTGTCGAGGGTGATTTGCTGTCCCTTTTCTTCTTTGAGTTGGCCTTTAGCTACGGTGTAGAATGTCTCTAGATAGATATGTGAGTTGAGGCTTAATCGTGGTTTACGGTGGCCGTACCGTCTTTACTGAAAGCAGCAAGCACTACTCCCGGAAGCCCAGATGAGACGTCCTGGGTTAGAGAATCGAGTGTTTCTTCGCATTTGAGTTTCATGATGGCAATCTCGTCTAGGTAATCGAGATGGTAACGTGCTCCTCGTCAGGAATTAGCGATTGGAAGAGGATGTATTGGAATTGTTGCCATCATGAGACGTGATATAACACGATGGCATATTTATTTCCGCTTATTTTCCCAGCTGTTCACCTTGGTGATGTGATAGATGGTGGAGTCTAGTCTCGATCACCACAATGCTGCTCGGCGGCCTCGGCCGATGGGCCAATCCCTGTAAATTTGGTCTCCTCGATGTCGAATAGCGCCTGTAAACCCCTCGGCCGGGGTCCCGGAAGTCTAATCAATAGTGCGACTGCCTAGATCGGGCTTCATACACTGTCATCCTCAGTCTCGTGGAACCAAGGCTAGGTCATGACACGAATCAAAGCAACATGGCGGACAAGCAGATGCCCTCGACAGCGAGCGCCTCTGCCTCCAACACAGCTCCAACACACACAAGCAATGCCGGCAGAAAACGACGATCATGCTTGATGTGTAGCAAGCGAAAGGTCAAGTGCGACAAGCAGAAGCCATGCACCAGCTGTGTCAAGGCTGGAAACGAGTGCGTGTTCCCTGCCAGCATCGCGAACCGGGCTCAGTCCGGGATGGCACCAGAGCTTTTTGAGATGCTGCAGAGACTTGAGAAGGCTGTGCAGACACTGGAACCCAAGGAGTCCGAGACGGCTGAGACTTCTTTGCCTTCCAATCAGTTGTCTGATGGGGACGGCCAAACGGAACCTCTGCAGCCTATGGTCCCCATTGTTGTTCACGAAGAAGCAGCGACTGAGATTCAGCCTGAGCCTTACATCCAAGAGAGCTCAGCTGGAGCTGAGCATCAGGGAGATGTTCAGGAAGTAACTGGTAAAACCCCTAGTGCGGTGTCGAGCCACAGTGAGAGCCCCGGCAAGATTGTCCGCGACCACGGCAAAGACATATACGTGAGGCGGTGGTTCTGGGACGACGGAAGCACCGAGGTAAGAGCTCGCAAAACCCCTGCTTGAAACATGTCTAACGGTCCACAGATCAGTAGTGGCTCCCTGTCAGATACAGACGACGATGACGCCCATCAAGATCAGAGCGACATGCATAGAACGACGACAGGTCCCTACCCGGGGACACTACCCAACTCCAAAGAACGAGTTATGCAGATCTTGGTTGCCCAGAAAATGCATCTTTGGGGCATATACAAAGAAAGGGTGGAGCCGTTGACCAAGTTGTTGCATCTTCCATCGCTGGAGCAGGCTGTTCTAGCATGGCGTTCACCAGGCTCGGCCAACGGTATGCAGTGCAACCTTTTGGCAGCCTACTACGGAGCAGTGACCAGTCTGAGCGAGGAAGAATGCGTCGTGATCTTCGGCAACGGTCAGGCACATGTCTTATCCCACTTGAGGGAGGAACTCGAGGGACTCTTTGCCAGCGCCTTGCTCATCCACACTGGTGACATCCGCCCCCTGCAGGCCCTGGCTCTGTACCTCATATTTCTTCAGCATCACGAACCCCGATTGTCTTGGAAGCTGTCAGGCCTGGCTGTTCGGCTAGCACAGACCTTTGGGCTACACAGAGAGGATAGTTTCGTTGGACTGTCGATATATGAGGTGGAGATGCGACGCAGGCTTTGGTGGCAAATTGCCATCTTGGATGCACCGTCTGCAGAGGCTTACTCTGGAGAATACAACTTGTAAGCATGGAACGTCCAAGTCGAACTGTAGGTACCTCAGTCTGACTTGTTGGCATAGGCTTGAGATGAGCAGCTCTGACACCAACCCGCCCCGGAACCTAGACGACGCACAGATATATCCCGCCATGGCAGAGTACCCACCCGAAGCAAGACGAATCACAGAGATGACCTTTACGCTAGCCCGTTGCCAGATCACCAGCATGTATCGCTGTATGGCTGACTCGAGAAGACTGTGCGGAGCTACAGGGAAAGCGTATGCGGAACTTACACCGCAGGAGAGGGCTGACTGGATCGAGGCTTGCGAGTCGAATTTCTCAGAGCGCTTTCTTAGAGAATGTTCTCCGACAAACGCGTTTCACTGGGTGAGTTTCTAAGTCGCAGTACCTTAAACGAAACGTGCTGATGCGAGGTTCAGACTACTGTCATCCTCACCAGGATGCTCTTCCACAAAGTCAGACTGCACGGATGCAACCCGCTACACGATATGAGAACCATGCCGGAAGCCACCCGCGAGAGGCTCTTCCTCGTCGCAGTCGAGGTCATGGAGCTCAACTACAAACTGCGGACCGATCCGCGTACACGCCCGTGGCTCTGGCTTTTCAGCTCCTACACGCAATGGCATGCATTCTCGCTCGTCCTCGTCTGGCTGCAGATGGACCCGTTCTGTAGACACTCGCGTCGAGCGTGGGAGGCGGTTGAAAAGGCCATCGTACTGCGGTGGGAGCATCCTGCTTCGCTGCTGAATGGCAGGAAACCTCAGCAGTGGCGGTCCATCATTAGGTTGCTGGAAAAGGCACGCTCGGCACGGCGGGAGGCTTTGAGCAAGCGAGCTAGACGAGGTTCGAGGAATGCGAATGACTTGAGGCGGGCATCCTTCAGAGGCTCTGTTGCGTCATCTTCAGCTGTGCCAGTGGTGCATACTTCATCGGCTACCGCGAGTTATCCTAGACAGGAAACACAAGCACAACAGCCACATGGTCGACAGCAGCAGCCCACTATCAGATCAGTTGAACCAAGTGTGGCTAACCCTCCACCGGCTACCATGGATGCCTCGTCATTGGCTCTGCAACTCACTGATATACAGAGTCCATGGCGTCAGGCATATACAAACACGATGCCGGATTTCTCCATGGGTGGTATACCAGATCCACTCCCAGACCCGGACCAGATGATGATAGATGGACAGTTTTCTGTTGATGACTTTGGAGGCGTGCAGGACTTTTCGTTCCTTGACGATGTTTTCTGATGAATGGCGGGGTGTGGATGGAAATTGAACATGTATCAAGTGGTTGTCTGCAAGTTGGTGCACTACTGGGATTAACAAATAACTGTGAATGAATAGCCGATTTTATGGCTCAGTTACCCATCAAGGGCCGGGCTTCAACTATGATGAAGACCACATTATCAACACATCACAGCACTATGTCCTGATATTAAGGTAGTGGCCTCTATTTCTCCTTTTGCGACCTCAAGTAAAAGACTTCTATCTTGCTACACCATCATAAAAGGGCAACCTTCTTATAGAGTCTTTAACTGCTCTAACCTCCGTACGAAAAGCAAGAGAACTATCCCCTTCCGCCTTCTCAAGACTGCAGGTAAATGAATAGCCATGCAGTAGTAAAAAGGGTTGAATAGGATCAGGGGCCTTGTTACTGGAGCACTTGCCAATCACACTAAAATTAAGCAAAGAATCATCTCAACATTTGAATCATGTCTAATTCTTTCAACTACTGACTCTCTCATAGGTGAACGTCTTGAATCTTCTGATGTATCGCACTGCTCCCCTCCAATCCCGCGTGCGTTGCCTCATCCATACCCGGAATAATCATCTCAAACGTCTCCCGAATCACCGCATACTGAAAATACCCGCATCGAGCGATAGGCTGCGTCTTGGAGACATCCAACTTGCCATCCGTCAAGACGTCATCCCGGATATGCACCGCAATCACCCTACCAATGACGACGTCAACCGTCCCCATTGGCGGTTTAGCAGGCAGCCGCAGAGTTGTGTGGTAGACACACTCAAACTTGACGGGGCTGTTCTTGACCATCGGCACAGGATCACCCGGCAGCGCGCGGCTGTACTCCTTCTCGAGCCCCGCGCGCTCAAACTCGTCCACGCCGTAGTCGACCTGCTGCGCCGAGATGTTGACGGCCTCGCGGAGGTCCCAGGTGGCCAGGTTCCAGCAAAACTTGCCCGTGAGTTCGGCGTTGCGGACCGTGTCCTTGCGCTGCGAGTCGGGCTTCTGGTTGGCCGAGAACATGACGTATGGCGGGTCGAAGGTGAGGTTGTTGAACTGCGAGTAGGGCGCGATGTTGTGCGTGTCCGGGTCTGTTCCGGAGATGGTAGAGATCCAGCCGATGGGGCGGGGGACCACGCATGCCTTGAAGGGGTCATGGGGGAGGTCGTGAGGGATGTTTCCAGGTTCGTAATACATTGTGCGGTTCTGTGAAAGACTTGCTTGAGAACTGAAAGGAATTCTAAGATTTCAAATTGCGGATCTTATTCAAGGTTGTCAATCATGGATCTCATAAACACAAGGGTTCATAACGAACATGACGTTTGTCATCTCTTGTCCCGGAGCTGTCTAGCGTCTTGACACGGAAGTGTGAGCATGGCCCGCAGCTCGTGATCAACGGAGAGCCTCGGACATTCCGCATTCAGTGGAAGACGCGGCCGAGGATCGTGAAGCCACGTTCCCCGCAAAACTCGGGGACGATCCCGGGGCGAGTCTACACCTCCACCCTGTTGCTGACCGAAGGGGATGCTAGGATTGAAAAGAAAGCGCCTTTTATCGTAACCGTGATATACCTGTAATTCTGTACCCTTCTAAGACAAACCTCTTTCTTGCTAGCTACCCAAACATCTCATCATGTCGCCACAGACTTCCACCATTGAACCCATTGATGATGATGTCGAACTTGGCCCCGGCCGCGACATCCCCACCGATGGCATCCCGGTAAACTTTGTGCCAGCCAAAGCCGGCGACATCATCAAGCTGGGGCTCATCACCTGCCGCGTGCTGGAAGATGGGTCTCGCACAGGTGAGTGTGGCCAGCCCCCAACAGGAAGAAGCTGACCTGTGACTCGTCGGGTAAAGACAACCGCATCGGAGCGGCCGAGTTCACTCTCCCCCCCGGACTCAAGGGTCCACCGGCCCACTGGCACGAGATGCACGACGAGACCTTTCTGACAACCAAGGGCACAATTCGCTACCATCTTCCCAAGGCGGATGGCACTGAGGATATTATCGACGCCCATGAGGGGGACTACGTGACTGTCCCGACTCGGGCTCCGCACACCTTCAGCAACCCGACGGACCAGGAAGTCAAGTTCTTCAACACGTACACTCCGGCGTACTATATCAACTACTTCAAGCTTTTGGGCACGTATGTGCAGGAGGGCAGGCCCATCTCGGACAAGGAGCATTTGGATGCCATGTCGAACTATGCCACGCTTCGAGTGCCGAAGAAGTATCTCGAGAAGAAGAACAAGTAGTTAGTCGCTCTCGCGGATAGATGGAACGCGTGATAGTAGTTATGGAATAGTCCTAGCTAGATTTCCTCAATCCAAAAGACTAAGAGTTGCTAATATTTGTTCCTGGAAAATACTTGTCCTCCTTTCGCCGAATTCTTTTGTCAAATGTGACCTTGGATCATCCAAAAATTCTATATTAGAAGGGTATCATCTCCTTGAAAATCTCCCACTTCTTCCTTATCTCATGACGAACCCGGGGTCGGATCCTCGGCCGGCGGGGTAGGTCGCCGACAAACCCCAAAACCCGAGAGTCCAACCCCGTCAGATTTCCCGAGAGCAACCCCTCTCTCATTGCTGCCTCCGTATCAGTAGGCCTGGCCAATCCGGCCGGCTGGAGATAGGCTTACTCCGGCCGATTAGTTACAGCAGTGGTCAATTGATACCTTTGGTGACATTCGCTCCTTGGTCGTGAACGAAGCTCAACATATAGTAGACGCTTCACTTGTTGCTTCCACCCTCAGAGCTATCACACTTTCAATTAGCTTACTGCATTAACCAAAGAGGTAATCATGTTGATATTTATCTTGCCTGCTGTAGCGGCTGCGGCCATCATCGCCTACGGTGTGATCTGGGTTCTCGTCGACTACGTACGCATCCTCCGGCTCAGACAGCGCATGGCACCAGGCCCATTCCCACTACCCTTGTTTGGCAACATCTTTCACATCCCCAGCAGCAGACAGTGGAAGAAATTTGAAGAATGGTCGTTCAAGTACAAGAGTCCCATCATCACTATCTGGGATGGACATACCCCTGTCGTTATTTGCAACGATGCTTGGTCCATGTCGAATCTGTGCGACAAGCTGGCAAACATTTACTCATCACGAGCAGTCAAGACACTCACTGGCAAGATCTTTGGGTTGAACAAGTTCAATCAAGCTGGCCTGGCCTACGGGGAGCAGTGGCGACTGCACCGGAGACTCACTGTGAGTTGCGGTCCTTATCAGCACCAGCAAGGTGATACTAATCCGACCATTAGCACTCGGCTGCAAATGCCCAGATCGTCCAAACATACCGACCTGTTCAAGCAAACGAGTCCAAGCTCCTCATCAACGAATGTCTCAACGATCCCGGAAGATTCGTCGAGGGTGCCCTGCGGTTCACCGTGTCCATCGTATCCGTCATCGCCTGGGGCCGTCGGATCAGCAGTGAATCCGACACTGTCCTCAAAGTGGCCCAGGCATTTGTCGGAAGTGCCAATCTCGGCTTCCCGGGAAAGACTTACACCGAGGCCATTCCCATCCTTGCCTCCATGCCTCCATGGCTCAACGCGCTTCCGAACCAGCTGAGGAAGCTTGCCGATACCTCCAACAAATACTTCTACGCCTTGTCCGTCGAGGGCGCTGAGGCTGTACAGGATAACTTTGCAAAGAGGCTGCTGAGGGAGAAGGAAGAACATGGTCTCACTAAGGTCGAGATTTCAAACCTGACTGGCAACTTTATTGGTGCTGGAGTTGATACCACGACGAGTACAATGTTGACGTTTATCCTGGCCATGTGCCTCAACCCGGACGTTCAACGCAAGGCGCAAGAGGAGATAGATGCCGTGATTGGCCACGACCGCTATCCAGATTGGTCCGACGAGGGGAACCTCCCCTATCTAGCGGCCATCATCAATGAAACGCTGCGGTGGCGGCCTGCCTTTGCCCTCGGCGGTCCCCCTCACGCCCCGACTGAGGATCATGTCCACAACGGATTCCTCATTCCAAAGGGAACAGCTATCATCGGCAATCTCTACGCCATCTCACGCAACCCGCGCGAGTATCCCCAGCCCCAGAGGTTCTGGCCGGAAAGGTTTCTTGATGGATTCGACCGGCCAGCTTACCCGAACAAGAGAGGGCATAACACGTTTGGCTGGGGCAGACGAGTGTGCAGTGGAGAGGCATTGGCACAGCAGAGTCTATACTTTACCATTGTATCTTTGCTGTGGGCATTCCACATTCGCCCGGGGCTGGATGAAAATGTGAGCATATTGTAATAATCCGTGAATTACCGGCTAACAAATAAACAGGGAGTCGAGGTCACTCTCGATCCAGACGCTTACACCGTCTCGCAAGTTAATCGCCCGGTTCCTTTTAAAGTCCGCTTTTTGCCAAGGTCCGAGAAGATTGCTAGCCTTGTCAAAGAAGGAGCTGAGAATGCGCGCTCGGAGCTTCGAGCGTTTGACGCCGAGACCAAGGTCACTTTTGAGAGCGCTCAGTCGGTGTCTCTTGACATGCCCATCGCACACTCAAAGGGTTAGACTATTGGGAGTTTGTGTGATGGAAGGACAGGTTATTCGTGATGGCAAGAACAAGGGGGATAGAGCGGTAAGGGTAAGGAGGTATCGATGGCTTAAAACAAGCTAGGCTTGTCTGATATTTGGTAGATGAGGATGAGATACGTAGCAGTGAATTTAACTCTTAACTGGTATAAGCCTAGGTTGCTTCATTACGTTTAGAGGTGTTTTGACTTGGTCTGAAGGGTAGTAAGGTTGCCCCGATGGGTATGCTATGAGGTTAAATTGTTCTTCAACCACACGGGGAAAAAATACAATGAGGTTGACCTTCAATATATCTTGAGTATTGCTCAGAACACCACTAAATAATTGAGTGCATGACATATCTCACTACGCTTTTTTTTTTTTTGAAGCAGATTGAGTATCTCAAACAAAGAGACCTGCTCCTGACGACCCTTGTACGGTTGAATGCTCATCGTACAGATGTAGAATGCTTGTATTATAACACGATAAAGAATGAATAAGAAAGCTCTTTCATGTCAGGCAATGAAATTTGAAGCGACTCGAGAAATTCATCAAACAAATCAATCACCACGATAACCCTTCCGGAGCATTATTTCCGTTGAGGACAGAATGCCCACAAACACCACGGCAAAACGCCTCATCCTCCTCAGAAGATGACTGAGCGAGAGCCCTACGAGCAGGCCACCACTCCTGACCGCGTTTCTTTTCCTCGTCAAAATGATCATGCAACATCTTCTTCACCAGCCCCGTGACATACGTAACCCCCTGCTCGACATCAGGATGGAACGGCCCGGTGGTGTACGTGTCGCTGTTCAGGTTGGCCTGGGATCCATTGGCGAGCCACTTGTCCTCTCCCTCGACCTGGGCGAAGAAGTCGAGCTTTTCCTGCAGCTGCTCCTTCGTTGCGTTCTTGGCACGGTAGACCTCGTACCGCATCAGGCTGGTTGTAGCTGAGGTCGGGACAATGGACATCATGTAGAAGAAGATGGGTCTGGAGAGTGTTAGTTGGGATATTGCCAGGGGGGTCAGAGTCTTACGTCAATGTGACTGAGGCATTTGGAAACATGTAAGTAGGGCTGACTGAACTTGAACGCTCTTCACCCTTTCCGCCGAGGTGCTCAACCCAGTACTTGTGGCAACCGTACACCATCTGCCTGTTATTCCGAAAGAATGGTGCAAGGCCAGGATGAGCGGTAGGGCAATGATAGCACTATTAATTCCCATTAGTAGATTAGACGACTCAAGGTCCAACCGGCGCACAAACCTCGTTGTAGTTCTCAATCAAAGTCTTCCAGTTAAACTTGCCCTCCATCGACCAAGTGTGATCGTACTCATAGTTGCTCATGTCAAAGTTGCTCAGCCTTGGCTGCTTGTCCACGCCGCCGAACTGCTCTTCCCAGCTCAGAGTCGGCTTCTCAGCAGCATCTAGGTTGACCCAGAGGAACCCAAGATCATCAATGTGGGTGTGCAGCTTGTACAGTTTGTAGTCATCCTTGTTGAAGCCGTCAACCTGGTCAAACCGAGGGGCCTTGGCCAGGTTTCCGTTCATACTGTATGACCATCCTGCCAAAGTCAGTTGAAGTTCCAAAAACTCCAAGTCCAGTCATACCGTGGTATTTGCATGACAGAACCATGACCTTCCCCGCGTCTTCATGCACAATTGGGAACGCCCTATGGCGACACACGTTGAGAAACGCGTTAATGCTGCCGGTTCGGTCCCGGATGATGAAGAAGGGGTAGCCGGCCATTTCATAACGAGCGTACTTTCCAGGCTCGTTGAACTGGCAGGAATGGGAGATGAGTATCCATGATTTGCTGAAGATGGCCCGTCGCTCAAGCTCGTAGAAGCCTGGCTCGCGGTACCATGATGCTGGGAGAGTGCTCTGCATGATGTTTGGTTTGCTGTTTTCTGTGATTCTAGACTGAAGCGATCATAGCATTTGCGTGATAAGACAATTGCATGAATATTGCGTGTTTAAGTTTTAGCTCCCGCCTCGACACTTTGGATGGTAGGTCGGCAGCCCCCGCATACCGGCCGAGATCTCCGTGAAGGCGATGGAAGAAACGCCCGTCGGCAGCTGCAAGCAACAACAGACTTCCGGATACTGCTATAACCAAGATCGACCATCAGACGCATGATCTGTCATGCCCAGAGCTTGCTTCGCACTCGGATAAGAATTGCAGGGGTTCATGCTATTGGTTCGGCTTCGCGGCCGAGGGCGTCCGTGAGCTTCTGAGATGCGGGGTGAAGCGGCGAATGACTCGGATTCCAGTTACAATCCTTAACTCCAGTATCTATGGAGATAAGGCAATCCCGATTTTAGATCCACTAACTAGTTAGCTGAAATCTTTCATAGCAAATGCTGACCTTTTGCTAGCGCCTTGGGGATTCGGGAATTCTTCATATCATTCCACCCAGATAAGCATTGGATACCCAGATATCTCGAGATACTTGACAATCGCGGGCCGTACCTAGGCCATTGATATTACAATGCATCCTTATCTTCTCCTCTTAGCCCCTGCCCTTCTTCTCGCAGTCCAGCTGCTAATCAGGCTTTATCAAATCTGGGCATCCCCATTGGCGTCAGTCCCTGGGCCTTGGCTAGCACGAATCACGGATCTTTGGTACGCTTGGCGAATCGACAGAGGTCAATTCGAGCGTGACAACATTGCTCTCCATCAGAAACACGGTAAGCCGCTTTGCTAGGTTGCATGTTTCGCAACTGACGCCGAGCCACAGGCCCAATCGTTCGTTATGGTCCAAAGAGATATAGCATTTGCGATCCCCTAGCTGCCAAGGTCATCTACGGACATGGCGGCGCTTTCCTCAAGTCGACCTGGTATGATTCTTGGGGCGATCCGAATCCGCACAACTGGTCCATCTTCTCGGACCGCGATGAGAAACGTCACAGCGCCAATAGGCGGCTCTACCAGAACATGTATAGCATGTCTTCACTAGTCAACTACGAGCATTATGTCGACGAGTGCACAAGCCTGTTTCTGCAGAGACTGTCAGAGATGAGTAGTCGGCAGGGCACTGCTGAACCTGTTGACATGGGGCATTGGTTCCAATGCTACGCCTTTGACGTGATTGGAATGATCACTTACTCAAAGAGACTTGGCTTCCTGGATCACGGTCAAGATGTCGGAGATATCATCAAAAACCTTGAAAATCATCTGTACTACGCGACCGAGGTCGGTGTATACTCGTCTTTGCATCAATACCTCGCACCCATCAGGAACCGGCTTGGGAAACGCGGCACAGGTCGGCAATATATCGTCGAGTTCACCAAGCAGTGTCTAGCAGATCATCAGTCTAATCCAAAGGCCATAGTCACTGATGATCTCGAAGGCGCCTCTGAACATCATGGTACCATGGATTTTCTTTCCAAGTTCATTGCCAAGAACACGGCGGACAACTCCTCATTTACGCAGTATCACGTCCTTGCCGGCTGCGTGGCGAATATGGTCGCAGGCTCGGATACTACGGCGATAAGTCTGAGCGCCATTCTCTATCACCTTCTCCGCAACCCAGACAAGTTGCGAATTCTCCGAGAGGAGATTGACGGATTCTTTTCCAAGACTGGTCCTGCGACGAGTATCAACTTTCAAGACAGTCTTGGCCTTCCATACCTTCAGGCAGTGATTAAAGAAGCCCTCAGGATGCATCCGGCGACCGGCTTACCGATCGAGAGGGTTGTACCTAAGGGAGGAGCTACAATCAGCGGGAAATTCTTCCCAGAAGGGGTGAGAAAGTATCTGCTTTCCGCCAAGGAATCACGCTAATCACCGACACAGACCATAGTAGGTATCAACAGTTGGGTTGAGCATTACAACCCAGCAATCTTTGGCCAAGACGCCAACTCGTTCAAACCAGAACGCTGGTTAACTACGGATGCGGATCAGCTATCGAAAATGAGCCGACACTGGATGCCTGTGAGTATCAAAGATTGATTCAAAGTTGCTGCAGGTTCTGACCAGTTTCCAGTTTGGCTTGGGGTCCCGAACATGTATCGGAAGACACATCTCAACTTTGGAAATCTCCAAGATGATTCCACGGTTGCTGCATGAGTTTGACTTTAAGCTTCGAGGGAATAAACCGTGGGTTACTAAAAATTGCTGGTTTGTTAAACCAGTAGGGTTCCAGGTATATGTTAGTGCTAGGGGAGATCGCCAAGACTAATAATCCGCATAACGAGATACAAGTTGTCAAGAATAAAAATCTAAGAAATGAAATTAATTAAGCCACCAAGCTTGAGGCCGTTATCAGGTACATTAGTCTAACGCGCGAGACAAGCTAGCCTTTGTGGAGTCGCATTCGAAGTGGAAAGGAGTCGATTCCCGTGAAAAGCCTGTTTCTGTCGCCAAGTTGTGTTTGCCTGCAAGCTGTGCTAATACGTCCTGTGCAAACAATGATCTTTCCCCTGTTGATGCCCACCTTGACGGGCTTTCGCTTATCGGCCCCGTAATCGTGGGTCGTACAGGGGCCGCCGACCCAGCCTAAGAGCCCGGACACAGGTAATTGTAGCGGTGCCCAAGGTAACCCAGCGAGTGCATTGGTTCATGAGAGAAAAAGAGAACAATATATCCTGTAGATTCTTTATTCTGGGGCGAAATCGAGGAGAACCAGACCACGACAATAAGCTTGTTTGTCAAATGCTCTTTACTACCGAATGCCTAATTATTCGCTGTCGTCGCATCCTTGACGTGTCAAATGACTTCCCTCCACCAAGGCACACTCACGTTGTGGCGTCCTTGGTCGCACGAGTTGCTGCAGGGGGCACTCACAAATGGCAATGTTAAGCGAGCCGTTGAGGTACCTGCATCTTCTTAGGTACGTATACAGCATCGCAATCGAGAGTGTTTGCTGCCAGTCTGTTGGCGTGGAAGCATGGAGAAGAGGTCTCAAGACCGTCGCTTCTATCTTCGCGGTGAGGGCTAGTCAGGCAGCCGCGGACAACGCGACAAGGCAGCATATCCTTTCAGACCACCTATTCAGTAATTTCCATTGTCCGCAATTTGTTCGCGTCAGTGGTTAGGGCCTTGAGCGCAATGGATTAAAATCTTGGTCACATAGGCCGTGGTTATGCTTGACCACTGCCGGGATTATTCACCTGGCACTGCACCTTGGCTTATGTGGGATTAAGGGTCTTCATTTCCACCCATTAACAGTTAATTTCACCATCTGCGGCCGAAGCCTCCCCCTAGATCTTGCTGCCGACACTCAATCAAACAATTTGGAATCTCCTGAAACTTGGACAAGCCGATGCCACGGTCCGAGACCACGGCATCCGGAGGTGGAGCCGGCGAAACCTGGCTCGGCCCCACGCATCCGCTAGCATCCGGCTGCGGCGCTCTTCTTATTCTGCAGGGAGCCTGTTTGCGTGTGCCGCATTATTAATTTCCTTGAGGCCCAGATAAGGCCACGTTTTTATTGATCTGATAGACGCACGTGGACGTGCCACACATGCCGCCGAGGCAAGTCAGCCCAGCCCTTGTCGTGCCTCAAACTGGGGGCCTAGGTACTGCGGAAAGGATGCGGCCAATACTAAATAAGACAGGAACATTATGCCTGGAAAGAAATGACACAAACTTATTGGCATAATATATTAGATGAAAGTAATAAATACGTTCCGAACCTGGAAGATATAACCGGCAACCATTACCCGTCCCGTTGAGACTAGATGGCCTACATACATACTCATCATGCAGCACCAAGAGTATCGAGCAGCAGGTTGACCATTCTAACATGAAGAGATACAAGAATGCCTTTCAAGTCTTGCATTTCCCTCGATCAGCCGCCTCGACGTCTTGGCATCCCTGACGCTTACATCTGTGCCCCATCTTAACCAGTGCAGCCTCCCGCGGTGGAGTCAAGTCCAAACGCATCCTCGACCATCGAAGCATCAAACGCAGTGTTTGAAAGCCGGAGAAAATGACCAAAATCTTGACCGCTAGATTCGAACCAAACAATGGTCGAGTTTCGTTTGGACAATTGGGGTGGCTATTACTCGACGTCGCCCTTATTCTTGTTGTCCTTTGGCTTGAGTCTGTCATGTTTCTTTGGAGCGACAAAGGCCTAGTAAGAATGGCTGATACTCGTCGCGGTGCTTTTGCTACCAAGCGTCATCGACGTTCCTCGCCAAGCGCGACACCTCGCAGAACCCCGGTCGCAATCATGGCCCCATTGGCTGCCCGACCAACCCAGGATCATGAGGTAAGAGCCTGCCCTATGTAAACCATCTACAACATGCTAACTTGCTTAGGATGAAAGCGAGGACGACGACGCTGAATACGGCGATGACGATGTTGGTCCTGCCCCAAAAAGGATCATGGCAAACCCCATCACCGACATGGCAAGCTCAGAGATGGTACGAAACACCCCCGGCAAGAGAGGACGAGCCACAAAGGCCACCAAGTCCAAGCGCAAGTCATCCCAGCATCAAGAAGCCCAGCTGCCTTCCGGCCCTGAACCCATTGCTGGAGCTAGCGGCCAAGGCTTCAACTTTTCACCTTTGCCGCAGTCGGGAACCCCCATTCTCTTGACTGCAGCAAGAATGGCCCCTGTTCCAGGATTGGGGTATTTATTCCAGGATCAGTACGGAATACAGATGTTGGTGCCATACTCATTGCTACCGATTCAGCCTCGACAACAGAGCTTTTGGCCTGCCAACTACCAAGCTTCTGCATCTCAACCCATGGCAACCTCGGTCTCAGGTCTCCACTCGTACGGTATGCCTGGGGGCATGGGAGTTGGCAACCTGCAGTACCTGAATTCTGGTCTTGCCCAGTATCCTCAGTTACAGACTCAGCCCGTTCTTCGATCGACTCGTTTCCAACCCCAGGCGCAGCCCATCGAGCAAGGATCTTTTGACGAAAGTTTCACCACTTCTAGTTTCGAAAGCCAAACAATGTCACCTTCGCCTCAGAACCAAGACTAATGGCGTTGGAGTTGGGTTCATTCTGTATGCTTTCGGTGTTGGCGGTGCAAGGGCGGGATGGGAAGGATAACCGGCGGATTGAAGACTGGAGCATTTATGGGGAAATTGGAATAGAATCACGGCTATCGGATTAATCTAGATTGGAGAATAAAAATTTACTGTGTTCTTTCACCTCTCCGAACACACTGCTATGTGGTCGTTCACCTCTTGAATGTCATCATGCTTCTCATTTTATTGTTGCGTGGGGGTTTATATCGAAATACAATAATCACTCGTAAGTCATGTCTTTAACTAGCCTTGAAAAGTCTAGTTCCACTCCCTGTGTCATCATGCCACGATAGACTTCTCTACCTGGCCTCAATCTCTCATCCACCAAGTCCAGGTCCAACGGAAGCCTAGACATCGGGCTCAACCTCATCCACTGTCGGAACCCTGTTCAATTTGATCCCAAAAAACTCCGAAACAGCCTTCACACTGTCGCAAATCACCTCGGTATCCTCCTTGCTCACACCAATTCGTCGCGTTCCCCGAATATGCCAATGCGTCTCGAGGCGGAGATTCTGACTCATGATGGCGGGTAAAACAATCATCTGCGTATCCTTGTCGTCGAGAACCTGGCGATCCGAAAGATACAGCCCGTAGGTAATCTCGGTGGAGATCCACGAAAAATCCTTGTGTGCGTCAAACAGACCGATTGTGTCGGCGGCGTTGCGCGTGTACAACTGCTTGAACCAGTTCACGGCCCGTTCGTGGTTGGCGTCATCAGCTTGCCAGTTTTGCCGAGTTCGGCTGAAATCTCGGTCCTCGGGCTTCTCAACCTTTGCAATTGCGAGAATGGCCTCGATGGGCTTGCACACGCCTACGAGGCAGATGGTCTTGACCAGGGCCTCGCGAAGCCGTCTCACGAGGGCTTGTCTGGACTCGCTGGTCTGGTAGGCTTCTTGACACGTGAGGTACAGGTACAGAGATGCGGATGCTTCCGGATCCGGGCTTGCAGAGAGGCATGCGATGACGAGGAGGTACCAGCGATGCTCTCCGAGGTCAGTCGTCTTGAAGTTGTTCTCGATCTTGGAGAAGAGCTCCGAGAGCTCGGGGGTAAGTTCGGGAGATGCCATTGTTCTAGACGAGGAGAGAGGGATAAAAGATCAAATTCTTCGGAAGAAGCGGCTTCTGAAGTTGAACAGGTCAGATATTAGTGTCAAGCGATGGAACCGTGATCCATCGAGGAGGACCCTGGAAGAATGTTTGCGCGGGGTGCACGTGTTTCATTGGCTCACGATGCGGGCAGGAGGGTTCTGGCCGATGACTAATCTCACCTGGCATTCCAGTGACACTTGATGGATCAGACTCAAGTTTGGCACAATTAAAAGGAGAGAATATTAGATCCTGACCTTGTATTCGCTCAATAATCTAATTATTCGAGTATAACAGCCTCCAACTTGGCGAGGCTGAGTGATTGGTTGAGGAACTGGCACCCTGTTTCACTACACCACAAGCTTGGAGCGATACTCTTGGCATGAGGAGCAATGTTGTCATCGGATGGGACTTTGTGGAGTGAAGGAAGATCAACTAGGCAGTGATTAAACATGCTTAGGCGAATTTTCTAGAATTTTAGTTATGAATGAGGAAGTTAAACTCATGGACCGGTTCATCTTCCCGCTTTGTTTTACCAATTTCAACTTCGTCCTTTCTGGCTCCCCTTTCCTCCTTTAGGCCGTAACTGTTTCGATTATGAGTTGAATCCTTTCAATAGCAATATAAATGATGTCTTATATCATCTTGACCTTATGATGGACTTTTTCACCTGAGTGTGGGCGAAGAACGCGGTCCACGGCAGCGAAAACAAATCCATTGCGACATACCCTGCACCCTGAATGGCATCATCTATGTTCAAACGGCTCATGCAAACGTGATTTTAAGCTTGTCTGATAGCTTCCAGGCGGTAATTTAGCGTAAATCCTTATTCATTATGCTTAAATCCTTGTGAATACTTTGATATGTCCCAGGCTCAGTCGGAGGAGTATCCTTGCCCGCCTGCAGTTTGACAGCAATTTGGTGATTCATCAATGGCACCTGTAGACTCCACTTGACGTCACGAGTGTTCAGAAAGTTACAACAACTTTGTCTTCCGTTGCATAAACCCCTCAGAAGGATCCGGCGATATCCTTCTGGAAGCAAACATCCGGGTATAAAGATGACAAGTACCATGATCATCACAGATCGTTACAATTACAGATTGGACCCTGGATAAAAAAATTACCCCCAATAGTAAGAATCGGGCTATATCTTGATGACGCGAGATGCCCCATACCTGTCGTGCGAACAACTACGGCAGCAAAATTGAATACCGACGCCACCACCCGGACGGATTTATCACGGATAGGGCCATTTTGATACCAAAGCGTTATTATCCGTCTCTTTCTATCTTCAGGGTCCGATTCTACTCACCGAAAAAAGAGGACGTGTCGAATCTTGGACCTTCTACCTGCCCAATAACGGCGATCCACCATTACTGGGATTAATTACGTGCTTCTCAAAATTTCCCGTTTCGATCTTTTCCCCGCTGTCGGCACGACGCCGATGCCTCTAGTTCCACTATCTCGCCGGGGAAGAGTCAAATACCTTGTCTACCGTTTCATCGCCGCGGAAAAACTCTGGTTAGGGATGGCGGGAGGCCGAAGTGTGTTGACGTGCTCTGGGTATGGGAGGGTCAAGATATAAAGCGATATCGGCCGTTTCGAGCACTATTATACAGGCTGGCCTGCTTGCTGTTGATTTGACTTCACCTGCCTTGGGACTTTGACCCGACTAGGACTGTCCTGCCGTCAAGATGTTGGACTCTACGGTGCCTAGGAAACAGTGGTGGAAGATTCAGTGGTATGCCGACGATGACACGCCCGAGGAGCGAAAGTTCATTATCAAGCTCGACCTTATCGTGGTGCCCTATGCTGTTCTTGCCTACTGGGTCAAGTACATTGACCAAGCAAACCTGAGTATGTATCCCACTACTATCCGCATTAGTCTTGAACTGTTGCTGACATTGACAGACAATGCCTACGTCGCTGGAATGAAGGAGGACTTGAACTTTTACGGTAACGAGCTGGTCCAGCTGCAGACCATGTATACCGTGGGAGCAGTCGTTGGCATGCTACCGTTCATGTTCCTCTTCACCTACATCCCCATGTATTGGACCATTCCCTTCATGGATATCATGTGGGGAGTCTTTACGCTTCTGCAGTATCGCACACATTCTTTTGCCGAAGCTGCTGCGTATAGATTTATGGTTGGCTTCTTCGAGGTATGTCTTTTACCGTTTGGCGTCCTTCTAATGCTGACAAGACACTGCAGGCTGCCTTCTTCCCGGCCATGCACTACGTATTCGGTATGCGACTTCGCCGAAATAGCCATGCTGTTATACATACTGACCTTGCATCTAGGCTCTTGGTATCGCGGCCACGAAATCGCACGACGTGGCGGCATCTTCTACGTCGGCCTCAACCTCGGTACTCTAACCGCCGGCCTAGTCGCATCCGGAGCCTCCCACCGACTCGAGGGCGTCAATGGGCTAGCCGGCTGGCGATGGATGTACATCATCTGTGCTCTGATTACCTTTCCCATCGGCATCATCGGCTATTTTCTCCTCCCTGGCACTATCGACCAGCCGAACCGATGGATTCTCAACGACAAGGATATCGAGGTTGCGAAGCGACGACTTGAGAGGAGTGGTCATGTTACACACGGCACTTTCAAGGTTGGACATCTTAAACAGATCTTTTTGAGTCCTCAGTTTTGGACTGTCATTCTTGTCGATGTCCTCTTTTGGAATGCCGGAATCCACAAGAGTACAGGAAGTTTCCTCCTATGGATCAAGAGTCTGAACAAGTACAGCCCAGCCAAAGTCAATGAGCTAGGTACCATCGCGCCAGCCTTGGGTATCTTGTATAACCTCGTCGCCTGCTTCGCTTCTGACCTCATCCTCGGACCAGCTTGGGCAATGACCATGGCCTCGACAATCAACGCCGTCGGCTTGATCATGTTGGTCGTTTGGGACATCCCCGAGGCAGCCAAGTGGTTTGCCTTTTCAACCATGTACTGGTCTAACGCTTTATCCAGCGTTTTCCATGGATGGGTGAATACTTTGCTGCGCGACTCTCCAGAACAAAGATCCTTCACGCTTGTCTTGATTACAATTATTGCGCAGTCTTCAACGGCTTGGACTCCGTTGCTTACCTTTCCGACTGTCGAAGCCCCTTCCTATCCAAAGGGCTTTTCGTTCTGTCTTGGCTGCGCGTTGGCACTCATTGCTTCTACTCATGTTCTGAACCAGTATATCAAACGCAAAGAGTATGCACTCCCACCTCTATACCGTGTAAATGCTAATGTTGGTTTCTTTAGGGCGAAGAAGAAGGTAGACGAGGAGGAAACAAGAGAGAATACCCCGGTACAGAATGAAGAGGCTTCGGACGATACAGATTCTGGCAAGGATACGGGTTCCAAGGTCTATGCGACAGCTGTTGGTCCATCGCGCAGTTGATGGCTTTGAGGTCCCAATCAGAGCGCTGCTGGATGCAGCATAACGGGTTTTTGATAACCAGTCATATCCACTCAAAGATTGTCTCTTCATACATTAAAGTTAATTCCCTAACTGAATGACTTGGGAGGCAAAAGTCTTGGCACAGGTTTTAAGGTCGTTTACTTAGGTTATCTAGGAAACTATGTTGTGGCCACGAAAGCCTTGTGAAGTACAAAAGGAAGTCATGTCAAGTTACTTCATCAAACATTCCACCTAGAAGTTCGCAAACAGATACCTAATACCTGCCCAAATCTCCTCACCAGAAGGAACAATGTTGCTAGGAGGAACAGTGAAGCCACCAGCGCTGGCACTGGCCGGTCGAAGCTCGAAAGCCCAAGCAAGCTCAGCCTTGGCAACATCTTGCGCCCAGTCATTGCTACCTCCTGCGGTCTGATAGATGGTTGAACAGGTAGGTCCATATCGGAATGTGAGACCGTTGACGCCACGGATGGCGCTGGCAACACCACCAGCGAGGCTCATCTGCTTGCTCAAGTTGCTAGCGCTAGCGGAGCAGCTGTATCCATACGGCAGAAGAATAAGCTGGCTGTACGAGTGCCAGTCAACAAAGAACTTGATACCTGTGCTCTCGGCAATGGTCCTGGTGTGGTTGACCAGAACTCGGTTCTCGGGTGTGTCACCGGCGGCGAGACCACGGTAGGTCTCGTCACAAGGGTTGGTGGATGAACCGCCGGGGACGTTCCACTGGTAGGGCCAGTTGCGGTTGACGTCGGTGCCGACACAGGATTGACCGGAGCGTCTCTGGCGGTTCTTGCGCCAGAGACGGTCGTTGGTGGTGGTGTAGACGAAGCCTGGGGAAGTTAGCCAAGTTCCTAGAAATAACCAAGGTTTCTTACCGTCGGGGTTCACAATGGGGAGCACGTAGATATCGTAGTTGTCGAGGGTCCTGCGGATAGTGGCATCATTCTTCTGGTACCCATCGATGATCTTGTAGGTCAAGTATTCAACAGTCTAAAATGTCAGCCAAAGCACGCTACCAAAGACAAGACTACTTACAGGAGCACTAATCCACTCGCGAGCGTGAACAGTTCCGTGCCACACAATGGCAGGCTTGTTTCCCTTGCCGCTAGAACCCCAGAGGTGAATACCCCGGATAGCTCTGTTCTCAACAGAGGTTCCCGCAGTAAAGACCTCAGAGTTGCTGGGGAAGGAAGCTCGCAGATCGGTGAGGAACTGGAGATGCTGATCAAACGTGTGATACGAGTTGAAGTACGAGATATCAGGCAGCGCGGCAAGGGCGGCCGAAAGTCTCATGGGGGCTGCAGTATCATTAGCTAAGTGACTGTTTAATCTTGCGCCATGACTCACGATCGTATTCCTCAAACTCTCCCTCAACAGCAAACTCAGCACCAAGATCCTCACTGATGACAGTGACATTGAGGTCAAGAGCCTCAAAGGCCTTAAGACTCTCAGGAGCAATAGCCACCTCGAGAGTCTTGTGGTTACTCTCACAGCTCAGAGAGACAAACTTGAGATCCTTCAGGATAGTGTCCACAGCATCGTGGTCTTTTCCAGCATCAATGCTGAAAGCCTTGTAGCCATCATACGAAACCTTGGCGGCGGCCAGGGGCGCCAAGAGCCCGAGGGTATAAAGGAACTTCATGATGCTCGAGAGGACAACAAGTGCTCAGGTACCGCAAATATTGGCGGACGTTGCCTCTTATATAGTACAGCTCACGATTCAG
Source organism: Ascodesmis sphaerospora (assembly GCA_027569015.1). NCBI lineage: Eukaryota > Fungi > Ascomycota > Pezizomycetes > Pezizales > Ascodesmidaceae > Ascodesmis > Ascodesmis sphaerospora. The sequence continues at coordinate 152,585 of JAPPUR010000031.1, read as the reverse complement.
TCCCACCACGGCACTACCATCTTGGCATTCCAGAACAGTCTCTCGGCACATGCTACAGCCTCGCGTTGCTGGAAACACCTGCCCGACTAGTTAGGTGACATCCGTCGCCGATCAGCGAGCCTATGTAACAAAAGTACGGGCTGCTTTCAGAAGGTGAGTTTGCCCCGTGTCGGTGTATATGTGAAACGGGCTGACCTTCCCGTTTGAGACACGGCGCGTCGGTGCTTGGTCAAGTTTAGTTAGTCGCCTCCGAGTCGTCCGTTGATACATATCTTGGTCCTGAGCTTGCAGGGTTCATGGTGCCATTCTTAACTGGAATAGAGTGTCTTGATATTACCCCGCATGAACACGAGTGGTGTCTTGGTAGACTTGGCAATGCAGATAAGCGTCCACTAGTATTTCATGCACTATCACCGTCTGATGTGCCAGCGGTTAGGCTGGCACGTCATTGGACGAGATATGATGACTCTTGAATCTGCAACATCTATTGGAGGAAGAAGAAAAGGACTTTTGGTGTTGCCATGGTGGAAAGATTCTGCGCATTCCACGCTATTAGTGAATTAAGCAGCTGCCCAATCTGTATAGGCGATGGGCTTTTATGCAGTGTGTGATTTGACACGTCAAGATATTGAGTAAATCGTACGGATGGGTGTGGAATTCGATCCTTGCCGAAGCTTGATCTAGATCGCTTAATCCTTCCGAGCAAAAAGAAGCCGTATGGAACAATTCCCGCTTCCATTCACCCTTCGACCGCTTTATCGCATTGTTTATGGAGCTGCTGTGAACTATCTTGTGATTGGATTGAGTGATTCCGTCTTTGATAATATCAGTGCCCTTATCAAGGTTGAAAATTCTCTATCATCACCGCTCATGACAAAACAGAGCCTCCACTAACAGACACAATCTGCCCATTCACCCACGACGCACCCTCCTCAGCCAGCATGGCAACCACCCAAGCCACCTCTTCCGGTGTACCCATCCGAGAAGCAATCGGTATCCTATCAAGCACAGGCTGTAACTTCTCGTGAAACTCTTTTGGGAAGCTCTTCATCGCCTCTGTAGACGTTGGCCCTGGCGCCACGCTATTCACAGTACATCCGTACTTGCGTGGCAAGTCTCGAGCCCAAGAGCGTGTGAAAGTTTCGATCATCCCTTTTGTGCCCGCGTAGATGCTTGAGTTGTGTTGAGGGTCTCGGGCATTGTCGGATGTGATGTTGATGATGCGCGAATTTGTCTTTGTGAGATATGGCAGCACAGCGCGGGTGAGGAAATACGTTCCACGGCAGTTGAGATTAATTGTCTTATCCCATGCTTCATTTAATGCGTCATCTTCGGGTGAGTCGAATGGAATCATGGGGCCAATTGCTGCGTTGTTGACAAGGATATCTACACGATTGCCATGTCCCTTGGCAGCAGCAGCTGCGAGCAACCCTGGCCCCTCGCGGCTTGACAAGTCTGCCTCGGCGATAATGGCATTCTCCGGTGAGGCAAGGCTCTTTTTGACATCTTCTGCTTCTTCCTTCTCTGCCGGGGTAGGATAATTGATGACGACTCGAGCACCTCGGTTGGAAAGCTCCCGAACGATAGCTGCGCCAATACCTCGAGAAGCACCAGTGACTATAGCAACCTTGTTGGCGAGACTTTGAGAAGACATGGCGATAGATTGAAGTGATGAGAATTAAATCACATGTTGAACATGTGCCTTTTAACGTTAGACTTGCCTGGGTTCATTCATCGGCTCTCCACAATGGTTCCCGATGGCATTCCCATATCAAGTCAACCGACTCCACACGGCAACGTCTGGCGGAAGGGTTGTAATGGAGCATTGGCAACAAAGTAGACTTGAACTTAAATGTGAGCTTGGTTTGTTGGTAGGGATGTTGTCAACAGGTGATATTTGTCTGCCTCCACTACTCGACACCTGCTGCAACCATTGTGTTCAAAGATGACGTGAACCAGCCAAAGTTTGGCAATTCACCGAGATATTACATTTAAGCTCTAACTAATACATTTTAGGGTCTAATGCAGATGTGCACTCTAAGGATAACTAAGATACTTAATTTCTACGTAAATAAATACTAAGATATACTTAGCTTAAATTATTAGCTATAGCCGCTATATATATAAGTATTATTTATTTAAATTATATATATAGGGAAAATAAATATCGCTATATATATTATATTAGGCTAGGGCCTTAGAGCTTATCTTTTTTATTATATAAGGTAATTATAATATTATTTTATTATTATTCTTAGTATACTAAAGAAAGCTATTAATTATAATTTAATAGAAAATAATTACTTATTAATATAAAGCTATTTATAGATATATATTAATTAAAATAAATAAACCTAGCTTTTATAAGTAATTAAATAATACCTTCTTATTATTTAATAATATTAAAGATATTAATTTTATAAAGAAAGGTATAAAGAGGTATAAGAGAGAGAAGAGGTATAGATATATTATTAAGGATTACTTAGATAATACTAAGTATATAAAAGAGGAGTTTCTTATTATAAAAGACTAAAGGATAGAGACTATATAGTCTTCAAAGACTATAGGGTAGGTAATAGAGATAGGAGGAGAATAGGCAGTGGATTTAGTCTTTATAAAAAGCTAATTAGCTAGATAATAAATCATAGAGGAAGAAAAGTAAGTTATAAAGTAAATAGACGTATAGGGTAGAAGGCTAGCTTCTAAATAGTAGTCTTTATGATTATATTAGATAAATATATAAAAAGTTTTTTAAGGAAAAACTATTCTAAGAGAAGGCTATTCTTATATAGCTAATTACTCGGACCCTATTAGCCCGATTCGGATAAAAGCTATACCGTCAGATAGCCCTTATCTAAGGCTATCTAACCGTATAAGGTATATATAAATCGGATTAAAGGTAGCCGAGTTATAGCATAAAGAAAATAAAGCTTATAGGGTTTTATATTCTAAATATTAGAAACCAGATAGGAAATACCCATATAGGAAAGATAGATTTAATAGAGTTATTAGGCTTTAGATAAAGTCCTAAGTCTGGGTTATATAACTTACCTTATAGGGCTAGAATGGCCTAGAAGGAAAGTTTAGGTAACTCTGCGATATTTAGCTTATCTAAGTAGCTATAGCTTAGATAAGCATACTATTAGAAAGCGCTAAGAATATACTATAGGGTAGTAAATTATTAAGCTTATAACTTATAAGCTAAATTTCCTAGAATTATTTATATAAAAGACCTTTCTTATAAAAGTCTTTAATATTTATAATATAAATAACTTAATATTTTATTATTAAAAGCTTAAAAAAATAACTTTTTAAGTTAATTAAATATTTTATTTTACTTAACTTTATATTAAAGGCTTTTTAATTTAAAGAATTTTATTTTAATTTAATTAAATTAATTATTATAATTAATTTAATTTAAAAAAAAAAATTAAGTAAAAAAAATTTTTTTAATTAAGAATTTTTAATATAATTTTTTAATTATTATTTTATAATTATTTTTATTATTTAATACTTTAAAAGTTTTTATTAAAATTTTTTTTTAATTTTATATAAAGCTAATTATTAAAATTAATAATTATTTAAATAAAAAAAAGCTTATTATAAATAAATTTATTTTTATAAATAATTATTATAATATTTTAATTCTTTAATTAAAAGTTTTTATAAAAAAGTATTTTTTATAATTATTAAATAATTAAATTTATATTTTAAATAATAATTATATTTATTAAACTTTTATTAATAATATTAATAAAAATATAATTTTTTAAAATTTTAATTTTTTTAAATTATTAAAAATTATAAAAATAATTAAAAAATTAATATTAAATAAGAAAATTATTATATAAAAAGACTTAAGGCTTTTTAATTAATTAAGAGATAAGTTATTTATTATAAATAAAGCTAATTTAATCTTATTATTAAAGCTATTAATAATAAAATATAAAACCTTATTAATTTAAATATATAAAGCTTTTTAGCTTTAAGTATAAAGCTTTTATTATTAAAATTACTAAGATTTTAATTATAATATTTTAATCTTTACCCTAGGTAATATAAAATTAATATATAATAATTATTATTTTTTATAAAAATAATTTAATTTATTATATTAAAAAGCTTTAAAATAAAATTAATATTATAAATAATTTTATTAATTTCTTATAATAATTAAATATTTATTATAAAATTATTAAATTTTTAAAAGAAAATTTAATATATAATTAAGTATTATATCTCTATAAATTAATATTTAATATTTTTTTTTATATATTTTAGCTATTAAGCCTATAATACCTTTCTTTTATATTATTAATTATAATTTTTTTATTTTATTATAAAAGATTATTTATTTATTTTATTTTTTATATACTAAGGCTATAAGTAATCTAGACCTATGCCTTCTCCTCCTTTTACTAGGTTTCTATAATAACTTTTTCTTACTACTCTTAAATCTCCTATAGGTTAATATTATAATTAAAATCACTAACTGGCTTTACTCTCTTCCCTCTCTTCTTAGCGTTATATCTCTTCTTAATCCGAGCCCGGCGGTCATCGATATAAGCAGTGACTGTAGACTCAAGGATCACGGCCTCCGTGACGTGGCAGACAGGCTCGACACCTCTCCCGCCAGGTCAGTCCCTGTTGTGGGTTGAGCCTGTCGCCCAGGCCAGGTTCTTGGTGTCACTTGTGGAGGAAGGTTCCTTCCACACCCGTAGTTTTCCTACGAAAGGGAATTCCGCAAGGGGTCCCATCAGTTAGAAACCCATCACTTCTTCATCAACACTTTGGGAACCACACGTCTTTCTGTTCTTGGCGACGTCAACGACCGCATTACCCTGCAGGAACACGCGCAGATCTTCTTTCCAAGACCGAAGTCTCTCGGTTTCCATCTGCTCTGGTCCATACGAATCGTCGCACTGCCATCCGCCAAAAATGGCGGCCCCCTTTCGCTGGGCTTTTGTCGGCCGTCTTCCCCTTTGTTGACTGCTGTCTTTATCCTCCATCTCGTCCCCCTTCGGTTTTCCACGATCGACCCGTATCCGCGATTCCAGAATCATCCCCATGACGCTTCACCGATCGAACAGCCTCCTCGAGCGTGATGCCGCCTTCCTCGCCAAGGTCGGTGATTGGGAGGCAACGTTGAAGAGCCGACGATGGATTTCCTCCTCCATGTCTGCTTGAACTATCCAGTCGCGTCGTCGGGCACGTTAAACGTCTATCTGCGCCAGTTCCAGCAGGTGTATACCGTGATCACGGGCAAGTTTATGGATCGGAATGACGCACGATTCATGTTCGAGTTGCCGGATAGGCCGCATTGTCTCATCTGGTTATAAAAGACCGAGCATGCATCGCTTTGCTCAGCTTAGCCACCAGACATCGAAGCTTTCAGTCTACCTTGATTCAAAATGTTGTCCTACGACCCCGAGATCATTCCACACATTCCATCGCTCGACGATGCTGACAGATCTGTCAAAGAGAGCGCAACTTTTGCCCAGTTTCTGTCTGAATTCAAGGCTCTAGTTACGAGCGCGGGGCTCCAGGATTCCCTGGGGGTCACACTGGTTCACCATCATGCAAACGTTCCCCTCGGCAGCCGGATGATGGACTTCAAACAGACCCTGCAGCCGTTCTCCGTCGAAACCACTGCCAAGTCACGCTCCATGGAGACGATTGGAAGCCCTATGAGTACGAGTTCGGGGATGAGCCTGGCGAGGATCTTGACTTTTTCCTTGCCATGAGAAAGTTACTCCAACGCCACGAACCAGAAGAGCTTGAAATCACGGAAAAGCTGGGCGTCAGCGTCAAAAGCCCATGGGTTTCGGTGAGTCATCATTTACGTTCCGTCTCCCCCTCGGGCGGTCCTTGAGCTGGGCTAAAAGCAATCACCAGATTGGCAAATTTAGCAACCCAACCCAACCCAACCCAACGCGAAACAATATGCCATGACTCAGGTCGAAGATGCAGTTCTGGAAGCTTCCTCTGCTCTGCAGATGGATTTGAGCCTGGTTCATACTTCAACCGAAGGCCGTTCGCATACCGTTCACCAGCTCGCCGCTCGTGAGGGGCACAAGTATGTTCTTCGCATACCGAATCACGAGTCTGCGGCTCTCATGGACAAACAAGGACACAGGATTTTGAAGTACTTGAGCAAATTGAGGCCTTCCCTTCCCATCCCTAAAGTCGTTCTGGAAACCAGCTTCTTCACCCGTCACGAATATGTGGAAGGAGTGCCAATCAGGTCATGGAACCCGGAGAAGATCCCGGAAGCGAAGCGACACAAGATACTTGACGGCATTGCTGAATTCTTGGTTTCCCTTTGGGTCTGCCCTGCAGGTGAAAATGGTAAGCCTGATTTATTTCTATCGCCTTTGGAGTTAGTTGCTAATCTGTGCGCCAGCTGCTTCGGCCAGTTATTGGACTTTGCTATATGACGAGGTTGACAAAGCCTTTTTCCGCTCGTTGAAGCAAGACTCAGGCTGGGGAGACCCGGTGACGTTCCTCATCCGCCGAACTTGGGTGGAAAAGCTGGTTCCAGTTACAGGGAGCGAGAGACTGGCCATGAGACATGGAGATCTGAACGCCTGGAACGTCTTGGCCGACGAAGAAGGACTTTCGGGGTGTGTTCACCATTGCCTGCTTCATCCAGCAGCCCCTTTCCGCCCCACCCCTCAGAGATTTACTCGCCATCATAGCTAACACGCAGTGATAGTGTGATTGACTGGGATACGGCCAAATTTGTTCCTTCGCCAGCTGCCATTCAGCACCCACTTTTCATCGCGGATATCCCGGGGTTGGTGAATGATGTTCCTGAAGGCATGAGCTTTCACGAGGATAGACTATACTTGGAACGCGCCGTCCGGGATCAGGCTGGCAAGCTAGACTGTCCAGAAGTCCACGATATCCCGGCCCTTCTATCGTCGTCCTTTGGACGACAGTTCTTCGAACTGGCACTCCGAAATAAGGCCATCAACCGCGAGTACATTGCCAGACATTTGAGCAATGTTGAAGCCGAGCCAACAGCTTTGTCCAAGCAATTGGAGGAGGTTTTGCTGGCAAATCCGGAATGGAAGAATGAAACCGGAGTCCTGGAAATGTGTGGTCGACTGGGTTTGCACATGTAGGATTCTCTGACGAGCGCGACAAGATAAAGGTACAAGACCTTTCACTGGAGTGTGCGACCTACCTGATCTGCTGCAACGACGTCAGAAGGATTTTATTGCTGCTGGCACCCGGAACTACGAAGGAATGCAAAACGACCTCGTTCAAGTAACTCAAGAGGACCAGATCGCTGCCCTGGGCCAGAACCCTCGAGTGATTGTAACCCTCACTATGCGAATCTTGGGTCGTCGACAAAGGCATCCCTGAACTGGATGAGGAGGAGACTGTAGATGCTGTGAGGGCTGCTATGGAGTAGTGCTCGGTTTGGGCCTTGGGTCGGAACGCCGTTGCTGCTGCCCCTCGATGGTTCCTCAGCAATGGAAGAGATGATCGACATGGCATCCCTGATCCAGACCAACTAACTGGCTGGCCTTTCTGGGTATCGTTCACAAGCTGATGGTGGACATTGATGCTGATGACTGGGACGAGACGACCAAGGGTAGCAGACATCACAAATAATCACCTCGCAGCCAAATCTCGCAAGGGACAACTTGGTGACGTAACCTTGTATCTCAAAGACCAAGCGAGATGCTGAATAGCTCGCAGGGGTAGATGTCTAGCACACCGTTGGGGCCATTGTTGGCCAGTCCTTTGAGTCGCCAAAGAGATACGATCATTCACGAGTATTGTAAACAGAGTTCTGATATTGAGGACAATACTACTCCATGCACTCAGGTATATCCGCTGTCTTCAGCAGCAGCAAACCATCCCTCCCTATACATGTAAAACGCCTAATTACTCCCATCAAGAAGAAAAAAGAAGAATTGAGTTTGCTTCGTCGGGACTGCTTGTGAACCCGAGCGAGCCCGTGTATTCCGGAAACGCCTAACCATCCCCCTATCCCTTTCTTTGTTGCTAAAAGTTGTCGTGTTTTGTATTACTTGACTTCCTGTGACACGGCAAGTTGTACAGGATCGTTAATCTCCATGTCTAGGGCGTCCTTGTCCAACCATCCCGAGTAGTCGTCATCGTCGTCGGCCGCGGCCGAGGCGGCGGGTAGTGCCTCTATCGGGCTGACCGAACTGCCGTCATCCTTCACTATGGAAGACTCGGGAGTCAGTGTTGAAGGTTGTTGAGAAGTTGCTGTGCTGTTGGCCATGGTCTGCTCGCCACTTGATGCCCAGGGTTGACGGTTGGAGTGGTCCTCTGCTGACGGTGTTGTTGGCTGCGAGTCGTCGGGGGCAGCGACGACAAGCATGTTCTGGCCCATATCCGGTTCTGGCGCATGGCTCTGTCTGCGTCGATTACGTTGGTGCAATGTAGGGGGCAGTGCAGGCCGGTGCTCGTTGTGGTGCTCATGATGGTGCTCATGATGGTTCTCGTGGTGATGTTCGTCATGGTGTTCATGATGCGTGTCCAGAGACTCGGCAGAACCATGCGAAGGAACAGGCTTCCTTGCTGGAACATGGGCAGGGGGGCCTATCCGTGTCATGCCGTTCGTAGGCTTTGGAAGGGGTGTTCCAGGGGGGGGCAGCGGTTGGCCTCTCCCCATGGGCTGGCTGAGATCAAGGTGATTTGCTTGTTCCGCCTGTCTTCTCGCCTCCTTGTGCCGTTGGTAGGCATTCCAGCCCCATTGTTTCGCTTGCATGGCAGCGTTGGAGACGGCAGCCAGAGTTGTCTGCTTCTGGCCCTGCTCGTGAGGTCCATCACCGTGAGTCGACTCGTCAGACTCTTGCAGCTCTGTGTTTCCTCGCCGCATGAAGAAGTTGCGTCCCAAAGAGCCTGTCTGGCTCTTGATCGACTCCTTCATCGATGCTGCTGAGGATCCCGTTCCCCTTTCGTCCGAAAGAGATGCTGACCCAGTCGACGAGGTCGTGTTACGACGCCCTGTCGCAACCGGTGTCTTTTGGCTATCCTCTGACACCTCGCCCAGGGGGGTGTCCTTTGCTGATGACGAGGAGCGGCTGGATCGCTGAGACGCAGCTGAGGATTTCGGAGGCGAATCTGTACAAGGCGGCGGCCTTGGGGAAGCATCCTGTGAGCGTGATTGCAAAGCAGCCATGTAGTTCGTTGCATAATCGGGTGGCGAGGACGGCTTGAAAATTTCGGCATGGGCAGCATCTGTTCCCACGATAGGTTCCATAGACTTCGTGATCTTGGGCGCCAGAATAGGGCTAGCACTTGCTCCCTTGGACTCGACGCTCGTTGAAGACGCAGATGCCGCTGGGTTATTGCCCGTCTTGTTCAGCTTCCGGCCAAACAGACCGGTAGGGGTTGGAGGAGATTCCATGACGGGTATGGTATGGCTCTTCTCCATAGGACGAGTCTCTTCTGTCATATCTGGTTCACCGTCAAGGCGGTTCACAGCCCCAACGTCTCCTGCCGTTGCCGCTATGCTCTCAGCATCATCAGACGAGATTGTGGCATCATCTCCCTCAAAGATGCCTCCTCGCCACTGCTTGTGTTCCGTCTTGAAGAAGGGCATGTCGTCCCAAAAGGGCAGCACAACCGTCTCGGCGATGACTTCCTTGATTCGATTCTCGATCTGGCGGAGAATAACAGTATATGTGATTTGTCTGGTGCTCACAATTGGCTCAATGTCCATCTCCATCTTGGGCATGGACTGAAAGGTAAGCCAGACACGGTTACTAGGAGGAGGTTTAATCTTGAAGAGCATATGACCTTCAGCTCTCTTGAGAACAACCGCAAGAACGAGGTTGACCTCTCGAGCCTTGAACCTGGTTCCAAGATCAATCTTGGCCGTGGCTGCCACCTCGATGCGAGCGTTGCCCGAGTACTTGACGTCGGCCTCGACGACGCACTCTCCCTCGACGGTGAGGTCCTTGAGTTTCAGGTTGGTAAAGTATGGCGCCGCATCGCCCGTGTGGATCCCCTGGATGGCAATGTTGGTGAGGAATGCGGGCCGTTTAACCCGAGAAATCTTCTTTGTGAGTTTCTCACGTATGAAGCTCTCGAGATCGCGCGTCTTGTGGATGCCCAGGAAAACCCGTCCGAGCATTGCATTCACCCATCTCGAGTGAATATTCTCTTCAGTCGAGTGAAGTTTTTGGACCAGGGAGATGATGTTCTTGACGTCAAAGTGCAGAGGCTGGGGCACCTGAGTGTCCGTGCCAAAAGTCTGCTCTTGATTCTTGAGCAGGGCAAAGTAAAAGTCCTCTTTAGCTGAACAGTTCTCGGAAAAGAGATAGAACGGCTTCGAGACCTGGCTATCAGGACCCAGGTCTGCACCGCCCTGTCTTCGGGATAGACGGATGGCGTTGCGCTTGATGAATAGTTCGCCTTCGGGGGTGTCATCACCGCCCGAGTATATACTGATCTCGTGGTGCGCCAGTGAAATAACATGTCGAACTTCGACCTGCTCTTCATCGTCAAACAGCATCAGGTGGCCGTGTCTAGATATCATCATCGGTCAGCAATGGTGGATGCGGGGCCGGATAAGCTCGACACAAACCTCAGGACCACGTAAAAGACGTTGCCAGCGTTCTTGGGACGCTGACTCGACCCGTTCCCATTGTTATCCAGGGGTCCCGGGGTGGGTTTCCTTTCAAAGATGCTCCGATACATCGTCTGATAGACACTGGGACTTGGAGAGGCCACGGTAGTCGAACCGACCGGGGTCGAGCGCTCGATAGGCTTTGCGTTGATGCCCATGGGTGTGTACTCTCTGCAGACGGCAAAGAAGCCAGCAGCTACATCGAGGTCGTTCGCGTGCGCTCGGGTCTCGTCCTTGTGCGTCTTCTTCGCGGCGTCGAGGACGGTCGTATCGTCGCCCTTGTGGACGATGTCGGCGTAGCCACTCGTTTCTTCGGGGAGGTCGGCATCGCTGCGGATGGGGGACGAGTAGAAGCCGTATGCGAGGACGGACAGGATAACGAGAGGAACAAAAGTGACTCCGCCGAGCAGGTAGGCCACGAGGAGCGACGTGAAGCCAGCCATGGCTCCGGATTCCGAAGGCCGGAGGTGAACGGATGGAGGAAGGCTAGGCGCGGCGCGGGCGGTATAGAGGGGCACTGCAGCCTCGACTCCTTCCTAGCTAAAGGGATCGACGAGGAATCGGCATCGGAGGTGTCATGGATGTGGTAGAGGAGAAGAGTACGGCAGTAAAAAGAAAGAAAAACGAAAAGAGGTGTTGTTGTTGTCGAGAACTGGACCGTTGGGGGAAGGCGGCTGATGGTGGACGGAAGGTTCTACGCGGAATTACTTGATAGGCTGGCAAGAGTGTAAGTGACACCCACCCACGGCTCCTGCTCAAAGCTAGCTACCCTTACCTGCCGAGTAGGTAGCTCCCTCCCAGGACCAGCTGCCTACGTCATGTGATGAGCCCACTGGCTGACAGTCTCTCGTGGTCTTTAGTCCCCCACCGTTCGAGACCCGCCTTCTCTTTGGTGGCACGCGGGCGAAGAAATAAACGAGACGCCAAAAGATCAGGAGGACGACTTAACACCTCATAAGAATAATAAATTAATTTAGAAAAATATCATAAAATACTATAGAGTCTAGAATACTTTTTATATATTTTTATCATATTTTTATGATAATGTATTGAGAAGAATAAGCTAATATGTCTATCCTTGTGTCTCATTTTTTGCTTGACCCTGGTGGGTGGTTGCTTCAGTGGAGAATCAGATGCACGTTCATCTGTATCAGAGAGCCTCATGTCAAGCAGTACACTACCTAGGTATCTGCAGGAGCAAAGACTCGAGAGACGTAAACTTTTGTCGTGTCAAGATTCGTCGAGAGAGTTTGTCCGATACGCAGGAGGAAAAGCTTGTCAGTCCAGGACAGCACTCATTAATCAAGCACACCTCAACACCCCAGAGAAACACCAGGCAACAATCTAAAACGAAATCTCATTCAGTCGTGAATAGGTAATACTCCCCCTAGCAACTACTTCTTCATCCCGTCCATCATCTATCTGCAAGTCTCTCCTGCTCTTCACGACCCCTGAACCACCCGCGTCTATGCCGAGTCGGCTCAGGGGCCCTCCGTGATACCATTCGGCATCGAGAACATTGCGCAATCTGGTCCAAAGATGGAAATGTCGAACAACTGGCGCCTTCTAATCCGAAAACACGCCAGCCTCAAAAACATTACAACATTCGGCTCGTACAGAAACAAGGCGCCGCGGTGTGTGTCAGGTGTGCTCGTCAACCATAATTGACACAGCCCCTGCATCACATCGCAAAAAATACAAACTCCTGCAAGTCCCCCAGCTTCCCATGCGCTGATCCGACCAAGAGTAGTAGTGGTGGTGGTTGTAGTGGTGGTATGCTTCAATGGCTTTTTATGGTTCTGTTTTTTGTGTTTGTTTTTCGTCTCCTCCATGTCGTGTGTCGATTGGTAGGATTAACTTTGTGTGCGTAAAGAATTAAAGGAAAAAAGAGAAAGCAAAGCAAGGGAAAGTCTGGCAAGTCGTAGCCATAGGCATGGCTTAGGTGGGCTGATTATAGTCTTCAGAAACTACATGAGCTGTGATCCCGGGTTCATTTCGAGGATGCAACAGCGTTTTGGTAACAGAGTCAAGAAAATCGTGAGTGTCGTCAACGTCCGTGAGGAATTTGGTCGTAACAGTTGGTAATGTGTAAAGTAGTCTAGCAAGAGACGTGGTGGCACAATTTGTTGCCATGAATACAAAAGTAAAAATGCTCGAGTTGGTTTGGTTTGATTTGGTCGCCCTGGCTTACGCTCGAGAGCGAAGAGACGCCATTGTCGTGTGGGACGCCATCAGTCCCTGATGCGAGTGCGTGTGGTTGTTACCATGTCGGCCTCGCTTGGAAAAGTGGTGGTGGTGAAGAGTTCCAACGTCATGCTTGCCTATAGTCGAGTTAGTATCCCAGAATCGTTGCCGAGGACGTTGTCTTGCTTACCATCGCAGCATGCTCGGACGTTCTCGAGCCGGTCAGCTTCTCTATCCTGCCGCTCAATAATCTCTCTCACATCCTCGGCGCTATCGTGCGCCTCGCTAGCTTCATAAATGTTCACGTTCTGCGCGCTAGCACCTCGTCCACGTCGGCTCGAGAACGTCCCAGAGAGTTGGCTTCCTTTCCAGTAACCGCTGAGTTTGCTCAGCGTTCCATTAGGTCGCTGTGGCTGTGACTTGGGTGTCAAGGTCGGGATGTTCATCGACACACCCACGGCCGGTGACTCGTTGCGGGTCGTCCGGGAGTTGTAGGACGACAAGGAAGCCGGCACTCCTGGTCGGGTTCCGTTCACAGCACGTTGCCCAAATTGAGGGTTGAATTCGTCCACATCTTCGCGAGTAAAGTTCTCCGCCATATCCTCAGTATCAGCTTGAACATCATCATTAGTTCGGAGAAGTAGATAGGAGAGGGCGTTGAACCAGATCTCGTGTCGCTGGCCTGTCGTGCAAGTGAACTTGATGGTCCTTCCAGGTGAGATGATAACCAAGCTCTTGCGGTGCAGTCCTGGAGGCATGGGGTTGTCGTCAGTAACGACGCGCACCGCCTCGATAGGAACGCTCTTGGCCTTCAACTCCGACTTGCCAGCACTTGAGGGGTCCCGTTCGCTCCAGTAAAGAGTCCTGGTATAAGGGTGCACCCAGAAGTAACGGCGGTGTCGGTTCTCCGACATGCCTCCGCGGCCAGTCTTGCGTGTGTACTTCCAGAGATACTCGCCTATCATAGTCTGGGTGATAGCCTGGATCATGCGGGGATCGGTATTGGGGCCGAACCCAGTGGGGTCAATGCCAAGTTCGCCGGGGCGCATGTTGAATCGAGAGTCAAGCTCCGAGGCAAACGAAGACTGAGAAGACTTTCGCGATGCGTCAGTGAGCTTGGCAGGTGATTGTCTTCCAAGGTCGCCGTATCCACCACCATTGCGAACAAGATGAGGAGTAGGAGTGGCGCGAGAGGACATGGGCGAGGTAGGTCTCTGACCAGGTGTGCTTGGTCGCTGCTTGAGGGCAGACGCTGGCCAGAGAGGTGGTCCCATATTGCTCTGATTACCTTGAGATGAGCCCGATCGCGCGGCCTCAATGACTTGGCGGTGGTTTGCAGGCAGAGGAGGAGCATCGTGGAGGGATACCCTGCCACTTCTGGCGCTACCAGGTCTTCGGATGGAGCTGGTGTCAAAGACATCATCACCTTCCAAGCCCCGTCGGATGGGGCTCTCGAAGCTATCCCTTGATCGGCGGATTCTGACTGTACCCGTAGTGCCGGCGGTTCCAGGGGTACCGGGGCTGGCGAGCGACAGGCTCTTGTCAAGGCCAAAGACGGGCTGAGCTCTAGCCTTGAACATGGCATCGATGGCCTCAGCCGTCAGCGCGGTCTGCGCACCTTGGTCACTGGTCAGGACCAGAGGCTTCCGTGTAGGACTACCGTTCAAGTTGGCAGGGATCTCCCTCAAGGGTCGCTGAGAATCAGGTGTCTCGGGCTCGGGAGTGTCAGCAGGAGATTGGCTTGTCTCATCTTCAGCAATCAGAGAATCTTGGTCCATCTCCCGGCCAAGGGGCGATCCAGTCTTGTTCTTGGGTGTCTCGGGCACATCTCTCTCCTTGAAGGGAGAGTTCATGTCGCGAGGAAGGATGAAGCCGTCTCTCTTGGGAGTTCGGGGCGTGACGGGAATAGTCTCAACAGACTCGATCGACGAGAATCCAAACACTGGTACCTTGGGCGTCTCCACGACCGGGCTGATAGGCTCCACTCCTTCAGCAGCAATCGAAGACATAACAAGTGTGGGAGGTGTCGGGATAGGCTCTAGAACAGGCTGGACATTCTCGGAAGCAATCGCAGACAAACCAAGGGATGGAGCAGGCTCAGACACGGGCTCGACATGTTGTGTGGATAGGTCAGAGTAGCCCAACTTGACAGGGGTTGGCTGGGGCTCCTCCCTAGGCTCGCAGTTTTCGGCATATATGGAAGAGAGGTTCAGGGACGGCGGAGGGACCACCTTTTCGGGCTCCTTGATGGGTTCGATAGACTCTGCAGAAATAGACGACAGGGCGAGGTCTGGAGCAGGAAGAGCAACAGGTTCGACATGCTCGCCCTTGATGTTGGAAATGCTGAGCTGAGGGACAACCGGTTCCGGTACGGGCTCGGCGATAGGCTCAACATGTTCACCTGAGATGGATGACAGGCTAAGTTCGGGTGCACGCTCAGCAATAGGCTCGACCTGCTGTCCAGAGATTGTCGACAGTCTGAGTTCGGGGAGAGGCTCAACGACTGGCACAACATGTTGACCAGAAATAGTCGACAGGCTGAGTTCGGGGGCACGCTCGGCAACTGGCTCAATGTGTTCTCGGGAAATGTTGGATAGGCTGAGTCCGGGCATCGGCTGCACGACAGGCTCGACATGTTCGCCACGAATGGTCGAAACGGTGAGCTGAGGGATAATCGGCTCAGGGACAGGTTCCGCGATGGGCTCGACAGACTCTCCCTTAATGGTAGAGATGGCAAGTTCCGGTGCCTTGGTAGCGACAGGCTCAACCTGCTCTCCCTGGATCGTAGAGAAGCTCAGTTCAGGAGCTGGAGGCGGAGGGGGGATAACCACTGCGGGAATGACAGGCTCCCGCTCCGGCTCCGCCACAGGCTCGACATGTTCACCTCTGATCGCAGACATGCTAAGATCAGGAGATCGCTGAGCAATAGGCTCAATATGTTCGCCTTGGATGACAGACATAGCGAGCTCGGGGGCCTTGCTAGCAATAGGCTCAACGTGCTCGCCCACAATCTCAGACATGGAGAGCGCTGGAGGCGGCGGTATGAACATGACTGGCTCAACAGGAGGCTCAGCAATTGGCTCAACCGACTCAGTCGAGATGATGGACAGGCTCAGAGCGGGAGGCGGAACCTCAGGCTCGGCAATTGGCTCGACCGTCTCCGATATAACCGTAGTCATTGTCAACTCTGGCAAGGGCACCTCGGGCTCTGCCACAGGTTCAAGCTCTTGAGCCATGATTGTAGTCAACGACAAGTCTGGCAGAGGAATTTCGGGCTCCGCAATAGGCTCAAGTTGCTCGGTGACGATGCTTGTCAGGGAGAGCTCAGGAGGGGGTGTTTCGGGCTCAGCAATAGGCTCGACATGCTCAGTCACGATTGCCGTAAGAGACAAGTCAGGAAGAGGCATCTCAGGTTCAGCAATCGGTTCAACCTGCTCATTGATGATGCTTGTGAAGGAGAGCTCTGGAGCGGGTGTTTCAGGCTCAGCAATAGGTTCAACTTGCTCAGTGATGATTGTTGTAAGAGACAAGTCGGGGAGAGGTTCTTCGGGCTCAGCTCGGGGAGTGAGATCCTCAGCCTTGATTGACGAGAAGCTGAGGGTAGGGAGAGGGCTCTCAGGCTCGGGTAGGGGCTCGACGCTCTGGTTCGAGAGGGGAGTAAAGGTCAGAGCTGGTGGTGTGGGAAGTACCTCGACCTCTTCCCGTGGCTCGATATCCTCCGAGGCGATAGAGGACATGCTCAAGGTCGGAGGTAGGATGGGTGGCAGCATGGTCGGAGGAGCAGGGAACAGAGCCAGCTTCTCCTCCATATCGGGATCGTGCTGCGCCCCGGCGTCGCTGTAAGACATTGAGATAGGGCGCGAGTTGTCAAGGTGATCCTCATGTGTCCAGGAGATAACACTGCGGACTTCAGAGTGATCAACCACGGAGCCCAGGGATGTAGGGCGGGGGACCACCACGACGCTGATGGGGGAAGCTGGAATCGACTCTTCATCTTCCGTCATGACCCCAGTAGTGACCATTCGCGGGGTCTCGGCCCCCTCAAAACTAGTCAAGATACTAATAGGTTCAGTCATGCTGCCGCTGTCAACCATGATGACCTTGGGCAACGGTGGCACTGCAGGTTGCGGTGATGGTCCTCGGCCCATAGAGGCGGGTGTACCAGAGCGGGCGCGTCTGCGACTGGGTGTACCTGGCTCAAGGGACTCGTCGTCACTACCGTCAAAGTCTTGAAGCTCGGCAAAGAGGCTCTGGCCAGTGGCTTGAGGTGTTCCACCACGGCTGCTAGCAAAGCTGGCTGGGCTGCTTTGGAATGGCGGTTCTTCGCTAGCCTGTCTCGAAATGCGGTGGAAGAAGGGCTCCTCGCTAGCTTGTCTAGAAGCACGATGGTAGAGTGGCTCTTGACTCGCTTGTCTCGAAGCGCGATGGAAGATGCTGCGGTTCATGCGGAAACGGGTGCTCTTCTGGGATCCAATAGTGCTTGTCGGCGTTCGGAGATGGTAGGCGAAGTCGTCCTCATCAGCCGAAGTCGAGGCGGTGCTATGGAACGAGTGTCTGCTGGCATGTCGAGAGAGGCCGGAGGGCAAGCTCGGGGGCTTCTTCATCTTACCGAAGCCTCGAGTTGTGCCCTCCGTCTCTGTCTCGCCGTCACTTCCTGACATCTGCTCATTGACGGTCTGGAAATCTTCCGTCTCAGTGGCACGCTCATTGGCTGTCTCAAAGGCAGACTCGCTGGCCTCATTGGCAGTGTCGAAATGGTCGTCATTATCGGCAGACTCGATGCTGGGGAGGATAGTGTGGCTGCTGGTGCTCATGGGAGAAACAGAAGGGCGAGGAGAGGCATGAGACAGAGAGCCGCGAGGGGAGACATCGTGCTGGTCTTCCCATTCACCATCGTCGGCGATAACCTCCTGCCGACTAGAGCGGAATGATCCAAGCAGGCGCGGCGGCTTCTTAAACTCCTTGGATTCCGGCTTTCGGGATCGTCGATGAGCCTTGTGCTCAGTGGCGTCGGTTCTGGCCTTTTCAAGATCGTCACGGAGGTCCTGGATGATGCGTCGGAGCTCCAGTTTCTCGGTCTTCTCACGATGGAGCAGACTCCTCTGGCTCTGGATGGTGCGTTGGGCATGGTGCAGTGAAGACTTGACCGTCTCGGTCTCAAGAATAGCATGGCGAGGGGTTCCCTTAACAGGAGACTGAGGCGGCGAGTGATCAGGAGTGATGTGGTCAGCAGCGGATTCAAAGTCATCATCACTGGGGCGCGCGTTAGGCTCCAGCTCCGTGGCTCTGCTTCGTTGCGTAGAGAAGGCCCTGGCGAGCTCTTGGTTCTGGCCGGTCAGGTCGTCAATCCGACGCTGCATGGCCGCGCGTTCACCCTCAGCCATAGCAATGTTGCGCTTGACAGCTCCAATCTCAGTATCGTGTTGCTTGACAGCAGCGGCGTGTTGGTCGATGAGTCTGGCGTGGTGCAATTTGACCTCGTCAAGCTCGCGTTGTGTTGTAACCTTTTCGGTCTTGATGACATTGAGAGCCTGGGCAAGCTTCTTCTCGCGGTCTGCGGACTCCTTCTGTTGAGCCGACAGTTCCTGTAGCTTAGTCTCCAGATTCCAGTTCTCCTCCTTGTATCGGTTCTCACTCTCGTCAAGGGTCTTGACTCGTTGTTGGAAGGCCTCGCATTCGATCTCAAGTCTGGACTTGTCGGCCTTGAGGTCCCTCGTCTCTTCATCTCGCTCGGCGAGCAGCGCTTGCAAGTTGCGGACCTGGGCGATGAGGGAGGTGCTGATTTCGGCGGCGAACTCGATGTCGTGGACGCGATTGGAGGGCTGGTTTCGAATCTTTCGATTCGGAACACTGAGCTTGGTGGGGGACCCTGTCGCTTGACTCTCAAACTTGGATGGGCTGACTGACCGCTATAGAGAAGAAAGTAATGTCAGTTAGCTGTGCCACGTAGCAGGAAAACCAGGGATGCGAAAGCGACATACTCTGCCGCCCCTGCTCTCGGGCGCAAAGGGGGAGCTCGGATTAGCTTCATTGCTGGGGACCCTCTGTTTAGGCAGAAAAGCCCGTGCAGACTCCCTGGCCAAGCTGTTGTACTCCTTCTCAATGTCGACGAGCTTCTGGCGGAGCTCCGGGTTCAGTTCTCCTTCTGTTTGCAACTTGTCGACCTCCTGGAGCTGCTCGGTGAGGGCTTTGCGCTGGGACACGAGCGCGGTGCCCAGCTTCCCGGCCTCCTCCAGACGTCGCTCGGTTTCGGCGAGATGGGCCTCGAGGGCGCGCTTTGCGGATCGAGGCGAGGCCGCGGGGCCGGCGATGAAGAGGTCATGGTCAAAGGTGGAATATCGATGGTGGGCGGGCGCGGGCGTGCTGGCGACAAAGGGATCGGATTGCGCTGCGCCAGGAGCGGGCAGGCTTGGCTTGTCGGAAGCCAGCGATGAGGCCATGATTGCTCTGGAGCAATTTGACCCTCGTCAGGGTAAGCAGAGCTTCCTCAGACTCGCCTTGAAACCATCAAGATATCGGACGGACGACGTAGCAGGCCCGTCGCGGGGGGAGATGGTTGTGGGAGGGTCAAACGTGTCTGTGTTGTTGTTCAAAGCTGAGGTTAACGGGGTACCTCTTGCTAAGTACCCAACCGGAGCGAGATGAATTAGACGGGAGCTGGCGTGTGCAGTGCCGCAGACGTGACCAGTGAGATTGCAGCAAAGAGAGTTGGCTGCAGGGAGAGTGAGGGAGCGTGAGATTGGAACTAAGAGAGCAGACCCGGCTGCAAGAAAAAAGAAGGACTTTCCCACAGAAAACGAGGCAGGGCTGAAAAAACGAACAACGGTTCAATGTGTGTAGTGCAGGCGCGAAAAAGAGGCCGGCAATTACGAAGGAATAGACCAGAGAATGAGTGTAAAGGATTGAGCTGAACAATGCCAGAGTTGTCGCGTCGTAGGTTGTCGACAGAAGAAATGCCGAGGCCGTGTGCGTCTAATGGCGGGCTGTTGACGCACCCTGTCGTCTGCGAGTGATTCCAGGTACCGTATAGCGGCAGGGCACAGTAGGCAAATGACTTATTACACTGCAGCAGGCGGTCGTACCAAGGCCAACAGTGGAGCGAACGAGCGGCCCCCTGGTCCTCCAAGTGTCGCAGGACTGGCAGCGATATTTCAGGCCGCTGGCTGCTGGAATGTGCCTCCGAGACTTATGCGACAGTGACCTTGTTGATCATTCCCAATCCAATTGGAATTCGGCGCTTCGAGGGAACTCTAACGGCCGGAAGCGTTTTGGGCGATGGTCGGAGGCTGGTGCTGGAGGGTGGGCGCTGCAACCAAATGAGCGGCCACAGATACGGCAGCGACGTGAACGGTCGACGAACGGCGAGGACTCGCGAGAAGGAAGAGAGGAGAAGTGAGAGTGAGAGATTGTACCTGAATCTCAGGTGGAGTCTCTTTTCCAGGAGAAGCAAGACCTCTCTCTCTCTGTCCAGAATCGACTGGGGTGGATCGTCCGATTTCAAGGGCGGGCGGTGACGTGCGGTGGTGGACGTGTGGAATTGGATCGCCCTTGAGGAGAAAAGAGATTGATCAAAGTAAAAGCAGCCAGAAAGGAAAACAAGACGGCTCAGAAGAGAAAAATAGGTTAATGAGGGACAGTACGTAGGTGCACTAGGTCGGAGAGAGGCGATTCGCAGTCTTCCTCAAGACAGACAGAGCTGGAGAGAAGAAGAAGAAAGGAGATGGCAGGGCCGAGGTTGACGAAATGAGCCGCTGCACAATATGACCCCTCATAAGACGACGTCGAGGAAGGAATCGACTATCAAGGAATGGACGGTCCAGAGAAGGAACCTAGTGATGCGCAAAGTCGGTCCTTGGGGAGCCGAGGGGATGAGGATGCAAAGTGATTGGCAAAGGGCATCCAGAATTAGACGCGCTCCCTTTGTGCCTCCGGTCCGGCAGTGGCCTATCGCCCTTTGATATGCTGTTATGGTTAGTATTAGGAGTGAGGGTGGTGGTGGTGGTAGCACCGAGTCTAAAGGAGCGTAGACAAGAAAAGAAAGGGTTGGGAGGATGGAAGAGGAATTAGGAAGAGGATTCGGCAGTATAAGGAGAGGGAGAGGGGGGAGCTGAAAGTGAAGCTGAGGACGTACGTTTCGTTACTCTCGCTCTTGGTTCCTTATTTTCTCTCCTCGTTCAATGACGACGGGGTCAAGCAGCAGAAACAGCAGGGAACCAGGTCCAACTTGTGGGCTGTGCGTCGAGCTGCCTTGCACTGAAGCTGAAGAAGCTACCGACTCGTCACTACGAAGATGCTCCAGACCCTGTCCGTGGTGGATATGGCCCGGTCTGCACGGTACCTGATGATTTCCGCTTTTTTCCCTCCCTTCCCCTGCGCTTCTACTCTTGTACCTGCGTCAAGCCGCGTGCCGAGATGCACGAGAGCACCAGTCGGGCAGGCCAGGGCCAGATGGGACAGGGTCACTGGCCTCTACTACTAGTTCCCCCTGCTGACGGCAGGTCCTTTTTTCGTCTCTGGGCTGGCTGAGGAGCTGCTCGAACTGGGAATGAGGAGTCTTATTGACTGGGATGAGCGTGGAGTCGTGGTGGAACGTGGAGAGTGGGACGTCGTCTAGACATGGACTCGCAACGCCGACCGACACTTTTGATGGAGGTAGCCAGGTACGCGGAAGAAGAAGAAGTGATTCACTTTTTGACTCTCCTGTGCATTTATTGACATGCCCTCATGTCTTACATAGTACATCCGGCCTTGTCCTAGACGCCGATGTGTGTGTTATTCCATTCTTGTCATGCCGCAAGGACCACGATAGGATCCGTGAAGCGGCTTCGAGAAGGGGTCATACGGAGATGCGCTAATTGGGCCATTGACTGACGTGGGTAAGGGAATTGTCAAGGCAAAGGCCACAAGCCGCTGCCCTCATCCCAACCTGTTCCATGCCGTGTGATTTGTCTCGTCCCCTGGCCGAGAGCCGGGGGCCAGCGAGGTATGGATGAAGGATCAATTGTGATTCCCACTGGCTGCATATCGAAATGCTGAATTCGACCAATGCAGCATGACGGCGAGCCTTGTCAACATGGACACATCACTCGATAAGCACTGTTCATAATCTTGTTCCTGCGTTTCCCTCTGCTTCCGGCCTTGACTATCGGCCTCCACCGCCGTAACGCCGGCCGTGATAGGTTCAGGTGCCCCTGCAGTCCAAGTCCAGGCCTCGCCGAGAGGACGGGGGCTGAAGTCGTGACGATGGATCTCTTTTTTACTTCTTAGCCGCCGTTTGATGACGGCGCAGCGCCATAGCCTCTGGCACATGCCATAGGCTGAGCTTGCAGCCCTTCTGGTGAGCCGCGCGAAGCTTGAGCGTGACCGCCATCGGCTCCGCAAAGAACCGAATGACCTTATCACGGACGCATTGAAGACTGTAAAAAGGTTTTGGGCGTCGAGTTTGGCTTTCTTTTTTGCTTGTTCGCATCAATTGGGCGTTGCTGAATCAATTACCGAAGTCTAACATGGGATGGCTGGGCTCATGCGAACAACGATGACGCATTATGCAAAGGCATAAAAACATAAACAAATAACACAACAACATAACAACACGGCACAGCATTACATCGCAATGTTGACTTTCGGTTAGTGACGACACCAGCAACGCGGGTGCAGCACTAGATATGTATGGTCGGACGTGTCATCCATTGTTTTCCTAGCGTCACATTCCGTCATGAACAAAACACAGCCCGTCCATCAATGGCCTGGCTCCGCATTAACACCCTCATTCATCTCATTTCTCATCCAAGGTCGTGCCTGAACAAGGGTCGAAGCTCCGGCCAATTACGTTTAGCAACCCCAGCCTAGTCCTTGAAGTGTCCGTGTAGGGGAAGATGGTGGGGTGGACTGCCATCCGAGCTGTTGTGTGTGTGTTTATGTTTTTCCCATGTTTTTCCTTCGTCAGAGATGATCAGATCTGTGGTCCCGAATCGATCGAGACCGTGTCCAAAAATAAGTAGTAGAATCGGGTTTGCCTAGCTCTTGTTTAGAGTACATTCTTCGTAGTCCACATTCGGACGTATTTCGCCCCGGCCAGTTGCAGCTCTGGGGTCTAACCTTGGGACCAGTCTCCCACAAACACGTCACACGTGAGTTCCCATCCCAATATCGCTTCCATGCACTTGTGCGAGATCCGATCGGACGTACGTCTCTGCACCTGAAAGGAGATGCTGGGGTTTGTGCATGGTAGGCCATCATCAGCTTACTATGTACTCCAAAGGGGGCCCGGTGGAAAGGTATCAGCACAGCCTACCACCAGCTTCACTTCTGGTTTGATCAGACACGCTTTCTTTCAAACCCCCTCCAAAGTACCGACTGCAACGAAAGATGACATCAGTTTCATGGGTTGAAGCTATCAACTCCCCCGTCACTGACCTAACACCGACTCTTACACGCGATAGAATTGCCTCTCTTAGGATAGCCCAAGATAAAATAAGGCGTATGTACTGATAGTAGGTAAAGGAATGCCTCTTTTATAAAATATTAAAACAGGAGTAGTCATGGGACTTGAGAGTGGTTGGGGGTGTTTTGCTATTCTACCCTCTCGTTTCTTTCTTAGCCAGCATCCAATGCCAGGTCTAGGCGTCTTAGCCCAATTGACACTCCCCGACACCTCCAAGCTTCTAACATGCGGCACTGCCATCGTCCGGTAGCCATTAATCGTAATCAAGCTACTCCGTAGAAGAGTTCGACATCATGGTCATTCCCGTCGTCGCCGCTACCCTAGACACCCCCGTCCGAGTCCCCGTCACCCCGGTTGTCCAAGTCATCCCAATTGCGCCCGCCATCATTGCCATCTCTATCAAGCCATAAGTGGAGTTAGTGATAGAGTGAGATGGGGTTTCGCCTGAGTTTCTGCCTGTCGTATTAAGGAAAATATGTGCCCTGGGTCTGGTGTTCTTGAAAACATGCCAGAATGAGATCACGAGCATCGTCCTGTTTAACATGTTAAGGGAGAACTTTAAATCGGAATCAAAGAACTTGGGTCGTCAGTTACTTACTTGCTTCTGCTTGGACTTTCCAAAGGTTGGGGAGGATGGAACATGTCTTGCCCCCAGCGGCGGAAGAGTCCATTGCTATCCAGCGGGACTCTATATCTGCTACTGATAGGTCGACAACAATGAAACGGCGGCCGCCCTTAGATACGTCTAATGTTAGTTCCTATATCTGGCAAGGGAAAGGGAAAGATCGAACGTCAAGTTTTGGATGGGCCTCCATCGGTCAAGCGGAGTACAACATAGGTAAACTCGTCGTCAGATTGTCACACAATATGTATGAGGTTTTGTAATCTCTGTAAAGACGCAACCATCATAATCACGGTAGGAGTAGGAGTATAGCGAGATTAAACTCCGTAACGCTGCCTCATCAAGTCCGTTCCACAAGGACAGTTTCTCGTTCAATAAGGTCGGTGACGCAGTCGTCAATTTGAACACTTTCCTGTTTACTATACAGTTTATGTCCCAACCAGCATGCCTATCGGCTGTCTCCCCGATACCCTGATGCTTCTCATCTGGAGCATTACCATCGTCCGAGATTCATTGCTCGTGGTCGAGCTGGAAGAATTCGACATCCTCGTCATCGCCGCCATACTCATTGTTCCAGTCACACGAGTCCGTCCCGTCATCCATATAAGGCTGGTTGGCGCCAGCGATTGCTGCAACTCGGTGAAGATCCCACTGCATCTCTAGCATATCCCAATCTGGGAGATCGGCCGGGTTTTCAGCGCGTATGGTGAAGACATACCCCGTCTTGAAATCTTTCATATCCGCAAACCTGTCACCCCATGTCTTTGCATTCTCATCGTTGATGCCGGCGTGCTGAAGGGGGTTGTCGTAAAAATAGGAATTGAAGATCCTGAATGGCGAGGGCTTCAGCCAGTGAAGCTGAAGCCTCCTTTCGTTCGGGTCGGCACTTTGAAGAGGCTTGAAGGCAAGGTGTGCATCATGGAATGAGGATTGCGGTATGACGTCTAGTGAGATGTGGTTCTGCGGAGACTCGACGAAGTCGGGATTGGTGAATGTGGATATCCATGAGGCAGCTTTTTCTCCCCAAAACACCTCCAGGATCGATTGGAGACGATGTATTTCCTGCTGGCCGTTTTCCATGCACGGGAAGAGGCGCGAAATACCCACAAGACGCCACATTCCCGTGAGGATGCAAGGCGTCGCATTTTCTTCATCAATGCTGGGAATGGTGACCATGCGGTTTCCTGGAACGTCTGCCATCGTTATTCAATCAGTGTCTGCCTATGTACAGTGAATGAAGGGAAAGGGTTCAACGTACAGCTCTGGATTGCCTCGAAGCCATCGTTGTTCAATCTTGTCATGACACCGTCAAAAAAGACGTTGGGGCCATTCTTACAGGACTGGAGCAAGTCTTGGAGCACCTCTAGGGGCGCAACCATCAAGATTCCAGTCGCGGTAGGCGTGAAGTAACGAATGGGTATCCTGGATCGCCTGAGTTGATCCCATTCTGTAATTAGGGCTTCTCTCGCGGCGAAGTCGGTGATATAGTCGCCGGTTTCGACTTTGATGCGATCTGTTGAGTCTTCCATCTCGTTGGGCGTTGTCTGTAGAGAGGGAACCATGGCTAGGTCGTATGAGACAATGACTTGGAAATTATCAACTTATTGCCCTCTAATAATGGTAATGACAATATGGCAAGATAGGGAAGGGCTTGGGGGTGGCATTGGGGCCATGGAACTGCAAAGACTCTTGG
This sequence comes from Ascodesmis sphaerospora, assembly GCA_027569015.1. Taxonomy (NCBI): domain Eukaryota; kingdom Fungi; phylum Ascomycota; class Pezizomycetes; order Pezizales; family Ascodesmidaceae; genus Ascodesmis; species Ascodesmis sphaerospora. The sequence goes on along the minus strand of JAPPUR010000031.1, from coordinate 127,024 downwards.
GACTTAACAGTCTCGCCAACTCGAGGCTTCTGGGCGCGACACCTCTTGAACATATGACCACGATAGGCCCGAAGTTTGTGGGGCATTGCATCATGGATTTGTACTGATCCGTCGCCTGGATTGCGACACTGAGTGGGAAAACGCACCTGTTGACTGGTGCAGCCAAGGATTTTATGTGTGCTTGGTAGTGGTGTTGCTGCTACTGTTGCTGTTGCTGTTGCTTCGGGTGGCAGGGCTTCTGGTACTGCTTTGATCTATTAAGAGCGGCTGCTTTTATGATTCTTGATGAAGATTCTGACCTCTTCAGTTGACCAAGAATCACAAGGGTGATCGGAAGGTTGACGCTGGATGAGAGAGCCGCTACGTGAAGGGACCTGAAGCTCTTTAGCTGGTTAAGAGGCAAGCTGTTCATTACGAACAGGGCTGACTTGAGCCCGTCATTGAAGCTATCGATGATGAAGCATAAAACCTTATTGATTTGAGCGCATTGAGCCCCTTGGCTTTAGGTATGAAGCCTTTATTGTTGAAATTACTGAGACTTCGATTGTGATATTTTGATCCCCGCCCCGGGTGGTATAAAATCAGCATATAATGTTGTATGTCTAGTTGACGAAAAGACTTGTACAGATTCTTTGCTTCAGCGTGGATCAACAAACCTGCCCGTACGTTGGAGCCGCCCCCTGGCTTACTGAGCGAGTACTTTAAGATCCTGGACGAAGTTTCTCCAGGCTTGCCCGCCCAACTTCAAGCAAAACTAGACGATGTTCGCCAAGAGCTTCCACGGCTCTTCCAGTCCAGCTATCCCATGGTTCTCCAGTATGATGATCTCCTGGAGAACAACATTCATGTGGATGAGGCCACAGGCCATATCACAGGTAAGTGTCCATGTGGCATTTTTCTCTTTTCTCTCTTCGTCGTCCTCTAGAGTGATGTCTAGGAAGATGAAGACTAATCATCTCGTCACAGGCATAATCGATTGGGCCGACGCTAAGATTGCCCCGTTCGGTGTGTCACTTGCGAATATGGAGGTCGTCCTTGGTATCTAGACCAGAACCGACTGGCACTTTCACCCTAACCATAATAGCCTTCGGTAATTATTTTGGAAAACTTTCTACGGGATGACTGGCTATATCTCGAAAGATAGTCGGCGTTTAATCGAAGTTGCAAGGCTATTTGGATTCTTCCGAGAGCATGGCCGTGAGGAGAAAGAACATGCAGTCGCATACCTTTCGGCCTTATGCCTGCTTTAGATAAGCTACTTGTTATTAATGACAGTGATGTGAGGAAACGCTGGCGAAAGTACTTTGTCAAGACCCTTTAGGAGAGGGCGGAGCAGACAACACAATCTGCATGAACTGCAGTAAATGGGGGGGGGTTCAAGAAGAAAAGGTAACACGTTTAAACGTGCCGTCAAAGAATGTAACGAGCAGCACTGTTGAATTGACCAAGCCGAGCTGTGAAGATTGTAGAATTTGACAATGATGAGCTCTTGTCGGCAAACTGCCTCAACAGGTATTCTCCATGCTGTACCTAACCAACAAAAACGGCCTGAGTTTCCACACTCTTAACCACTTTCTTGGCCCAAGATTGGCCTAGGGGAGGGTCAATGTCAGTAGGCTTGCTAATACCAGACCAGGTGGCATCAGGCCAGCTGGTAGGGATGAGTTCCACATCCTTCAGAATGGATATGGGTAGTATGATGGTTCCCTCCTCGCCCAACTCAAACTCGGCAGTGAAGGGCGGGTGCTGGCCATCATCTTCGATAGCCCCCCAAAACTGAAGTCCAATCATGTTAGCCAGTTTGTTCTTCTCGACGTAGTTGACAAAATCGTTGACAAAGCTGGCAAGGTTGTCGACGAGGTTGTTGTCGACCGTACGACTCTCGAACACAAGCATTGGGCCTTCGGCGAACTCATAAGGAACCAACCATTTCTTCTTGGGGTAGAGCTTGAAGACGATCCCGTGGATATTATTCAAGTCAAGAGAGTCGAACTGCACAAGCTTCATCCATTTGCCAGACACGGTCTCGAGCGCCTGCTACCGTCGCCTTTTCGCAAGGAGCTGCTGCTGCTGCTGCTCCAATTTTGAGGCGACTCGACAATTTTGCAAAATTCCGTATGCGGGAGGCCAACTGCCAGTCTGACTCTGACCGATCTGCAGGCGCCTGCAGGCAATCGGGGTCTAACCTTGGGACTCTGGCGAAACTCGCAGCCCCATCAGCTCCCGACAAACACTTGTCCCCGCCCTGCCATCCCTTATACACAGCTCCCCGAAATTTCTTCCCTCAGGCCATCAGACAATAGCGCCAGGATGCCTGCGATATACTACGTTGAGCAAACCATACACGGTTGTAATAATGATGAGCTCACTCTTTTTGTACGCTGGAATGGCGCGAGAATGGTAGTCAACGTCGATCGAAATCTTTCTTCCAGCGTAGTGGAAAATTTACTTATCGACAAGTATTCGTCGGCCTGTCTCCAAGATGATGAGGATGAAGAAGATGCAGTTCGAGACCAACTGCTCGATGCCATTCACGAAGCTGGACACGCACTTCTCGATCAACTCGCTCCGCCATCGACGCCAGAATCAAGCAACCTTCACTCTGTCCTCTTTCCGCAGCAATTCTCATTCAATTTGGTTACCGTTGGCGGAGAGCTAAAGCTCCTCTTGGAAGGATCACACCAGCTAGAAAAATCCGAGATCCCAGGGAACGGCTACAAAAGGGCAGTCCCTATTGCCGGGTTTACGCTGCCAAACGCAGAATCTCGGCCAATTCAATTCCAGCTCGAGGTCAAAGAAGGGCTCGAATTTCCAAGGCAGACATCTGGATCGTTGAGAAGCTTCTTGGCGATGGGTACATCTCTCATGTGTCCGTGGATGGGCGTGAGATGTGCGCCAAGGTTGGGAAAGACTTTGATGGCGGAGCACTACAGAGGGAATTCGATTGTCTCTCTTGGATTTCTACCCTCAACGCTCAGGAAACCTCACGAGTCAATGTGCCAAATTTACTAGGCCTGATCGAGACACCTAGCGATGGAAAGGTCATTGGAATCTTGGAAGAATTGATCCCGCAACCGGAAAGCCAGGAATTGTCGTCATTGGCAATGATCGAAGATGTCTCTGCCATTCCAAAACAGCGGAGGAAGGCCTGGGCAACTCATATTCGGCAAACAGTTGGTTGGCTGCATGACAACGGCATTATTTGGGGAGATGGAAAAGCAGACAATGTTCTCATTCATCCCGATTCTGACGAGCCTTGGCTTATACACCCGGATGGGTGGATCAGCATCTAGCGGAGTCCGTTGAAGGCGACAATCAGGCTGTGCGTAGGATATTTGAGTTCCTAGAGGTGAAGACGGAACTTGAAAAGGTCAGCATCCTGGACGGCCGGCGCGCGTCTCTACCGGGAAACGGTGCGGAGGCGCTCAGGCGTATGGGAGGGGCTTGAGCTTGCAAACTGGCACAGGTATCTCGCATTGCACATGAGCCCATCATTCATTTCCTACGGAACCACCTGCGCTCAAGCTACGTGAGAGTCATTCGGAAGAGTATGGTAGCGGTTACCTGTGTTCTACGAGAAAACTCGTTGCTTCTGTCGCTTCCCTATGACTGCAGAGCGAGATGAGGAGTCATATCGATTGGAGAACATTCTGTCACGTATCTGAGCTTTCCCTCAACCAGCTATTCTGAAACCTCGCTATTCTTCAGCCTCAGAGGCAGAATGGTCTTGCCTTCTGAGTTGCTGTCCATGCCTCCCGAGTTGCTGTCTATGCCTCCCGAGTTGCTGTCTATGCCTCCCGAGTTGCTCTCCATACCTCCTGAGTTGCTGTCCAACTCTCTTGCTTTCTGGGGCCTCATATACGCCATCGCCAGCGCATACTGGCATCCTCCAGTAGCAATTAGAAATTGAATGCTGCCGTCCTCAGTGTTACTTCGCCCTTCTAAATCCGTGACAGTTAGGCGTAGAATATCCATGACTTGACCTTCGCGCATCCTCGCCAATCCCCACTCAACTGTCTGGTTGACCCCGCAGGCGACAGATGCGAGCGTCCTCAAGTAGTCTAGGTCTTTGGGAGGCTCAAAATCCGTCTGAATACCTTGAGCCCCGAGCCTTTGCTTGATTTCGTCGAGTGACATTTCGGGCTCTTCTATATCGTCGGGTACCCTGAAATAGTCGTTCACGCGCCATCGTTCATTTAGGTCGGCGATTGAAGGATTGGGTGGGCAGTTTTCGGTTTGGGCGATAATTCGGCGGACGATGTCTTTGTAGGCTCCTGAGCCAAGTTCATCGTGTAGAGTTGCTTGCCAAGCGGCCGCGTTTCTTTTAGGGTCCTGCGTAGTCGCATGAAGGTGTCTGGTGCGAAGTGTGATGACAGGATATGCAAAGCTCTGGTGGTCCATCTTTGGAGGAGGGGGATGCTCTGGGTTTCGTTGCCGATGAGATCCATGGGGTATTTATACTTGGCCATCACTCCTCAGCCAGCCACCTTGGCTGCATGTCTTTCCAGCTTGGGTCTCGCCACTGGAATAGTTTGGCCCCCATGTTGACTCTCAAGAGCGGGGTTCTCTGCAGAGTCAGGACTCACTCAACCACAGCTTTTATGACCTTGCATAGTGTTGAGATTATCTGCATTCCCACCCGGAACGCAGCTAGCATGTGTAAGGAATATATCATCACCAGAATATGGGTCAGTGGTGATTGTGTGTTGGCAAATGCGACAAGATCGAGCACAGCCTGGTGCCCTGTGATGAGAAACCCCCGCAGGGCATCCGGTATTGTCCTCGTTACGAAAGGATCGACTCCGCCCCGAAACGACTGAAGGGACCTCGGCCTGGACATAACCATGAAGAGTATGACCACTCGTTAGGAGATGGCAGTCCATTGACCGGTTTACCCTAGGAATGAACGTTTGGCAGGGGAGATCGTGACAGAGAGAACAGGCGTTGAGGACCTGCCGCGAGGGAAGGCCTCCTTGTTTTATAGACAATGGAGGATCTGTTCTGCAGAGATATACTGGCCTTGCCAGCAGCCAATAATGATGTTTCCAAGCAGTAGCTGTTCGACACTAGGGAATGACAACTGGGCAAAATGCGCTTCGATATCGGCATCCTCCATGCCTTGATGTGGTGTCATACCGGTCTCGAGCTCGTAGAGCGATGAGCCCAGCGCAAATAGATCTGTTCCTACGGTGCTATCTTGGTCGAAATCGCGGGGGAGGCAATGAGATGCTGATTCTATGCCAGTGGCTGGTGTCCGTTCGAAGCCCAGCTCTGGCTGGGCGTCAAAACCAGACCCGTTGAAATCAGCTAGACAAGCTTGGAGGTCGTCGTCAAGAAGCCACTGATCTAAGCGCAAGTCGGCATGCCGGATGCCCTTCGAGTGGATATACGCCACGCTGCTGACGAGCTGGCGCGCCCATGCCTTCAGTTGCGAGTCTGTGAAGTTGTCTCGATGCGAGAGGACGTAGTCGCGTAAAGAGCCCCACTTGTAGTACTTGAGGTCGATGGAACTCTTGTTGGAACTGATGGATAGGCATCTGGCGATGTATGGGTGTTGCCCCAGGATCATATATACACAAGCTTCCTTCTGTGCTGCATCGATATTCGCCTTCGTGATCGCCGCATCCGAATCCGTGACGTAGGTCTTTCGAACAATGTCCCCAATAAGCCAAGTCTCGGAGGTGTTGCCAATCATCAGAAGCTTTTTAGAGGGGCTATCGAGCGGGGGGGACGAGGGATTATATTCGGACTTGTAACAGGACTCAGATCAGTATCGCAGCTGATGTTGTACCGTGGTGCGACAAACCGATAGGAGGCTATTATCCTGAGATGAGACCTTTGGCCGGGCTAACCGAAGGGCGAGATCCCATGCGGTTATAAGCCAACTAGAAAGAGCATGCCAGGAATACATTCTTGGGAGTATTACGGAGATGTATCTTGGGATTACGCTGAAAGGGATTGAGTCGCCAGGCCGTAGACGAAACCCCTTATTCTGAACCTGCCCATTTTGACCGCCCTATTTCTGGGCATTTTCCTCCCACTTTCGGCTGTCACCACTACAGAATAGAAGCTACAGTTGAGTCGCAGATACTCCCGTTGATCTACGTCTGAGGGGACTTCTGCACATCCAGCTTCCACCTCTCCCCCCCTTCCCCCCTACGCCCCCTGTTCGGTCTTCTATCGAGAACCGCCCCAAACAGCGAGGCAGCAACCTGCCAAGAGATATTTGGCCCTTATTCGATGCACTGGTGCCAGACGTCACCGCTTCACCTGGTTGGCGAGTAGTTCCAACGAAAATGCCCGCTGTATGGTTGCGATTTTCCCAATGCAAAATTCCGTTGCGAGCTCCCCCTCGCTCGACGCGGCGACAACGCCCTAAAAGCTCTCATCACAGCGTACCGGCTGCAAAACCCCCACAGGGTGCCTCAAAGGACAACGGCAGCTCATTGTTCAAGATATGAAGCGCTACCCGTCGGCCAGCACCGCGGGGTCCTTCTGCGCATCACGCAGTATGCTCCTCATCGAAGAGTAAAGCTCAGGCTCAAGGCGCCTCCACCTCTGGTTGTTTGGAAACACCACCCTCCGTAGCCGGTTGACCCATGGGGCCAGTGGCCGGTAGTGTGGCGTAAAGTGTTTGTCCGCCTTGTTGAGAAAATCCTCCTCATCGTCAGTTACACCCTTTTTCTTGTCAACCAAATCATCATCCTCCGCAAAGTTCCATCTGTCAAAACTGGTCGGCCCAATATCTTTGCCATTCTTGTTATAGTGGGTGCATATCCAGAACAACACCCAGAAAAATGACTCAAGATCGTGCATATAGGTATGCTGCTCGCCTAGAAGCGCCCCGATCGCCATGAAAGCCCTTGTGCCAGTCTTGCCCTTTGCCCCCGAAGCGCGACCTCGGTCTTCTTTGATGGCGAGGTCAAGATCAATCAGGAACGACGACCAAGATGGGTTGTCCTGATCCTCATTGATCATGAGGTTATTGACGGAGATGTCTCTGTGGAGGATGCCTCCCTTGCGCAACAAAGACTCGTGGCCTTCAATACAACCCTCGAGGGCGGCAAGCAATGCTGATCGAGAGCTTGCCTTATAAATTGGCTTGCCATAATCCCTGACAATAACACGGCGATGCACTCTGTTCAGTGGTGCGGCAGCATCCTTCGTTGGAGGTGCGGAGCGGGATCGTTTGCTTGGAGGCAGGGCAAGGTTGAGTTGGCTGGATGGCCGCTTCTTGCTGGTGCTGGGGCGGCTCTTCTGCGGCCCTTCCGTTGTTGTATTGCTGAGTTGCGCCTGGCGGCCGGGTCGGTAGTTTAACGCTGTCGCCATGTTGAGTCCTTGTCGAACGTTGTTTTGTACATCGTCGTCCATCCCGCCAACTCGGACTGTTTCGTGATGATAGTAGCGGGCCACGTTGACGACGCCTTTGTCCGTCACCTCACGCAATATCTTGCCTTCCTCGTCGCGTTCGGGGTATTGCCACGAGTCTTTGATCACTAGCAGCGTCTCCGGATGCCCTTCGGGGTGGGCTTTCCAGCAAGTCGTCGCCCGGCTAGCTATCCGACACGACCGTAATATTACCCTGTCGATAATAACACGCTGCTTAGACCCGTTTTGATCGATCTCGATAAATCTTTCGGTCGATCTTTCGTGGCTTGCCGTTTGTATTGTTGGATCGAAGCCGAGCGCTTCTTCGCTCATCCATAAGAAGCCAAGGATTGTGGACACGAACTGAAGGCTGTCTTTGTTGATGTCAAACTGCTCAGACGCCATGCCGCCGATCCTATCAAATGCCCAGACTCTCATCAGAGAGCCACAAATGGTGAAGCCCAGGATAAAACGCCGGGTATCCTGTCTGGCCAATACTTCTCTCGTATACGTCCCGAGGTCGAGCCACGCCTCCAAGGCCTTGTCGGCAGAGGGGTTGGCTTTCAGCTCTCCAGGCACTAATATCTGGGACCAACGACACTTGGTGTTCTTCTGTGCTCGAGGGTCGCTGACGAAACCGATGCCCATCTTCCGTATCCCCACTGAACCGTCGATCGGGTCTTTCGGCTTCGCCAACGGTCGTCGTGGACGCAATGGGATTGGCATCCGATCCGTCGCAAAGGTCGCTAGCCTCTCGTAGAAATCAGCGAACCAATCGAGGACATCTTCTTCCTTGGCGTCCGTAGGCCAGCCTGTCCACCCGTTTTCAAAGAGAGGGCTCGGTTCCGTGACGCATTGCTTGAAGAAGGCCTCAGATGCCGTCTTGAGGCCGTCTATGCTGCCGAAATATGTGTCCCAGAACTTTGGGAGCCCGACATACAGAAGGCCGAGTTCCCCCTTCAGCACATCATCGACGTATTTGCGGTGCTCAGTTGAGTTTACAAAGCTGCTGGTGTTGCGTAGCCATGGGGTTTGTTGGTTCGAGGACGAAGTAGGGCGAGGAGGCGAAGTTGCTTCAGTGATAGCGCTCTAAACTTGATCCCATAGAGCAAAGTCGTCGGCCTCGTCGATGGCCTGTTTGAGAAGAGGTTTGACGTGATCGAGATCAAATTCGTTGGCTCCAACAACTGCATACAGGTTCACTATCTCACTGAAGATGCTTTTCCCGCTGGTCGACCGAAGAATACGAGCCGCTGGAAGAAGCTGTAGTGATGATAAGAGGTTGAGAAGGAGATTTTGTAGTTCTACAGACGAGTCAGTGAATCGGTTCAAACAGAGCGGGGCCGTTCTGCTTACGATCCCGGCTGAATCGTTCCAGAGCGGCAGCAGTGCTAGGAATGCTCATAGCTTTGCAACTCGATCTAAACAACACTCGGAAGCCATCGAGAGCTCCCCCAATGGGGTTCTCTTCGATTATCTCTGCCCAAGGTCGATCCATCGTCACAAGAAGGCTTTCTATCGCAGGAAATCGCTGCGGAGAGTGCGACGGCCGGTGGCAGCGGACTAAGATGTCTGCGTGATGGTTAGCTAGCAGAGTGGGTGGCGCGGAGATGACTGCGTTACCTTGGCAACAGCTGCTGGAGCTTAGGTGACGCGTGCTCGAGCGGAGTTGGAATCAACGCGAGTAGGTCTAGGCTACTGTGCCGTGAAACCTTTGACGTGTTGTGCCCGCGGGCTCGCCATGAAAAGAAATAGGAGGGACGGCGAACGTCGCGATCGTCGCGTAGTGCCGGCTCGGTTGCGTTGGCCAAAGTTCGTCGTGCTTGCCTGGGGGAAGAATTTAGCTTTGGCTAGCTCGGTTGCGGTCCAGGTACCGACTTATTTTGGGCTTGGCTGCGCTAACGCACGCACGTGCGGACATAGCGAGATAAGCGAGATACCCCGCGTTAAGGGAAATATATCATTGGATATGAAACTATGATAGAAGTCTGTCCTGGCTTGTACTTTTAAAGGGGAATTTTAAAAGATAATATTAGTTATTACTTTTATATATAACTTTTTATTTTATATATTTTATTTTTTAATTTTAATATAAAATATATATTTTATATAATATATAAATATATAATATTTTAAAATTATTTTAAAATTTTTTATATAAAATATTAAAATTTAATTTTTTATTTTTAATTAAAAAAAATTTAAAAAATTTATAAAATTTAAAAATTAATTTTATTATATAATTAAAAAAAAAATTTTTTAAGTAAATTAATTAAAATTATATTAAAAAATAATATTTAATAAAATATATATTTTATTTTAGAGCTTTATTTTACTTAAAATAGGAATTAAAGTATTTTAATTAATTCTTAGTATATTTAATAATAGAAGCTCTATACCTAAAGCCTAAGGTCTTAATAGGCTTAAATTAATAAGATTTATTTATATAATTATTAATAGCTTTAATAATATATTAAAATTAGCTTTATTTATAATAAATAAATTACCTCTTAATTATTTAAAGAAGTTAAAATCCCCTTTATATAATAGCTTTTTCTTTTAATATTAATCTTTTAATTATTTTTATAATTCTTAATTACTTAAAAAAGTTAAAATCTTAAAGAATTATACTTTTATTATCCTTATTAAAAGAAGTTTAATTATAATTAATAATAATTATTAATTAATTAACTAATTAAAAACTAGCTAATTAATTAATAATATATTAATAATAAAATTATAATTACTTTTTATAAAGATTTTTAACTTAATAGTTAAAGTAGTATAATTAATACTTATTAATATAGCTTTTAATATAATTAAAATAACTTTATAAAAGTAATTTATAAGCTTTAAAAAGGTATTAAAAATACTTATAATAAGCTATAAGAAATAATTTTAAATAAGGCCCTTTAAAGTATTATATTAAGTATATTATTAAATTATTTAGCGCGAGTTAAACTTATAATTTTTAAATATAAGATTTTTTTTTTACTTAGCCTTTTTTTACTTTATTATTATATTAATAAAAAAATTAATTTTATTAAAAAAAGCTTTTTTTATTAAAAGCTTTTAAATAAAAGCTAAAAAAAAAATCTTATTAATAAAAATAATTAATTCCTTTAAGACTTATAAAGTAATAATTAATATAAAGCATAGCTTATAACCCTTCTTATAAGTATTAATACTTTTTATAATATTAAATAAAAAAATTAAAAAAGACTTATTATAGCTAGCTAGGATTTAGCTATATAGCTATAAGTATAATATTAAGAAATAAAAGTTATTAATATTATAAGTTTATTTAAAAGTATTAATACTTAGAATTAATATTAGAGTTTTATAAACTTAAAAAGTATTAATATTAAGGCTTAATATTAAATTAAAACTTAGTAATAAATAGAAATTAATAGGTTTAATTAATTAAACCTATTTAGTTAAATATATAATATATATATCTTAGTTTATATAAATATATAAATAATAATAATTTTAATAATAATTTTAATAATAAAATAAAATATATATAAATTTAAAAAAAATTATATAATTTATTAATAAAAATATAATAAAAATTAATAAATAAATATTTTTTAAAATTAATTAAATAATAATATTAAATATTATAAAATTTAAATAAAGTATAAAAATTTTTATTTTTAAAATATAATTAATTTAAAAAATTTTTAAAAAAAATTTAAAATTTTAATAATAATATATAATTTTTTAAAAAATAATTAAATAAAATAATTAAAAAATAAAAAATTTAATTTTATAAAATTATTAAAAAATTTAATTTAATATTTTTATTTAATTTTATTATTAATATTAAAAACTTTTAATTATTAAAATATTTAAATTATTATTAAAATTATTATAAAAATTATTATAAAAATTATTATTTTTTTAATAAAAAATATTAAATTTTTTATTTAATATAAAGCTTATAAGTTTATAAGGGGCCTTATAGTATTTTATAAATATAAGTATTATTACGTAATTAATAGTAACTCGCCCGAACCGTAAATAGCTAGCGTTCTCATCTGGTATAGCATACCTATTATTTGCTTATATATCCCATCTCACTCTCCTGCGCCCCTCAAGCTGCGCAGCTCCTCTATGAGATCTAACTGTCTCTTTGCATCCGCATATCTCGCATAACACCATGGCAACCCTGAACTTGGGCGGTGCACCTTTTTCGGCGACCCGGCAGAACGCTGTCAAGGATGCGAAGGAAATGCAAGCATCCGTTGCGCAGAAATGCGTCGAGTCTGGGAAAGACCCGCCTCCATATCATCTTCTGGAACTTATCGGCAAGGGAAGTTTCGGTCGCGTCTATAAGGCTCGTGGCACCAAACCCGGTCAACTCGTCGCCATTAAGATCATTAACATCGAGAACGGTGATGCGCTAGACCCTGGCGCGGATACATTTGGTGATATTCTCAAGGAAATTGAAACTCTGAAGCTCCTCAATAGTAGTGGAGCGAAGAACGTCAATACTGTGGTGGATGCCCTCCTCGTTGGCTATACCATGTGGATGGTCACAGAGTATTGCGCTGGCGGGAGTGTTTCAACCTTGATGAAGCCACGAGGATGGTTACCGGAACAGTGGGTAGTCCCTATTCTACGTGAAGTTGCCGAAGCCATTTTCTGGGTCCATAAGCAGGGCATTATCCATCGGGATATCAAGTGTGCCAATGTTCTGGTCACCGAAGTGGGCGGCGTGCAGCTCTGCGACTTCGGGGTTGCAGGAATCATCCAGACCACCTTTGACAAGAGGAGCACCATCACAGGTTCCTTACATTAGATGGCACCCAAACTCTTCAATCCTGCCGTGAGGTACGGTACCGAGGTTAATATCTGGGCCTTTGGGTCGATGGCCTATGAGGTCGCCACGGGACTGCCACCTAATGCCGCATTCAGAGACATCCCTCGGTTTAGTGCCTATCTAAAAAACCACTCCCCTCGCCTCGAAGGTGGCCAATACTCGCCCGGCCTGAAGGACCTGATCGCCTGCTGCGTAGTCGAGGATCCTTCTCAGCGCCCTCCTATCCAGCAGATCCAGCAGCATCCTTACATCCACGGTACTGAGGTGGACTATCCGACTCAGTCGCTGTCTCGGCTTATGCATGCTTACAAGCTCTGGGAGGCTCAAGGAGGAAGTCGTGCATCCCTCTTTTCCCCAGGCGGCGCACAAAGGGAGCCCAACTCGGATTCGCCTTTGCTTCTTCCTGATGAGTAGAATTTCAGCACCCTAGATGATTTGGGTCAGCTTGCCGTTTCGGGCTCACTTCAGTCCGTATTCGAGGCCTACGACACCACTCTCGATATCCGGACTAAGCCGTCAAATCCCCGTCGCCGAAAACCACCCCCCCCAAACATCAAAATGCCAATAGCCCCGTTACAAAAGCTTTTCGACCCGAACACCATATCCAATTATCAGGATAACGCTCGGGATTTCTACGCCCTGCCGAGGGGACTGATGACGTCCGAGGTTCCACCCCGCGAGGACTCAGATACTCACAGTGTTCGAGAATCCCTTATCGACTTGGACGCCGCCCTGGGTGACGTGGTACCTCAATCTGCGGATCTGTCGACCGTCAAACCCTTTACTAGATCCCTCTCAAGCGACCCAACAGATGCAGGTCGGCGCCGGACCTTGGATTGGTCCTTTCCAACCGAAGCCTCGGCCTCGGCCTCCCCTCGGTTCCAGCACAGTCCTGATACTGCCCCCAGCGACGGGGAACTTACCTTGACCCAAACCCAAAAAGGCCTATTTATCAAATTTCCTCCAGATAGGACAACGTCAGACAACCGCGCGTCTACATTGAGCCTTATCGATCTCGATGCCAGTCTGCCTGATGATTTGCGAGACACCTCCCGGCCATCTACGGCGGATTCAGATACTCCATCTGACATTTGGCGTACACCCTTTGACCTCGAGAGGCATGCGCCAGAGCCAATACCCCAGCCATCAGGAGTAAGAGAGCCGTCCATCTACGTTGATGACGGCGATTTGAGCATCAGCACAGCTCTCGATGTGCCAGAGGAGCCAAGCCAGACCATGGTTCACAGCACTCACCAAACCAGCCGGCAGCATCTGCCTGCTATCCATAGCGAGCACGATGAACCATCTGAGATCCCAGCCCGGAGCAGCAATGTCGGGCAAGATGTGCCCGCCGCAGTACGGTTACCGCCCCTACCGGGACCCCCCACGGCGGGAGTGATGCAAGGGACTGAGACTGGAGAAGATGTCAAGGATGAGCTGTTGCGCCTGATTTCCAGTTTCAAGGATCATTTAGAGTCTACGAGTGACTTTCTAGCGACCTTGCCAGCTCGCGGCGGGCATTTTGCTCAAAGGCCACCCGATAGCTGGTCAGCCTCGCCGTATCCAACGTAAGCAGAAAGCAGCACAGAAGACATGATTGCTGCATCCCAAATGGGCGCAATGGTGTATTCAAGTCTGAGCGGGCCTTGGTCAACGGAGTAGCACGTGAATCTATCTGAGGGTAATAATAACCAGATCTACCGTAGTTTATGGTCCCATTCCGCCTTTGCTAGGACTCCCAAGATGCAATCTAAGATCGACAAAGCTAATAGCCCGGCATACTAAAGACTTTCTCCTATCTCTTACTAACTTATTTTTCTAACCATTCACCTAGCAAAGATATTTAATCTTAGCTAGCTTATTATTACTGCCCCTCCGCTCTACTATCCTTCCTCGAGCTTCGTGGTTAGGTATTTTAGCACTAGTAGTAATACTAGCTTAGGCATTTATCGACTATCTATATCTAATACTACCTGAATCGCTATTACTTTTCGTAGTTTTATCTATTACTACTAAGAATACTTTTAGGAATTAATATAACGAGATTAAAAAGACTAGATATCCTATTAGTAGCTACAAGTTAGGTATAAAACCCCGGTTTATAGTCGTACCCTAGACTAATATATATCTTAGGTCAGTCTAGCCGTCTAGACGCCTTTTTCTTCCGGAACATCTATCTTCTAGCATAGAGAGGATATCTTTAGCTTTGTTTTCTAGAGATAGAGCTCTTAGCTAGGCCCAGAGTTCTTTTCGCTTAGCTTTTTTATTTAATTCCATTAAGGCGCATGAGATAACAATACTAGGAAAATGCAGCCAGCGGCGCTAGAATGGCTCCTAAGGAACCTCAAAGGATATTATAGCTTTAGGGGCCTTCGGTATTATCGTGGCGAATATAAGAAAAAGCCACTTAACCTTAAGCGCAAAGAAAACCGGAGAATAAATAAGAATATCGCAGCGATTTAGGCGACATTGCTTCAAGTCTCGAGGCGACGCCTACCACCATTGACTCGATAAAGAGCAAGAATTAACCCCGCATAATTAAGAAAATCACGCATTTAACCCTATTAGCATTACTAGGCCATGCTCCACGCGGGGGTAAAGGTCGCATCGAATCTGAGTCGTGGAGATGGTTAACCCAGGCAGTAGACGCAAGAGTCTCAAATGGGAGACACTATTTTAAGGTTAGGCGACGATCAAGCGCTTAGCATACCGAGAGGGGTGGGCGCTTAGGGAGACCATCGCGTCAGCCTCAGGATGGCTCATGCTCGTTCATGCTTCTGGTGTACCAGGACCGCTTGAAGAATCTCGAGAAAAGTTTGATAGATAGCAGCTTATAAATCGAAACGACGGCCCATCGCACGAAAAAGCCGTCGTGGATTGGGCGAGATGCCATCCAGATCGGGTTCACTTCTGGCATCAGGTTGAGCTATGACCGGGTCTAGCCTCGTGAAGCTGGTTTGTAATCTGTAGGGGTTCAGCGGCTGCAAATCTTGATCGACAGCCTATTAAACGAAGCGGTGTTGGTCGTGATAGTTCACGGGCATCCTATCAGATGGTCAAGGTAATGGAGAATTGGCGGTGCACAACCCAGAACCGTGCCACTGCTCCGACTCTCTGGATTCCAAGCCGCGCCAGCTCAGCCATTAGAGAGGACTAGAAGCAACCCCGAGTCTAAAGGGTAGATCTATTGCAGTATCACTACTGAGCTTCAAGAGCGGCCATTCGCACACGCAACCATCTCAAAGTCTCGCCTCACTTAACCACGCCTTTTAAAACCTTGCAGAACCGTCTTGAATCCGAAGCTAGCGTGGAGATATGGTCTCATCTTTTGCCCCCCTCCCGAGCCTGGCGTGCCGCCACAGCATTAAATGTGAGTTATAACCTCACCCTCACCCTCGATTGATAGTCTCTAACCACTGGTACAAGTGTCCAGAACTCTTGGCCATAGATGACAAAAAGACTTATGTGCATACGCGTGTTTTACGGGCCTCCTCTAAGTAGCTCTGAATCTTAGGTAGCACGTCAATATCATTCTTGCGCTCAGCGACCTCTGTGTCGCATGCACTCCACCCGACTGTCCCAGCTTTGAGACCTAGCTTTGCTCCCTCCTGTTCACACGAGTCCAGGTCAATGATGACCGGTGTATCTCCGTCCATCATAATGTTTGACGGATTCAAGTCATTATGAATAAACCCCAGCCCGTGTAGGTGCCGTACTCCATTCTCAATGCCCTGTAGACAACGTTTTATGTCTAATGAGTTTGAGCTTCTCGCTGCTTCTCGCAAGTTCATGGGATACTTGACGAAGCACAGACCGGTAAGGCGCCTGTCTTTGATGATGCAGCCAAGGAACCGAGCGATATTTGGATGAGGAGACTTGTTTAAAACCTCCCATATGGTTGCCTCATGCAGAAGTTGAGCGCCGAGGTTGGCTGACGCCTCAGTATCGCCATATTCGATCAACCTTGGCTGTTTTATGTAACAATCGGGAGGCAAAGGACTAGGCGCTTCGGTTAACTCGAGGTCAACCTTGGGCCAAATCATGTCCAGAGGGATTTCGTGGAGGTCTGAAGGTAAGAAATCGATCGTGGAGCCCGGAGAAAGGCGACACTGAGATGTGCAATAGAAAAAGTCGTCGCCTTGTCGGAGGATGGCTTTGGTGTGGGAAAATGCCAGATCTCCATCCTTCTCAGTGAATGCTTCGGCTTGGTCATAAACCTCCATGCTGCAATGTGTTCTCGAATATTCGACATCGTCGCTCAATCGTCTTGCGTCCGAAGTGTCCGAACTAGTGACTCCAAGTGTTTCATTGGCAGCATTACAATGGCCCTGGGCCATCTGGCAAGATTGAAAAGGTTGTGCCATTTCGCGTGGGAGGTAGGACGCCAAGAGCGTATCTACGATTGGGACTAGAAGCGTTCGATATCAGTTTCTGGTTCAGTTTCAAAAAGCCAACTTGCTAGATAGGTTAAAAAGTTCTTACCAAATATCAAGGGCTGCCTCCTACTGAGGTCATGCGAATGGTAATAAGTAAAAGCTATTAGAAAGTCGGGTCAAGCTATTAATTGTCTTATTCTCTGAGGGGCTGCCCTTCCTATTAGGGCTAGGTAAGCCAGGGCTTAGCTAATAATCCGGCGACTTTTTACTAGCTTTAATTAATCCTATATAAATAACCTTGCTTAAATAAAGCTTACTATACTTAGTATTTATATATTTATATTAAAAAGTTTTTTAAATATAATTAATAATAATTAATAAATAGATAAATAAATTATTAATTATTTTATAATTTTAGTTTATTTAAAATAAAAATTAAATTATTTTAATTAACTTTTAATAATATTAATAATATTAATTAATAATATATTTATAATAAAATTATAATAATTATTTTAAAAAGATTTTTAAGTTAATAATTAAAATAACTTTTAATATAATTTAAATAATTTATTAAAATAATTTATAAGTTTTAAAAAAATATTAAAAGTTTTTTTAATAAGTTTTAAAAAATAATATTAAATAAAATATTTTAAATTATTAAATTAAATTTATTTTTAAATTATTTAATATAAATTAAGTTTATAATTTTTAATAATAATATTTTTTTATATTTTTTATTATAATATTATTAAAAAAATTAATTTTATTTAAAAAATTATATTTTTTATTTTTAATATAAATATATAAATAAATTTTATATAAATATATATTATATTTAAAAAATTAAATATAATAAAAAAAACTTAATAAGTTTTTTTTATTACTTTTAAAATATCTTAAACTTAATTTTTATAATTTAAATCTTAGTTAATATTTATTATTATATTAAATTATTAAACCTTATAATATATCTATAAGTAAATTAAAATAACTTAATAAAAGAAATATAATTTTTAATATAATTAAGCTATTATACTTAATGCCTTTTAATATAAAACTTAATATTAAATAAGCTTTATAAATATTTTTATATTTAATATTTTACCTTAATAAACCTTAATTATCTTATTAAAAATATATTATTAATTAATAATAATAAAAATAATTTATTTATTTTTTATTATTAAAATAGCTAGCTATTATTATTAATATAATATAAAATAATAACTTAAATTACTAAGTATATTTTCCCTCTTAATAACTTAAGCCTAGAAATAACTTAATATAAGACTATACTTAAGTATTATCTTAATATATTAGCCTTATTAAGGTCTATTCTTAAAGTAACTTTAAGCTACCTTAAGTAATATAATAAGGTAGGTAACGTGGCATAGCAGCTTGGCGAAGACGAAAGCAGTGATCTATTGCGTAACAAGACTAAAGCTTGAGGCTTTAGTATGGCTATCCCCTAGCGAGAAGCTTATGACTCTGGGCCGACGGGCTGGGATCACGGGACCTGTCACGTGGCGGCCGGGCCACCACGTTATAAGTAAATTAGCCTACTAAGATTATTAGAGCTAAAAAAGCTCCTTATAGTCTCGAGACCTTTATAAAACCTTTAGAGGGTCTAATTAATAGCCTTTAATTACCTCTTACTTTACTTATAGAATATTTTTACTAAAAATAAATAAAAATTTATTATTTCTTAAGAATAAATTCTTAATAACCTTATTAATTATATTAAATATAATTACCTTTTATATATTAATAAGTTAATATTTCTTATTAATTTATAATAATAAGAAATATAATTATAAGAGCTTTTTTACTTTATAAAGAGGGTTTAAATAAAAAGTTAATAAGTTATAAGCTTTACTTATAATTTTTTTAATAAATAAAATAAGGTTTTAAATAAAGTTTAAATAAAAAGTTTATTAACCTTAATTCTAAGTATAATTCTAAGTATAAAAATAATAAATATAATATATAAATATAATAAGTAACTTAATTAAATTATTAAAATTTATTATTATATTTTTTATTAATTTATTTATTTTATTATATCTTACTTTAAGTATTATATTAATTTTATTTATTACTAAGAGTTAAGCTATTTTATTTTAAAAATTATTTTAATTTTATTTTTATTAAACTAAAGCTATTATATATATATAAATATATATATAATATTTTAAAATATATTTTACTTAAATATATCTTAAAATTAATAAAAGTAATATTATATAATATAAGTAATTCTTAAATAAAAATAATATAAAGTATTAGCCTAAAAGAGAGGTAAGATTTAATTAGATATAATTAATTAAGTAATTTATTTAATCACGGGTTTAATAGTTCCTATTAGTATCGAAGGCCGATGCTGGGCGTCCCAGCAACATGGAGGCAATCAAATTTCCAGTCGGGTTGTTCGACGAAGATGCTGTCAAACCGACCACTGAGGCAAAAACAAAGCGCGCCACTTAGTTAGTGACCTTCTAGGTATTTCGGTCTATATGCCGGTTCAACAGATGCCGCTGTGCCGCATGAACTCTCTGGTGAATTGCGGCCAGAGGACGCCCTTGTACTCGTACGCCGTAACGTAAACACGGAGGGAGTTAGTGCTCATCTTGGATATGTCGCTCGACAGGGAGTAAGAAGTGTGGAGATGGTAAAGGTGATTCAGTGCGTGTTGTGTGGTGTTTTGCAAAGACAGAATGATACGTGATCATGTCAGATCAGCATGTGGTGAGAATTACGCGCCTTATTATGCATGACCAACTCCGACATAGGGACAATGCAAGATCCGGTTGCCTAAGTGATGGAAGGCTCGAGTTCAAAGGACCGAATGTCCATCAATTGGCTGATGTTGATATACGTTGGCTGTGCTATTCGTTATTGGATCCTTCGTAGGCCACGGACAGCGTTTCGATATGCGCCCGATCACACATGGTGGATGAGGAGGCCAACAACAGAGGCCTGGCACGTAATTACGCGCCGACACCCAGTGGGTGGTTATCAATCTCTTAATCTGCCTCAGAACATAGTTCTCTTCAGCTTCCTGGTGGCTGGCGGGCTGGAGATGCCGTGGTATGGTATTCCATCCTCCGCCGTCATGCGTTCGCTTCGGGTGTCCGAGTCCATATGAAGGGCGGAAGAGAGGTCAAGATAGCGGTGGTGAGGAGGCTGTTTGGTTTGATCTGAGTGCCAAGAGCCGAATCCCAAGTGCCCAGAGCCAACAATGGCTCGAACTTGCACCCTCGCTTTCCCCTCGGCCAACAGAAACCCGGGACTACGCCCAGATCCCATTGTCGTTGCTTTTCCCTCATTTCAACTGATAGGACATTCCACTTGACGAACATCGACTGCAACTCAATCACGTAACATCGACACCAAAGATTGATGCAGGGTGGGCAAAATATCTGACCGTATCAGACTATTATAATATACACTGACAAGGTATAGGTTCTTCACACGTCCACTATCAAAGCCTGGGCACTGTCGCAATAACGAAGACCACCAAGGGCACACACATCGTCTGAATCCCCTTTCCTTCGGGTCCCCCGATCTAAAAATCCCAGTGCTGGCCTAAAGCTGGTCGTTAGTCGTAACTCGTCAGAAGACAAGCCAGGCTCAGGTCTGGAACTTCTCCGTGTATCTTGGTGGTGCGTCATCCTTTTCTGAAGCAAAACCCACCGGTTCATCGTCATCGAGAAGAGGGCAAGTTGCACTGGTTGACGCAACAAAGCCCTTCTCCATCACACTTCCGGTGGGCTCGGATTGCAGCGAAGCCTGCTCTCGCACCACTGACATCAACTCGACGAAGACTTCCTCCATGCTCTTGGTAGCGTCAAGTCGCTGGGAAAGCAACGTGTCAAAATCGCCGGTGCAATACACTTTGTCGTGCTTAACCCTGAAGTGGTTCGTGTCCCGCAGAATGATCATGGTGTCGAGGTCGGCTGTGTGAGATTAGCAGGTGAATCAAAAGGCTACTTGATTATGGTGAGGCTACGTACCATACTGTGCCGTGATCCTCAGCAGGTGGGGACCCTTGAGGCGAGGGCATATGCTGTATTGATCCCATCTCTCGAGCAAAAGGCTGAGGACACTGTGGCTATTGTGAACAATAGCCGTCGTCAGGGGAGTGTGGCATGCTGTGGACATGGCATTGATGTTCGCGTTGAACTGGAGAAGAATAAAGGCAAAATCGATGTTGTCGGTTCTCGCTGCGTGGATGAGGGGCGTTCTGCCATCTACACCACACTGTAGAGGTTGATTAGAACTCGGATTCGCCCGGGAAAGCCAACTTGACTTACGGCATCAACATCGGCCCCAAACTCGAGCAGGGTTTTGATCTGGACAGCCACAAGGACGGTCTCGATCTCTTCCCGTGCCCCCGATTCTTGGCTGTGAGGCGTGCCAGCTTGCTTCACGGCGGCGGCAGCAGCAGCCTTTCGGGCACGCGCTTTCTTGACGTTGGGGTGAAGCTTCGGCAGACGGGGCGTGTTGTCGTTCATGATAGCGGAGGTGAGTGTAAGTTGTTAGGTGATATAGACCTTGAGACCTTCGTTCCGGTCGACGACCAAGGCTTGCAGTTGGTTGTGTCGGGTACTGTAGGCTCGAGACTGCCCGCCAAAGCGAACAGGTCAGGGTATAACTAGGGAGAGATAAAGAAATATCGTCAGCCACGGACTGCATTTCAAAGGAAGTGGAACAACAAAGGGAGTCTAAGCCAAGGCACTGGAGATGGGAGGAGAGCAGAGGCCGAGTCGACTGCGGCTGCTACCAACAGTGAGAAGGAGCATGTGTCTTGGAGAACTGAATCACAACCCGCCCAGACCAGAAGAGCCAAGCAATGGCGCGCCGGGCTGTTCCGAAAGGTGCCTGGAGGCTGGTAATTCGTATCTTCGCGACCATCAATTCGAGATCCTCCAGGTGTCCACGAAGCTTAGCGACGTTCTCAGCCACGTCGCCCCAGAGGCTGTCGCCAAAATTGTTGTCGTCGCTTTCAGCGCCTGTTCCTCGCTGTTTCAAGACGTTGTGGAGCCTGAAGAGCACGACCTTTGCATCGTCCACCTCGTTACTCAGAGTTGCGAGCCGGTCTGGAACTTCGCCCAGCAACTCGTGAAAGCCACGAGTTTCACCAGGGTCAGAACGGAGGCCACCAAACCCACAGCTTCCGCCAAGAGGGCGTTCTCATGTCGAGGCGCAAATCCCACAAGGCTAAGTGTTAGAAGTTATAGGCAAAGGCCCGGTAATCCCGCAGTCTGGGTGCAAGTTGGCAAGCTTGATGCTGTTTCTAAAAGGGCCCACGGCTCGGTTCCAGTGTGAATCGACTTTGGGTGGCTAGCGGGAACTAAGATAGCGGGACGCTTCCAGGTTAGAGCTGTTAAAGCAGCGGCTGGTCAGCGGATTTTCTGCTGCAGAGGGGCTCACCAGTGCGGAGTGCCAGTGTTCTCATCCGACAGATAACCAAGGACGGGTAAACCTTTTCTCGACCCATTTTCTGCCCTAGGTACAGCCTTGAGACACCTACAATGCAGAGCAAACATCGAGAGTTGGCGCTAAGGATTGGTGGCCTCTGTTTAAGCTTAAACAATGGGAGCGATGGTGTCGTCGAGGCGCGAGTCTGCGGCGAGGCTGGCAGGCCCTGAATAACCCTGGCAGAAGAGGCACGAGATTGGTTGCCCCCCAGCCCTCTTCTTCCCTTCTGGCCAGGCATATATCACAAGGAGCGAGACGCCCAAAGAACATGTCGACGGACAGCACGTACATAATCTGGGATCACCACCATCAGCACATAGCCCCCTATTTTTCAATCGGGCTAAGCTCTCAATAAGTGCCCAGAAGCTAGTAGAGCAATCCAAAGCTTCTCCAGTTTAGTAAATACTTAATAATATATACTTTCATTCGAGTATCTACTATTGTTATTGTAGAATATCGCCCCACCAGCATTTGTACCTCAAAGAGATCACATACTTTAATCACGGGGGAATACAGAGAAGCCCAACCAACAACAACAGACGCCTACTCTCCTTAATCACCCAACAAAGCAACAGCAGCTGGGCAAATGGCGCATAAGTGCCGAGGGAAGAAAAGGCGCCGTGTGCGCACAACAAAGAGAAAGCACCGCACAGGATCCTTTGTCGTACTCACTCCAAAGAACCAACAGAATAGCTATATAACCTCAATCTATGGATATCACTTATCCAACGGCTGCTGCAAGTGATTCGAGGTGGCCACCCAGGATCCTATTGTGTTACTGCGCAGTTCTACTCTCAGGTCGCCAGTGAAGCCGATTCCCCCCCCCCCTCCTGTTTGTCGCAGCCTTGATGTTCATCTCCATCATACTATCCTCTACTTGGGATCCTCTCCTCTCTTGTCCTTGCAAAAGACTACAGCCATTTGGGCCCAGCTTCTTGTGTCGCTCCGAGATAAGTCAGAGGCTCGAAAGGTAGGATGCGGTTCGGCAGCACCTTGCACCGCCGGCGAGTCCCAGCCTGGACCGAGTCCTACATCGACTATACCCGCCTCAAGGTCCTCGTCGAC
Organism: Ascodesmis sphaerospora; assembly: GCA_027569015.1. Lineage (NCBI taxonomy): Eukaryota > Fungi > Ascomycota > Pezizomycetes > Pezizales > Ascodesmidaceae > Ascodesmis > Ascodesmis sphaerospora. The sequence goes on along the minus strand of JAPPUR010000031.1, from coordinate 103,903 downwards.
ACTGAGACGCCTCTTGAAGGTTAGTCAAGTATACCAAAGTCGATGATTGTACCTGTCTAATCCCTGACTCTTCTATCTCCTCACAGACCTCAAAGGAGCCATCAACTCTGAAATTGACATCGTTGACGACTTCCTAACGACCCAGGACCGCCATATCGAAGCCCAGATCTTGGCCCTCGACGAGCATTGGGGCGTCAAGATCGGCTCTGCTGAGCCGCACGAGTACCGGGGTGTCTCCAGGCGGGAGCTGGAGGATTTGAAGATCTCCCTGTTGGAAATTGCAGACAACATCGCCGAATGCCAGCACTACGTCAGGGTCAACCACGAAGGCGTCTCGCGCATCCTCGCCAAGGCTGCAGTCAAGTACACCACGGATGCGGTGTCTAATATCCATGTCCCACCCAGACTCGCACAGTATGGCAAATCCTCTGCTCATGGCCCATGGCTGCCTCAGTTGAATGCCACCCTGCAGCGCTTGCAAGAGGCTCTGAATGACAACGAGACAGACCGCCCTACTCGGTCGTTGCTGCTTGAGCGCTCGGGATCTGACCGCTTCCCACCCGAGACTCTCAGCTGCCTGCGTGAAGACGATGCCTCAGGACTTGAAGACGCTCTGAACCACCGGTACCCCAATCCCTCGGGCGCACGAGAGTCAGCCTGGGCCCGGCTAGTCCAAGTTGCCACGATTCATGGATCCTCTGGCTGCCAAAGGAAGCTCCTCGCAAGTCTCCGGTCTAGCTCAGGTGAGGAGTCTATTCCCCAATCCACGACTATCTCCATAAGATCATTCAGCACCTCGGACGCGCCGATCCACCCCTCGACAGCTCTTCTGCAGCAACCGCCTTCCACCAGGTGCTCAAGCTGCTGCACCCAAGCCAACTTCATCTGGTGCAGAGCCGGGACATCCTGGGCCGTTCCCCCCTCCATTATGCTGCACTTCTCGGCCTTGATGGCGTGTGTCGTGAGATCATCTCAGTCGTTCGAGTCCCTCGCATCTCCCCCGACGTGTTCCGCCTGACACCCATGGACTACGCCATCCGAAAGGGACACACGGCTGTTGTGGAGCTTCTTATTACAGAGTGCAAGACTCTGGCTCACACAGACAAGTCGCAGCTAGTGGAGAAGCTGGACGTTCTCGCCACGGCCATCGCCTCCGAGTCCACCGGAATCGCCAGGCAGCTGATTAAGAAGGGCTGGGGCACTCGGTTTGTGGGAAGATCCGGCAAGACTGTGCTGCACATTGCCGCGGAGCAGGGGCTTTCGGCACTGGTCAAGGATATCGTCGCCGTCGGAGTAGATGTCGACGCCCAGGAGAGCGTCAGGGGATGGACGGCCCTCGCCACTGCCAGCGTTCAGGGGAACAACGAAGTCGTCGAGGCATTGCTCCAGTCCGGCGCTGATACCGAGATTCCCGATCGTCGAAAATGGCTTGCCAAAGACCATGCGGCGTACAGAGGACACATGAAGGTTGCCAACGCCATCAAGACCGGAGGATCGTCCCAGCTACACTCGAAGCCTGGTAGGCAACTGGGCGCAACCAACATCATCCCCAAGCGATCACCCTCCGACTCGGTCGTGTTTGTGTACCTCGGTACGCTGGACTTGTACAAGAAGGTCAAACCTGTAAACTTAACGCCGTACAAGAAGCGCATGTCCCCAGTCCAAATACCTTATACAAGCCTCGACCTCTCAATCTCCCTCGCTGGAGACAGCAGTCAGAAGGAACACACCGTCTCTCTCCCGGCCATGTCGGAGAATTCTGACTGGCCCTGGTGCTTCATGACTAGTGATCCGGATAATGCAGCCATTATCTTCATGATCACGAGCTTACTGGAGGAAACACCAATCGGCACAGGCGTCGCGTTGGTTGGCCGCTTGACCGCGTCTCTGGGTGGAAAACGGGATACGCTGATCCGGGACTACAGCGTGCCCCTTGTGAGCGACAAGTTTGGCCATGTTGGGACTGTTGTTTTCACAGTCGTTGTGGCTCGTCCTTACAATGGAACCCACCCGCCGCCCAAAGATGTTCAGAGCCTGGCCCCTGCACCTTCATCGACCCTTGGTGGTCATCGCGGTAAGATCGAGTCCCTATTCTAGAGAAATTAATGCTAACTTCTAGCAGGCAACGGGCAGAACGACAACTCAGGCTGCTTACAGATCGGAGAGAACACGATCAAGTCATTCCTCACAGCCATAGAGCTAAATGCTAATATTGTTGAACTCAGTAAGAGCTCTTTGACCTTTCAACTCGTGATTGAAGGCTAACTCTTCTCAGATGTTCAGTTGACCAAAGATAACATCCCCGTCATCTACCATGACTTTCTCGTAGCTGAGAAGGGGTTTGACGCGCCTATGCATACACTTACCTACGGCCAGGTAAGTTTCTCCAACTCGACCGTCCTCCGGACGATTGCTGATGCCGGCTGTTTAGTTCATGGCCATCAGCGACGCTCAAAGGGCCTCGACATGGCAGGAGGTGTTAAGCAAGAGGCTGCCATGGGATGGGCTCCAGCGTCCTCATGTCGTACCCAAAGTGCGCCGCAAGTCTCTTTGCGCACCCCTGGACAGCGCCACGGACGCCCTCGTCGGTCAGATGAAGCCAAATCTCCGAAATCACAGTATCCACGAACCATTCATCACACTTGTGGAGCTATTCCGTGGATTGCCGGAAGACATCCCGCTGGACATTGAGCTCAGCAAGTCCCAGTCTACGCTCGCCCGCAAAATAGGTTGGCTAACATCCTCCTAGAGTATCCCATGCTGTATGAAGCCGCAGACTTCCAAATGGACAACTACGCCACCGAGATCAACCTCTTCCTCGACACCATCCTCTCCGTGACGTACGCCCACACCGGCCGCCGTCGGATCATCTTCACCTCCTTCAGCCCTGAGATTTGCATGGTCCTCGCCGTTAAGCAGCAGTCCTACCCAATGCTCTTCCTTAATGACTCGTCCAATTGGCCTACAGGCGACATGCGAGCCATATCCCTGCAGATAGCGGCGCGTTTAGCGCACAGGTTCGGGCTCAACGGCGTCGCCATGGCGTCAGAGCCATTTATATACAGTCCCGGCACCGTCGAGATAGTTAGGAGACAGGGACTATACACGGCCACGTACGGGCCGTTGAACGATGATGGACCCAGCGTCGAGGCAAGTCATGCGTTGACCTGAAACGTCATAACAAGATACGTGCTGACACTATTGTAGATCCGGGCCAAAGCAGGCATGGCGGGTGGTAGGAGAAGATGAAGATTTGATGAGTCCCTTTTCCACCATCACTTCCAAGCATCCCGAACCCAACTCTGACAGTTCCAGTCTCGGCTGACCTTTGCCACAACGCTCTTCATCAGTCCATCCATCTCACTACACCTCGCTTTAGGAGCTTCCATATCCGCAATTCAACAGCTAGAGCGGAGCCCCGCGCACCACATTGAAACGCGGAGTCTAGACTACATACAGACAGGCGGATATTGTTCAAAACAGTGCGTTCCGACATATAGCAGTGAAACCAAATCCAACTTTATGACACATATCCAATTTGAGAACCGAAGACAATTAGAGGATGGCAGCCAGAAGGAGCCTCCGATTGAGGAGTATGATCATTCCAAATCAGGCGGCAGAGAGAAGTTTAACTTGCTTTCTAATTGGAGTCGAAAAAGTCGTCGGCCGCTTAGAGACTGTCCTCTGCTCATTGTCAGCTACTATTAAGTAGATAGGACGGTGGAGTTGATGGCGTACCCGCAGTGAAGGTAAATGTGAAGGTATCGTGCCCCATGCGATAAGTTTCTTGGAACCCGGCGCCTTGTTGGGCAAGCCTTTGCAAGATCGTCTCAACAGGGCGCACTCCACAAATTTGAAGGAACTTAGAAAAAGCATCGCCAGGACCATCGTAATTAGCATGTAGGTAAGCTTGAACTCCGGGATGGCATAGAATCATGGTCCACTGGCCACGATACACATCGACGCCCGGGTTGTGCTGATCGTAGGTCTTGCCCAATAGGGCGTTGAGCAAGTATTGGCACTCTTGAACGGACATTGTGAATGGCTGAAGGAGTAGGCCGTGTGGTGGTGAGAACAGATTAAGCAAGAATGAAGAACAGAATGATGAAGAGACGGTTTGATAGGAGGATGATCTTGGTTTGGAAAGCTGAACACAAGTGGCAGACTGTTACCATTCTTTTATACTCATGTTCCTGGGCCATTCCTGCGAACCGGGGTAGCTGTTGTTGGCCGTGAAGACATGCAGTTCGTCCATAACCAGTATAGTCAGATGTGTTCTATTTTCGTCAGGGCGGTTAGCCGGCGCTTCAAGTCCAATGCCCAACTAACGGAGGAGACTGGCAGGTGGTCCAGCAAGCGGCCGTGGTCTCGACCTCTTCCGCGTACCAGCGCTGGTACCAGACAGAATGAGGTCAGCCGAAACCCCCGACACCCTCAACTCAGGTTGCTGTTGGCCAGGATCCTGGTGCTGTAGATGGGTAGATGGGGTTACTCCGGATGTTACTGTTTTCCGGGTTCAGAGGTCGCCTTGTCAGAGGATGGCTTTGGTGTGGGAAAATGCCAGATCTCCATCCTTCTCAGTGAATGCTTCGGCTTGGAGGCAGGGCACTAAGTCGTGACTCTTCGACTAATATCTATTATTAAAGAGGATTTTAGCCGCCCCCAATTACAAAATTAGATCCAGCACTACGAGGTCCGGTATAGGCGATCGGTACGGGCATGATGGCGGCAAATGACACGCTCGGCGCTCGGCACCTATAAAAGTAGAGTCGGCCTGCTACGCCACAACTCCCAGCCCTTTCCTTCAACACACATCTACGGGTCAATGTCACAGTTCCTGGTAGAGGACCGCGGCTGTTTCGGCTGCAGCTTATCCGATATGTCTACTATGTGCCGAAAGAGAAACATCTTCTTCTACGCTGACTTCAACCTAGGGCAACTTCTGCAGTTAGCGGAGCGGTTGCGGTGTCAACCATGTACCTGCGACGACTCCCAAACCCCGAAAGCAGGTGCCTTAAACTGGGTAATATTTCTTGAGTTCGATGATGGCGTCGAATGGGTTTTTCGGGCTCCCTGCTCCTTTTACACTGCCGCCCAGGGCGTCACCGGCCGGCTCCTAGCCAGTGAGGCCGCTACTCTAAAATACATCCGAGAGCACACCTCTATTCCTGTACCAGAGGTTTTCCATTACAGTTACCTTCCATAAACCCGAGGCTATATCTTGAGCTAATGATTATGAGCCCCACTTACGATAATGACATCGGAATTCCATATATTCTCATGAGCAAAGCTGTCGGCTATCCCCTTGCGAACTATGACTGGCGGCCACATACTTATGAGTCCTCTGACCTAAACGGCTCTTCGACAGCAGCACGGGTATTGACAAAGGAAGAGAAAGAAAGAATCATGAAACAGCTTGGGTGTTACGCCCGTCAGTTATTTGGTCTCCGTTTTCCCACAATCGGATCACTCCTCGAGAGCGACGAGGGATATTACATCGATGAATGTCTTTCTCCTGGGCACGTTTTACAAGACCGGGAAACGATTAAGGAGCTTCCGCGTGGCCCATTTTATAACGAAGCGGACTACTATTGTTCCCTCACTACAGCCCTTCATCTACATGCCGAACAGCTTCCGATGGGACACCATGTCCTCCGCGCGCCTGTTCCCGTCCCGGAAGAATACCCCAGCTTCGCCAAGTACTACAACTCCACTGATCGCTGGAATGATTTTGTGGCCCTTTGGGGGATGGTGGACTCGAGCATCAATCGATTACAGTATTGCCTTGTGAGCCGCCTCCTCCAGGACTCCATCATCCCCCGTCTGTCCTGTCCTGTCAATCAGTTGGCTCCTGGCTTCCCCCTACACCATCATGACATCAGCCTCGAGAACCTTTTCGTTGACGATGACTTAAACATCACATGTGTCATCGACTGGGCGTTCTCTTCCACCGTCCCTCCTACCCAACTGCTCGCTCCTCCAGGTCTGCCACATCCCAGGGACTTGGTGTCAGATTTGCCCTTGATAAGTGCCTTCCGCTCTGGTTTCGAAACCGAAAACAGGAAAATTGGTGAATACGTCATCGAGTTCGGCCACTGGGAGGTTAGCCAGATGGTCGCACGTTTCATGCGCCTGGTGAATCTGGATGCTTTACAAGACTATGATCACCTGGAGGCACTTTATGTGCTTGCCCAAGGATCTGTAACTCCTGGAGATGATAGAGACGACACCAGTGACCTACTAGCTGTGTTGGCAGCACGAGCCATGACCCATGATGCGCTCCTACTGGCTGGCGAGCTGGCAGCTGACGATGAGCCTGAAAGCGAGATCTGCCGACGAGAGAAGGAGTACTTCGATGCAGTGGGCGCTAAGAGGCTGGCGCTAGCGCGTAAGGCGACTATTGCAGCCAAGATGAATCCGCGATTTGTAGCAGATGGGCGGCTGTGGCGTTGGGTTGATGCGATGATGGAGGGTTATGACAGATCGGAATCTGACGGGCTGGAGGAGTCTTCAGCACGCAAGCACATTACGAGTCAGCTGGGGGTCGGTAAAGGCTCTACCGGCCTCTTGACAACACGACTCCACGGTTTTGAGGAGGATACGGACGAGAGAATAGAAGCCACAAGATCGACCATATCCTTGTCTGAGTACGATGTCGCACGACTCACGCAGTTGGGGGACACTGAGGAGAGCCTCGGCGAATGCATCAACATTTTTGCCAATGCGGGCGAGAATTTGACTAATGAATGGCACGATGTTTGCGAAGATACACTGATGGCTGATAGCACTTACGGCCTTTCAGTCTCGACAGCGAAAGACCTTGTTGTTGCGAGAGGACTCAACTTGAGCGGCCGGGCACGTTATTTGGGTGGTCAGATCAACGATGAGAGTTACCAGAAAACAACAGACGACGTAACTCAATCGGACCTTGAAAGCGTCAAGTTCGATGGACAAGGCGCTAGAATTAGGGGAGGCTAGTCGACTTTGGAACTTGCTCCGCGTGGCGGGGGGGGGGATTTGAACGGCCTCGCCTCTGCAGTACACTTGATGGCTTATAGCCCGCCTCGATACGTCGTTTCCGAGCGACAGAATAACCTCATCGATCAGCCACAGTCGTATAACATAGCCTCTTGGTGTGGGAAGCTACGCTTCTCATGCATACGTCGATTGGTGGTGATTATATTCGATGTCTGTGGTTGTGCCATACGTTGAGGCTCGAAAGCAACAACGTGGGTTGCCGGGTCAAAACCACGCATAAGCCCATCCTCAAATCACTGCTTCTCTCCATCACTCCATCTCTTCTGCAGCATAATATCTCAATGTTGCTTCACACCGCTCTCCGTGCGATCCAATCTTCTCGCAATCTGACTGTCCGACGGCTTGCCTTTGTTCCTCCTCTGAATGCGCTTGAGTACCCGAAGGAGTTTCTCTTCCGCCGATGTCTACCTGCGACGTTGCGTACTTCTGTGTTGAAATCCTTGAGATTGTAAGGTTGTGAGCCCAGTGTCACTATCACTATCATCAAAGCTAGAGCTAGTGCTTGAGACATCGTTGTCGCTATTATCGTTTGCTGCGTCCATAGCTACCTCTATGGTTTTAGATATGGCCTAGGCGTCGATATCTGGTATCGGACTACGTCGTTAGTCTTGGTCCAGTTTGGCTAATATATTTGAGACTATCTTCTAGATATTGCATAATATGGATATAGCTTTGTCTGGTGAGATTAATATATATCTAAATCGCTTCGGTGATTAATAAACCTCTAAGGTAGATAATTAAGAGTTATTAGCTCTGTTACCGTTGAGAAATAGTTGCTTTCTTGACGAGGATGTTATATCTAGGGCCGGTATTTTTTTGTCTGAGCTGAATTCTATACCGCTAGAAGTGATATTATGTCTTATAATACTCTCTCTATAGTACTTATTATAGATATAAGGATATGTAAGGCCTATATGTCCCGGTTAAGTAGCTTATTACTTTGGTTAGAGGATTAGAGCTTAGGGATAATATTTTCCTAAGACTCTGAGACTAGAAGGCCTAATATAGGTAATGGGTCCTTAGATATAGTATTAGGTATGCTTAAATTAGCTAGTAGAGGGCAATAATACTGCGCGTTACCTTTGCTATTAATAAAGGAGTCTAATAGATATTAGTGACTTTCTAGCGGTTTATAGTTTCTAAGTATTTACTTTAATTTCTATTAAGAAATATTTCTTATTAATAGATTAGTGATATTACTAAAGCTAATATGTTAATATTTAGCGCGCTTAATAAAGTAATTTCGGTATTTAACTAAGTTATTCTTAGTTAGATTAGCCCTTATATTAATCCCCTCCCCGGAGATTATTATAGAGGTTAAGGTAGTTAAGGCATTAATATTATAAACCTTTCTTTTAGTATTTAACTCTAAGGTTAAAGGCATTATAGTAATTACTTATTATATTTAAAGATAATATATATTAATTAAAGTTTAATAATTTATTAAGATAATATATTTAAGCTTTAATTAATTTTTTTTATTTTTTTTTTAGTTTATAATTTAAAATTTTTTATTTTTATAATTTAATTTTTTTTAATAATTTAAAAGCCTAAAGTTATAAAACTTATTATATAATAATTAAGTTATAATATAAAAAAAATAAAACTTATAAGGTTTTATATTTTAAATATTAAATATTAAATAAAAATACTTATATAAAAAAATAAATTTAATAAAATTATTAAGTTTTAAATAAAGCCCTAAGTCTAAGATATAATTTATTTTATAAAGCTAAAATAATTTAAAAAAAAAAGTTTATATAATTTTATAATATCTTATTTATTTAAATAATTATAACTTAAGTATATTATAATATATTTAAGTAATATATTAATTAAATTAATAAACTTTTTTTATAAAAAATTAATTAATTATAATATAATATATTTAATTATATTTTTTTTTATTTATAAAGCTTTTTAAGAATTATATAATTATATATATAACTTATATCTTTATAATTATTTCTTTTTTTATAATAATATAACTTAAGTTATAACTTTATAAATTAATTAAAGCTCTTAGATTATTATATTTATATAATTATATAACCTTATTATAAGATTAAAAATAATATTAATAAAAGTTAATTTCTAAGGCTAGTTAAAGCTATCTTATAAGCTTAATATAAGCTTATTTATTATTAAGCCCTTATTAAAGCTATTATAAGTTATTTTAAATTATTATTTATATACTTATAATAAAAATTAAATATATAACCTTTTATTAAAAGACTTATATATATATTATTAAAAAGTATTAAAAAATATTTTATAATATAATAAATTATTAGGCTTATAGCTTATAAGTTAGATTTCTTAAAATTATTTATATAAAAGATCTATAAGCTAGTAAGCCTTAATAGCTTAATTAAAATAAATTTATAAATAAAAAGTAAGTCTCTATTAAGTATAAGACTTTAATTTATTAAATCCTCTAAGAAGGCTTAGCTATAGGATTCTTATCTAGGCTAAAATTATATAATTTTAAGCTATAATTTAGCTAATTAATTAGCCTTATTTTATCTAAGGCTATACTTTTATAATTACCTCCCCTTTATAAATCTTAGTCCCTAAGATCCCTTTAATTAAATTTAAGTTTTAAAATAGTTTTTTTTATTATCTTTAAGCTTAAATAAATTATAAATAAAGTAATAATAATATATTATCCTTATTATTTATATTTCTTTTATTATATTTTTATTTTATATTATAAATAATTAAATTCTTTTTATTAATCCTTAATAATAATAAGATATTTTTAATTAATAATAATAATAATAGCTTTTTTTTATTTTAATTTATTAATATTTATAAAAAAATAAATATTTTAATTATATTTATTATATTTTTTTTTTTTTATTTTTATAAGAATTTCTTTTTTTATAATTAATAATTTTTATTTATATTATTATTAATTACTTTTTAATAAGTTAATTATATTTATTTTATTTTTTTATATATATATCTTTATATAATATAATTATAATTTTAATATTAATTTCTAAGATTTTAAGCTTAAATATAAGTCTTATTTTTAATATATTATTAAGCTTTATTAAGATATTTATATCTTATATATTTACTTTAAGGATTTTATATATAATACCTTAAAGTATATTATATATAAGTTTATTTATTATAAGTATATTAATATAAAAGTTTTTTACTTAAGTTATTATAAAATATTTTATTAATTATCTTTTAGATTCTTAATAAACTCCTTAGTATTATTTAATAATATTAAAATATTATAATTAATTTATATTCTTATAATCTTTTAATTACCTCTATATTAATAAATATTCTTATAATACTTAAGGTTTAATATATTACTAAGGCTTTTAATATTTATAATTTTATTTAAAAAAAAGTAATTAATTACTTAAAGGATCTTATAAAGCTTATTAATACCTTAAAGATTATAAAATATATTTTATAAGAGATAATTATTAATTAAGAGCTTAATACTCTTAATATTCTTTTTTAAGTTTATTATTAATAGCTTTTTTTTTATTAATTTTTCTATTTAAAATAATTTTTAATTTCTTTAAAATAACTTTTAATATTATATTATTATTATTTAACCTCTTTATATTTATAATAATATTAAGTTTAATATTTTTACTTATATATTAATTTACTTTTTTTATACTAAGATTATAGCTTTAAAGAATAAGAAAACCTTAGATTATTTTTATATTAAATTTAATATTAATTTTATTATTAAATTCTTTAATAATTAATATATATAAGCTCCTTAATATATTATTTATTATATAGGTATTTCTTTAATCCCTTAAGGAATATAAAATAATAACTTAGGCTTAAAAGTCTTAGAAGATAATAATAACTTAAATCTTATTTTTATTTACTTAAATAAAAGAGATTATATTATTATAAATAATATTTATTTAAAGCCTTAGGCTAAGTATATATATATTATTAATCTTATTAATATTAATAATTTTTAAGTTTATTATTTTTTTATATTTATTATTTTTTATTTTATTTTTTAATTAATTTATTTATTTTTACTTAATAAAAAATCTCTTTTTAAATTATAGCTTTATTATTATTTATTACTTAATATTTTTTATATAAATAACTTAATTTAAATTATTTATTATATTTTTATTTTTACCTTTTTTATATATTTTCTTATATATTATTTTTTTTCTTATAATATTTTTTTATTATTCTATAATATTTCTTAATTATAACTTATATATTTATAAAATAATAATTTAATTCCTAGGTATTATATTTTATTAATTAATTTTTTTATTTTATAAAATAATATATCTTTTTATTAATAATTTTATATAATATTACTTTTTTTATTTTTTATTTTTTAAGCTTATTTTTAAGCTTTAATAAGTCTTATAATATTTAAGCCTTTTTTTAATAATTACTTTATAATTTTAATAATAATATATAAAATATATTATATATCTTTTAATAAATCTCTAAGAGTTTAACCTTATAAGCTTATTTATTATATTACTTAATAATTAAGATTTTAATAAATCTAAATATTAACTTTAAATATTTAAACCTTTAATTTCTTATTAATATATTAATAATTTATTTCTTTTAATATTCTTAAGGCTTATATTTTATATTATAATATTTAATTTATAACTCTAAGGCTTTTTATTAATATTTTTATATTTTTTACTTTACTTAATTAAAGATTTCTAAGTATTTTATAATACCTTAGATATTAATTTTAACTTTTAAGGGAATATATTTAATATTCCTTAGGTAATAGCTAAAAAGTATTTATATTAATAATACCTTAATTATTAAATATCTATTATTATTATAAGTAAATATAGTATTTAATAATTAATTTACTTAATATTTAAGCTAATCCCTTATATATACCCTTAAGTATTTCTTTAAAATTTAATATATTCTTTTTATTTAATTATTAATCTAAAAATAATAAGCTATAAATAATTAATAATAAAATTTTTTTTATAAGGTTTATTTAAAATTTACTTATAATAAGTTTATTTTTATTACTTATAATACCTTTTAATATATTAAAGTATATTTTTATATATTTATATAATAAGGCTATAAATTATATAACTTTAAGCTTTTTTATAATTAATATAAATATTATATACTTAGTTATTTAATATATAATTACTAAGATTATATTATAATACTTATTATTAGGTTTTATATTATTTAATAGCCTTATAATAAAGTCTAAGTTAATCTTTTAAAATAAGTATAATAATAATAGTAATAATTATAATTATTTATATAATTTATATCTTAATATTTAAATTCCTTAATAAATAAAATAGCTTTTTATATATTCTTAGAGATTATTTATAATTCTTAGCTAATAGAATTTCCTTTTAATTAAGTCTAAGGTTTTTTAAGTCCTTATATAGCTTACTCTTAAGTTATTATAATATCTCTATAAGATCTCTATATATAAAGTACCTTATTTTAAGATTACTAATTATCCTTTAAATTATAATAACCTTAAGTTATTTATTTAATAACCTTTATAATTTTTAGCTATTTTATATACTTTATTTATTAACTCTTAATATTATTAATCTTAGCTTTATAGTTTCTTAATTAATATCTTAAGCTTTTATAAAAATAAAAAAAAATATTATTTTATTTTTTATAAGAAATTTTATAATAAGATATAAAATATATTACTTTAAAATAATAACCCTAGCTTTAAATAAGTCTTTAGAGGCTCTAAGAGAGTTTTCTTTCTTTTAAATTATTTATAAAATATTTATTTTAATTTCCTTAGCCCCTTAATATTAAGTTATAATTATAGATATTAAATAATAAATAATACTCTTAGGTATATATTTATTAAAAAGGAGGGGTCTTTTTATTATAGCTTATATAATATAAATATATACCTTAGTTATTAATATTTTATTTTTAAATATAATAATTTTTCTTTAAATACTTAATATAAGCTTATATATAAATATAAGCTTCTTAATTAAAATAAAAAATATATCCTTATAAGATATTTCCCTTTTTATATAATTAAGTCTCCTTAAGAGTTTATTTATTAAGTTTTTTATTTTTAGGTAATATTAAATATTAAAGTTAAAAATAAATAACTTATATACCTATTTAATAAGTCTACCTCTAAGTTTTTTTAATAAGATATTAATAATACTTATAAGGGCTTAATAATCTATAAGGATTAAGAATTTCTCTAATAATCCTTAGAGATAATAATTCTAATAACTAAGACTCTTAATAATAACTAAAAGCTCTTATTATTTTATTACTTAATATTATTTTATATTATAGAGCTTTTTTAATTAATAGGTAATTAATTTTTATTAAGAGTTTATAAGTTAAGTTAAGATATTAAAAATAGCCTTAATTAAGATATTTATTTTAATTTTAATAAGCCTTAATAAGTCTTAATATTAAAAAATAATTATAAAATAAAATATAAACTTTAAGTTTTTAAAGGCTTTATTAATATTTATTTTTTAAATAAAATTTTTTTTATTTTAATTACTTTTAAATATTTCTATAAATAACTTAATAATTACTAAGTAATAAGTTATAAATTTCTAATAAAAATTATAAAACCTTAAAAAGATTTATATATTTTTAAATAAAATAAATATTAATTATTTCTTAATAGATTTAATTTATAAAGGCTTTATTTATATATCTTTTTATATAATAATATAACCTAAGAATTTTATATTTTATTAATAAAAATTATATTTTAATAACTTATTATAAAGCTAGGCCTTAATAAGCCTATAGAGAATTTTCTATAAGTATTTAATATATTTTTCTTAAGTCTAAGAATAAATTAAGATATTATTTATATATAAAATATAATAAATATCTAATAAGTTAATAAGGGTTTTATATATATATATTTAAAAAGTAATAAATATATTAATTAACCTAAAAGGTATAATAATATACTTAAAATAATTATATCTTATATAAAAAATAGTTTTTTATTTATTTCTTTTTTTAATCTTAATCTTATAATAAATATCTTAGATATTAATCTTAGAGATTTATTTTATATTATTAAGTCTATTTAATAAGTCTTTAATAAATAAGAAAAAATATTAATTTTTAATAATAACTTTATTTAGATTTCTATAATTTATATAAAATTTTAATCTTTTATTTTTCTTAGAAATAAAAAAAATTAATACTTTTACTTAGCTTATAAAGTATTAAATTTAATTATTAGCTATATTCTTAGTAATATACTCTCTAAAAGCTTAATATTATACCTTATTTATAGGGTATAATAAGCTATATAATAATTCTTTACCTTTAATTAAATTAATTTTATATATTACCTTTAGAAAAATTAATATTACTTTTATTATTTATTTATTAAAGAAATCTTTAAGGCCTTAGAGTTTTATAAGGAGGTCTTATTAGATTTCTAAGGTCTAATTAATATTTAAGTCTTTTTTCCCTTAGGTTATTTCCCTAGGGGTTAAGAATATTATAACTTATAATATATATACCTTTTCCTTATTTTTAATAAGCTCTTAAATAAAAGACTTTAAGTTTATTTCTCTTATTATAATATAATACTAAGTATTAATTATATAATTAATAATAATATTTTTTTATCTTATAAAATAATTTAATATAATAATATTATAATTATTATCCCTAAGTTTAAAGCCCGTGAGAACTCTTTAGATTTTCCTTAATTTTTTATATAAATTAATAAAAAAAAAATTAATTAATATATATCCCCTTTAAGAGCTTTTTCTTTTTTAAATAATTAAAGGCCTAAGATATTATAATTTATAATTAAAATAAGACTAAGCTCCTTTATAAGCCTTAAGCTAATAATATTAACTTATATTCTTATATTTATTAAGATTATAACCTTTTTATTAATAAGTCCCTAAAAAATTAAAGTAAATATTATAATTATTTTTTTTATAAGTATTTATTTTTTTTTATATAAAGATAAAGATTTAGGTTTAATTTTTATTTTTTTTTAATTTTTTAAATTATTTAATTTTTTTTACCTTAACTTAATTTATTTTTACTAAGCGCTTTTTATATACTCTTAAAAGTATTTAATTAATAAAATTAGCGCTATTTATATAACTCTTAATATAATATACTTTTATTTTATATCTTAGTCTTTTATATTTCTAATATAAGATTATTACCTTATCTTAAGGCTATAGCTATAAGGCTATTAATATAAGAGTATTTAATTTATTTAAACTTATATATCTCTTATTAAGGATACCTCTTAATAAATAATATAAAGATAAATTATTTTACTTATTTCTTTTAAAATTTCCTCTCTAGGGTAAGTTATACCTTTTATATAAATACTTAGAGCTCTCTTAAAAATATTTTTACTTAGAATTAATATTTTATATTTTAAAAAATAACTAAAATCTCTTTATTTCTTAGGTAATATCTCTTATTTTATTTAAAAGAAATCTTTATCTCTTAAGTTTTTTTTTAATTTAATTTTATAAATAATAAAAATAATAATAAGTAATTATTTTATTTTATTTTTTATTTTTTATTTAATATATTATAAAGTATTTTTTAATATATAAAATATTATATTAAGGTTTTTTTTATAATTTATTTAATTTCTATAAGTTAATCTCTAATTTATTTTTCTTAAAGTCTTAAATTAATATATTATTTAAAAATAAATATCTTAAATTTTTTTTATAATAATTCTTTATTTAATAAGCTAATAATATAATTTCTTTAATAAATTTATAATAAGTAATATAACTTTATTATTAATTATTTAATATACTAAGTAAGTATTATATTTATATATAATTAATTACTTAACTTTATAGCTTATAGCTAATTATAAGTCTTTATTATAAAGGCCTTTTTATTAAGGGTCTTATAAGTATATTATAGTAATTACTTATAGTCCCTCTTAGAGACTTTAGCTAATTAGTTTATTAATTATATAAAGATTTTTATATTATTAATAAAAGCCTTTAAAATAGCTATTTATACCTTTTTTTTTTATTTTTTATATTATTATTTTTATTTATAATTTTATTAAAATTATTTTAATAAGCTTTTTTAATAATAAAATATTAAAATACCTCTCTTATAATAAATATCTAAAGAAAATAATTTTTCTTAGTTTAATTATTAATCTTTATTTAAGAAATAAATAATATCTTTTAATATTCTTAGTAAATACCTAGCTTAAGCCTAGAGATCTTTATATTATAAATTATATTATTCTTAGCTTTCTTTTATTAATTTATTAATACTTTTAATTTTTATTTAATATTATAATATATTAAGGTATAAGGTATTATCTTACCTTAATTTAAGGGAGCTATTAAAGAATAGCCTTAAAGCTTATAGCTTTAGGCTATATAATAATTCTCTTAGTAATTTATTTATTTTAATTTTATATTAATTATTTATTAAGAAGAAATTAAAGAATTATAAGCTAGTAAGCCTTAATAGCTTAATTAAAATAAATTTATAGATAAAAAGTAAGTCTTTATTAAGTATAAGACTTTAATTTATTAAGTCCTTTAAGAGGGCTTAGCTATAAGATTCTTATTTAAGCTAGAATTATATAATTTTAGGCTATATTTTAACTAATTAGTAAGCCTTATCCCGTCTAGGGCTATGCTCTTATAAGATTTTTTTTATAAAAATTTTAATATATTTAAAAATTAAATAAGCTTAAACTAAAATTATTTAATTAAAAAGACTTAATTTAAACTTAAATTAAATTAATTATTATTATTTATATATATAAACTTAAGTAAAATACTAATATTATATAAGATATATACCTAAGTAAAAAAGCTTTATAATTAAATTTAAAGGCTTAATTATAATAAGTAATTATATAATATTATAAGGTAAGAGTAAAATATATATTAAACTAAAGCTATTATATATATATAAGTATATATATAGTATTTTATAATATATTTTACTAAAATATACCTTAGAATTAATAGAGGTAATAATATATAACATAAGTAATTCTTAAATAAAAATAATATAAAATATTAGCTTAAAAAAGAAATAAAATTTAATTAGATATAATTAATTAAGTAATTTACTTAATTATAGGTTTAATAATTATTAAGTCCTTTTTTTATAAAATAATTCCCTTAAATTTATTAAAATCGGAATCTTATATCGTTTTAGTTAATGCTAGGCAGCATTTGGGTTTTACCTGGTATCTGGTATGATAAAAACTAAAGTCGGCGATTCCCTCACCTGCACGTGCTGATATCATTAGGTAATCTCACTCTAAGAGGCAGTTTGGGTGCTCCGGATTAACTATTAATCCTTCCCGCCGTCCCTTTGACCCCTTTTCTCCTCACTCCTTTTGCCTCGACCATCAAGCATATCGATGTGCCTCGACCATATTGATTCCTAACAGAACTTCAACAACGATCATTTCATTTCCCCTTTGGCTATATGAACTGTCTTCGCACTCTATTCTTCCATCCTTCTAGTACTTCATAGTCAATGCTAACACTTCTGCAAGCATAGAGTGCTCCTGCAAGCCCGTGTCCAGTGCCGGGCGAGGAAACGATGGACAAGAATCGGCCTATCCCCATACTGCGACCCAACAATGACACAAATGCATTGAGCCATGACCAGTATCCCACGACTCCGTCAACATTCCCCCAGCCCGTCTTCCAGGCTACTTCAAGTCTACGAGACGATGGTACACACAGTCAAACCCAAACTGCACAACCGCCTTACTCAGGTGGTTTTGCACCGTCTGGCTACTTCGCCCAGAGTCACCACCTGCCACAGTATCCCGCCCAGCCTCCACCTAGCCGCCCAGGGATTACCGATCCCAACGCCGCCCTTGTTCGCAAGTTCTCCCACCAGAACCTCGGTGGAGACGCAAGGCCCTCTCCGTACGGCTTTCATGGACTAGCGCCATCACAACGTCCCCGGACTGGGTATCTCCCTGGACAGAACATGCCAAACTTCGACAGCCGTATGGCGCCCCCAATGCCGCCGCCGATATCAGTTTCAACGAGAGTATTCGTGCAAAGCCCCGTACCTTGACAATCATCAATATCAAATAACACCCAAGTACATGTAAGGTAGTGCGTTCCCAGTGATCACCTCAACTCCCTGAGGGATACTCTTAACTACCCCTTCCCAGCTGAGAACTAGGTGAAGAGTGGCGTCCCATCCAATATTGTAGTCTCCAAGAGCTCGTCCGGTCTCCAACTGCTTCCCGTCATATATCAGCCTTTGCATCTCAGCGGGTACCTTCTTTATACTGTATCATAGCCTTCAAGCAGATTCACAACTCTGTCGCATGGTCTGGAAGGGTAGTTTGATCCCTTCCAGGATCGCTTGGGCCTGTCCAGATGAGAATGCTCTTTCTCTAATCAACACATATCGATTACATCGATGGGCTGATCGTCTTCCATAGCTTCCCCGTCCATGATTCCGTAGACATAAGCTTCTCCAATGAGCCGTAGTCTGCCGTGGGTATCCGGACGAAGACTGTATGGAACATGTGTTCCAATGAGTATGTAGAGAAGGTCCCCTGCTGCCATTTCGCACGATCCAATCCCGATGTGGCCCTTCGATGTGCAGAATGGCCGTCTGCCATAGGCAACATCCTGTAACTGATAGATGTAATCCCCTAGTCCCAACGAGACAAACGTTTGTTTATCTGCAGCGCTCAAATCCAGGCTCTTCAATGAGTTATGCACCTTTTCAAGTTGATGTTCAGACAACCTAGGCTTCTGATCTCCCTGTCTGATCTCTTGATCTGCCACTGCAGTGCGCCAGACAGCCCTCAGGTGATCAGGCTCGGCAGTGATTGAATCGGAGTCAGAGAATTCGCTTAGCTCTTGCAACCACCTTCTGAAAGCCTGTTGTTCCCAAGTAGTGCCCACACGCGTCACTCTATCCACTAACTTGGCAGGCAATAGCAGGGACGTAGGAGACGTTTGTATCTTGATTGTCTCCAGAAGCGCTGAACCTGGGTTGTAGAACGGTTGTGACAGGCACTGCTTTTCGGTTCATTGCCCTCTGCTGAAGAGGTACTCTCTGACTTATGCTGAAGTCAGGAACCCAAGAGGGGAGGTCTGGAATGTTTTTGTGGACTTTGCAGAGTGAAAAAATGTCCAAAAACCCTTTGCTGACCAGTGATATTGTGATAGACCTCCTTGCAGGATTTCTGATAATCCGGGCAAAGCTCAAGAGGGCGAAAATAATCATGATGAGAGAGAAGAATTCGTCGATATCAAGCTGAATCATGAAATTCACTTCATCTCGATTACAAAGTAAATAGTCGCCTAGATTCTATTCTACTTGAACCTCTTCAAGGTCATTAATTCCCCCTACTTAATACGACAAGAAACCAGACATCCTCCTCTGACGCGCGTCTATATCCCTAGAACCCAACGCCAAGTAATACCAGCGCCTGACCAACAAAGCAATATCCTTCCATGTCCTCACTCTTCATACCATCCAAGTTTAAAAGATGCTATTGACAATGTTTCCTCCGATAGTCGCACCAGCACCAAAGATGGCAGCGTTACCCAGCTTCTTACCAAACTTCTTGCCATACTGCCCCATCTTGTTCTCTCCCTCCTGTCCCTGCTGCTGACCCGATCCCTCGGCGACAGCCATGGGTGGCACATGCGAGTTGTAGGGGTTCTGCTGAGCGGGTGGGCCTTGAGACGGCGCAGGGTATCCGTACTGAGGCTGGGGAATGGCGGCCTTCTTGGTCTCTTGCTCGACAAGGACGTAGTTGCGTGGAAAGATACCCTCCTGGCCGGTGCGCTCGTTGCGTCCCATCCACCAGTCCTGGTTCATGTACTCGTAAACGGCGATCTGGTCATCCTTCTCGAACGAGAGGTCGCGGCCGTCAGAGGCACCGTAGCGGTACAGGGCGCGGGCCTGAGCGACGGTGGGCTTGACGTTGCGCGCGGGGACGCCGGGGGGAGGCGTCTGCTCGTATGCGGGTGGCGCGGGAGAGGGGCCCTTGTTGACCTTGAGGTCCTCAAAGGCCTTGGTAGGGGGCTCGTGGGAGGGAGCAGGAGTTGCGGCCTTGGCGGTAGTGTTGGAGGCGCCGGTTGCGGTGCGGAGAGGACCAGAGAGAGAGGACTCGGGAGGGAGAGCGGTGTTGATGGTCTCGTAGACGGAGTCGTCAATCACGCCTTTTTCGAGGAGGTTCTCGAGTTCCTGAATAGTGTTAGATGATGGCACACAACGGCCACATGTTATTCCAGAGTAGCCAGTATGGCCGATGGGGAAGGAGGCTATTCACATTCTTGATGTTCCGAAGCGACCGGTTCACCTCGATGATGGTCTGGCGATCAGCAGCCATGGTTGCAGATGGAGTTGGGCCGGGGCAGAATGGATATATCGTCAGATGATGCGAACAAAGACAGTGGCAGCGATGAATGGTTGCTCCACGGAAAGCGAAAGTGATGATAGGATGTCAAAGCCAGTTAGATGACGGAGGAGAGTTTCATGACCTGTTCAAAGTCCCCGAGAGCACCAACAAGAGAACGGACCAGACCCCTACAAAATAAAGCGGGCGGATTGAGGCGGTGCTGCCCCTCGCCGAGACGGGGAGACTTGGCATGCCGGCTTCCCGGTCCAATCACGGGGTTGGGTCACTCGTAAACGCCGCGAGGCTCTATGATGCGGTGTAACGAGTCGGTATTCCATTCCGATGTACGTGTATCTTCTAATCAACTTATTTACTTGTATGAAGTCATCAGTGAATGGAAAAGAGGCTTAGATGATGCTTGGTTATGAATCACGTCCAATTCCTGAATGGTTACAACCAACAATGTGGGAAACGACGACGCCTAATATGGATCCCTCTTTATCCAGCAAGTCGGAGTATTGAATAGTGGATTACAAGTAAGCAACTGCAACTCGATGGGGTGTTCAAAGTTGATGTGCCAACCAAAGTTTGGTAATTCCCTGAGATGTTGTATTCAAGCTCTGACTGACATGTTCCTCGTGTACTCCTCCTGACAGGTTGACTCCCCAACAGCCCAAACCATTCCATCTTACAACCGAAACTTTCTTCCTTAGAGAGACCGCAGTCTTGAGAAAGCGCAAAGGGATAGTAGTATGGGGACATGATACTATGAAGTGTTGATAATGTGTTCTTTATCATAGTTGAATCCTCTCGTTCTGGATCAGGGATGGCAAAAACCGAGTCCTTTGGGACAGCAATGTTTGCGGTAGCAGGGTTACGGCGATGTCGGCCTCTCCCTGCCCCCTTGATGGGTTAACTGAGCCAGAAGATGGCTGAGGTCTGACCCCTCCAGCTCCCAAGCACACTGACGCGCCTCTGACCTTGATAGGTGCTCTGAAAACGTTGCAGTTCGTTGGATGGGGGAGCCATGCGGATGCCCTGGCCCGTCGTCTCAGAAAGTGAGCCCAGTGTTATCCTGTAGGATACCGTAGTAGTCCTGGCACAAATCACCTCGCCGGCTGGGATTCTGTAGGAGCCGTGAGTAGGGGGAGCCATTCATGTATGGGATGGTGGGTAATGGCAAGTGTCATGGTTCAGGCAATGACCGATGAGAAAAATCGGCCAAAACAATGGCAAGAAAGCCGCACCGGCGATGTTGTTGGTGTTGGTGGGATGGTCCTACTGCTGCTGCTGCTGGTGATGGTGATGGTGGTGATGGTAGTGGTGATGGTGGTGATGGTGGTGGTGATGGTGGTGGTGATGGTGGTGATGGTGGTGATGGTGTCGGTGTCGGTGTCGGTGTCGATGTCGGTGTTGGTGTTGGAGTTGTTAGTAGTGGTGTTGGTGTTGATGTTGAGGACATGGCTAGACGCGTCTGATTGCCATTGATGAACACGGCCCATTTGTCGGAAGAGATCCTTGAGGCGACCTGGTAGAAATGATGGCAATCGCCATCAGCGGACACAGCACGCGCCAGCGAGCGCACCATGCCATGAGGTTTCCAGGTCGGATTCTTCAATAGCTCTAGAGCCGGAGCTCGGCCAGAGATTACCTCCGCACGAAATCGACACCCTCCGTCTTCCCCATGGTGGGAAAGTACTGTGAGGATACGACCAACTTGCCCTGGTGTCTCGAGGTCCTCCAAGGACCCTGGAACGGGCTCCGGCATGCGGTGCCAGCTACCACTTTGGGAACAGCTCCGTCCAGTCTTCGAGTCGACTTGGCACGTCAAAGACGGGCTTTGACAGAGGAATCGACACCCATCCATCCCCTCTGCAGAAGGCAGTTGAGAAGGAGCCGTTGAGCTCTGGTCCAGATTGCTTCGGTCCCGAGAGGTGTCGAGTGCCAGTGCCAGTGCCGATGAAGCTCGAGATGATCATTCGTGCTGGCAAAAGGCGCCGAATCGATCGGGAGCGAGATAGTGACCGGGAAGCGCGCGAGATGTGTCCAAAGTCGTCTTGATGGTGAGACTCGTGGACAATGATGGGAAGACCAGACGTATAAGCCATCGGTTCCTGGAAGATGGTTCATGGAAATAGACGGCCAATCGACACGGAACGACATGGCCTATGACTTCTTTGGCGAGTCCTCCTCAGCTGTGAATAGGATAACCAACGCTCAGCTGGATGGCCTGGTTCTCCTGCCCAACAGCACCATGCGATCTCCTGGGGTGCGAAGAAGCTTTTGGGACCGAATCCCTGTCTGCGCCAGTCTAAGGGTACTGAGATTTGCATGAAAAGCCGCAGCCCATGGGCCAGTAGTGTGCGCATCCTATCCAAGGCGCAGAATGTGTTGTTTGTTATAGTTGAAGCCCGGCCCTTGATGGGATAACTGAGCCAGAAGGTCGTCCAATGCGCAGCTCCCCAATCACATTGTGACCAGGCGTCTTGCAGAGCCCGCCGAGCCCGTCGAGCCAGCTGTAAGGCTGATGAATGATATGAACTCCTAGAGAAGTTGCTATTTGGTGCTCAAAGTCCCGCTTGTTGTTGTTCTTGAACCATCGGTGTACCCAGAGCAAGTAGCATACTGAAAAGCTTCTTTGGCTCTAGCCGTCTCCCAGGCCTGGTGAGTTCTTTGTTATAGTTGAAGCCCAGCCCTTGATGGGATAACTGAGCTAGGAGCAGGCAATCCGAGGCGTCTTTGGCTGCCCTTGACGAGGCGTTGCTGGGCTTGGGTTGTTGAGTGGGAGAATGCGGCAGGCGATTCGGGTCGCCATTTGGGTGTTGTTTTTGTTGTCATTGTCAATAATGATATTCTGTCGCTGTTGTTGACGATGATATTGATGATGCTGATGATGACGATGATGATGTTGTGGATGTTTGTGGGAGAGTTGCTCTGGGGGCTAGAATGGAGGGAAGGCTGGTTTTATCATTGCGGATTGACCATGTGTTGTTGAAGAAGTAAGATTTGTTGAGGCAATTGTTGAGCACGGAAGCATTCGTCAAGCTTTTCATTGAATTGTTAAACCTCATAACATACCCGCAGGTAGATTAAGGCAACCTAGCAAGAGAAATATAGTTTTTAATACGATTAAGCTATTATACTTAATACCTTTTAACGCAAGACTTAATATTAAATAAGCTCTATAGATACTTTTATGCTTAATACTTTGCCTTAATAAACCTTATTTTACTAAGAATATATTACTAATTAGTAATAATAAAAAGAGCTTAGTCTTTATTTTAGAAATAATTAATTACTATTACTAATAATAATATAATATAAAATAATAACTTAAATTACTAAGTATATTCTCTTATTAAATAACCCTAGCCTAGAGGTAAACTAATATAAGACTATTATAATATATCCCCCTTATAGGCTAACCTTATTAAGGTAATAACTTAAAGCTACCTTAAATTACTTAAAGGTAATAAGCCGTATAAGACTCCTAAAGCTAAAAAAGCTCCTTATAGTCTTATAGCCTTTATTAAACCTCTAAAGAATTAATTTAATCTTTTTTAATTATTTTTTATTTAAGCTTTAAATTATTTTTATACCTAATAAATAAGACTTTATAAGTTATTAGAAGTTATTTCTTAATAACCTTATTAGGTATATTAAGATTAATTATCCTTTAAGTAATAAAGAGTTATTATTCCTTATTACCTTATAGTAATAAGATATATAATTATAAGAGCTTTTTTACTTTATAAAATAGGTTTAAATAAAAAGTTAATAAGCTATAAGCTTTACTTATAACCTTCTTAATAAATAAGATAGGGTTTTAAATAATATTTAAATAAAAAGTTTATTAACCCTAATTCCGAGTATAATTCTAAGCGTAAAGATAATAAATATAATATATAAATATAGTAAGTAACCTAATTAAATCACTAGAGGTTAAGCTTTTTATATTTAACTCTTGCGTTGCATTAAATCAAGGCAAGAGCGGAAGCTCTCCAAACCCCGGCAGGTACGTACCTGGATCGCAGCGTCTGATCCATGAAAGTCCAAACGCACAATCTGCTGATAAATTGTTTCGAGGTTGGCATTACTAATGTCGGGCCTTATCCGGCGAAGAAGAAGAAAATAGCCGAAATTATCTTTTTTAATCTACCTTAAAAATAGCTCGAATTTTATAAGTTTAACTTAAAAAGTTTTAAAGTTAATTTAATTTATAAAAAAGGGTATTAATAAATAAGTCTAATAGAATTAATAAGGAAGGCTATTACTAATAAGTCTAATAGAATTAATAATTAAGTCTATTAACCTAGAAGTCTAATATTAGTTTAATTAATAAGGATAAAAGGCTATTAACCGATAAGTCTAATAGAATTAATAACTAAGGTTATTGACTTATTTATTATAGTATCCGGTAACCTTTATATCACATATAAAGAAGTAATCTAGGGTTAATATCCTTCACTAGACATATATACTACCATAGTTAGTATGCTTAACACTGGCCGCCTTATTATGACTGCCAACCGACTAGCAACAGCCATAACGAGTTCCGAGACATCTCTATCTCCGCCGCAGGAGGCAATAGCCAGATCACGACCATAGACCAGCTCCAGCACATCAGGCCGATATTGATCTCCAGAAGATAAGGAGAGGCGCATTGATGATGGTTCCACACACTAGATAGCTCCTGAATTGAAAGCGACAAAAGCCAGTCGACGAACCAGCGGGAATTTGCAATGCAATGCAATGCTTAGGGGAGCTGGCATCCAGGCGCTGAGGTTGCTCGTCCCAAGGCTACACTGTTTGTCTTGTTATATACTTGTTGCTATAGGTATCTCTGGCAAGACTTCTTCTGTTGATCCGCCCACTCCGTCGCCCTCTCTCTTAAGCCGTGTTGCACCATCCGTGCGGAATTTGGACCCTGGCAAGTTGCTTGAGTAGTAGCAAACATAGCCAAAGCAGCAACAAGCCTTCTTGAGGAGACGGAGGACGAGGATGAACGAGACAAGCGTGACCAGGAGGACGAGGATGAAGGAAACAAGCGAGACCAGGAGAACGACGAGGTTGAACCCACAAGTTCTGGGCTAGGCCGATCATGACCTGCTGGAGAGATACCACAACATGGTGGCATGCTCTGTTCAGATACGTACATATGCAACCAACCAGTTCCGCTGCCTTCTTATCCATCTGATCCATCTAATCCATCGGCTCCCTCAAGAGTCCGGTCATAGAGATCCGCTGCCATGTGAATAGGCCATAGCTTGACGTGAGGGAAGATGGCCAGCAAAGTCTGTTGTCAACAAGTTGATGTTTGGCAATAGGTGACTCGTTGAGGAGGTGGATGGGGGAGCTACGCGTCACCACCATGGCCTCCTTGGTTAATAAATGGAAATGGAATAGCGCGTGCTATGCGTCTTGTCATGTTAGACTTTATAAGAAAGGTCTATTATATTACCAAAGCCACTATTTCTTTCTATCACTCCTAGAGCTATGATCCAATTGCGCGGATTAGAAGCGCCATGAACTAGGGCTCAAAGGTATCCTTAATCTACTTAGCAAGCGCCAATATAGCAGCTTATAACTAATAAATACTAATAATAATAGAAATATTACCTATTTAGACGTCCCTATTAAGCATATATTATTCTCTATTATTAGATATTAAAAGCGAGTTAAATATAAAATAACTTATTATTTCTGCGCTTATATCTATAATAAATAAGAGGGTCTAGATACTATTAATTACCTAGATAATAGGTATTATAATTATATTCTTTATTCCCCCCCTAAGCGTAATAATACTATATATATACTTATACTACGCAGCGACTTAGATACTAAGCTAAATATTAATAATATCTATATTACTAAATAAGATCTTAGTCTTAATAAAGATAAAAGCGGGTTAAGTATAGAGAGGCTTATATATAGTTTAGTTAATTATAGCTATTATATATAGCTATTTATCTAAGAATATATTAATAAGGTTTTATAGTTTTTCTTTTAGATAAAGGACTATGGCAAAGTTAATTATCTTATAGACTAATAATATAATAGAACTTAACTGAGTTTATAGAGTTCTTAAATCCTGCTTAGATGCACTGCTCGCGCTAGATAGACTAGGATAAAATGGGGTTTAATCGCTACCCTTTAATAAAGGATAAAAGGCTAGCATAATTTAAGCTAAGGCAATAAGCTTAATTTTAAGAAAAGCAAAGAGAGAAGTTATATACTATAAAAGTAGTATATAGATAAGGCAATTCTAAGTAGCTTTTAATTAATAAAGATTTAATAAAGTAATAAAATTATAAATAATACCTTAGAGTTATATATAATTATTAAGAAATATTATTTTATTATTTATAATAAACTAATATATAAAATAAGTAAGTAAATTAAATAAATAAGTAAATTAAAAATCTTTACCCTTTTTAATTAAGAATTATATAAAAATATAATAAATTATTTAATTAATTAAAACTAGTTATTATATTTTTCTTTAAATATTATAATAATAATTTAATATGTTTTTATATTATATCTTATCTTTTTATATCCTCTATAGCGCCTTTCCCTCTGTTTTATTAACTCCCCTTAATTACTACTTCTTAATAGTTTACCCTTTACCCGCCTATTTATATTAATCTAATTAATTACTCTTCTTACTTCTCTTATTATTATTACTCCTCTTTTTTATAATTAGGTCTTTTTTGCCCTTTAGTATTAGCTTAATAGGTTATTTACTTATTATAAGTTATAGTTTTTTACCCTTAATAAGGCATTCTTATATATTATTACCTTAGTTCTCTTAAAAAAAGATATTAATACCTCTAAAATAAATTCTAAATAGCTATTTTTATATTTTCTAATTTATTTATTAAGGTATTTAGACTAAGATTTAGCCTTAAGAACTATCTTTAATATCTTTAAAACCTATATAGTAGGGGGGCTAGCTTTTTTCTTAATTAATATTAGAGTCTATAGCTATATATTAAGCTTTAAAATTACGCTTTTCGCATTAAGTAAAATAAATCTAGCCCCTCTAAAAGCCGCCTTAATAGCTTTCTCTATTATAATAACCTAAAATATAATATAAAAGATAATAAAAAACTTAGTCTTAGAAATATAAGTTATTAAGTATTAGATTAAATACTTAATTTCTTAACTATATGCCTTTTTAAGTAGGCTAAAATACCTAATATTAAGGGGCTAAAATAAGTAAGATAAATAAAGCGGTATATAAAATATAATAATCTTATTTACCTAGTAATATTTCTTAAACTTAAGAGAATAATAACTTTTATAGCTATTAAGGATTAAAAGATAATAATAACTAATTAATTATACCTTTATATACTAATTAAAATACTTTAGCTACTTAAGCCCTAGCTTATTATTAATTTAGCTATTAAGAGATATTATAATAACTTAGTTATCTAGAAAGTTATTATCTTAATACTAATTAGCGAGGTAATATTAGCCTATATTAATAATAAATAGCGCGATTACCTAGCCTTTTATATTAATTGCCTAGACTATAGTAATTTATTCTTAGTTTCTAAGCTATATTAATCTAGGCTTTTTATATCTTTTAAAGCCTATAATAACTATTCTACTTATAATAATACCTATTATAAAGCTAACCTTATTAAAGTTATAGATATTAGCTAAGTTAATATTATACTTCGCGATTATATTTGCTATAAGCTGAAATTAATTATAAATAATAATTAAATCTTTATATTTAGCTCTTTAGTAATTATATCTATAAAAGAAATATATCTTAAGCTCTTAATATTACTTAATAAAGTTATAAGCCTAGCGCTTACTAATAGGTAATACGTTTTAGTTAGCGAGTAATTATTAAATAGCACCTAGTATATAGGACGGCTAAAGGCTAGCTATATTATAGCGAAGCCTCGGCTAGGCTAAGCCTAATATAAATAAATAATTAGAGAAACATAAAGGGAAAAAAAAATAATATATAATATAATTTTTAGCCTAATTAGACTTTCTAATAATTAAGAGTTTTATATATAATAAAAACCTATTAATTAAAAGCTAATAATATTAAAAATAAATTATCTAAGGCTTACTAAAAGTATAATTATTAATATAATAATTAAGCTTATTATTAATAATAACTAGATTAATTAATATAAAGTCTTTAAGACTAAGGCTAATAATAAAAACCTCTAGTCTTATATTAATTTAACTAAGGAAAATAAACCGCTATTAAATATAATAGCGCTAATACCTCTTATTCCTTTAGCGATTACTCGCTAGGGAGGTAATACTTTATAGAATATTAAGAATACCTAAAGTACTTAGGGGACCCTAGCTATAAAAGGCCTTATAGAGGAAAGTATAATACTAACCCTAATAAATTATATTTAATAGTCTTAGAGGTTTATTAAGTTATTAAATAAAGACTAAAAGGTATTAATATTAAGGTAAAAATATATAAATACCTCTTAAAGGACTATAAGAAGTTTAAAAAGAGGATAGCTATAATTTAAAACTAAGTTATAAATATAATAAATAAGCTAATTACTTATTATTACTTTACTAAAAATAATACTCTTAATAAATAAATTAAGTCCTTATATATTAAGTTTTTATTTATTATAACTAAGTATAAATAAATTATTTACTAAGATTATTATACCCTCTTAAATAAATTATATTAATTAAGAATTAATATATATAAGGCTATTAGAGAGTAATTATTAAAATAAAGAATAGCTATTAATAAAGCTAGTAATATTAAGCTTTAAGAAGCTAAGGAAATAAATTAATAATTCCTTAATATATTAATAGCCTTATATATAATACTATTAAAATCTTAAGTTAATATATATAAGGTTACCTAAGTTACTAAGGTTAAAGAAAATATACTTAAAGTAGCTAAGATATTAGCTAATATTTATCTAGTTATTACTAATTAGCCTAAAATAAAAAGACTATGGGTTTCTTATAGGGCTTTTTTTTTAGCTAAAGAGGTAAAAAAGAGAAAAAACCTAATACCTAAGCGCTAAAAAAGAAATAATAAGCCTTAAGAAAAAAAAGGCTAAGGACTATTAAGCTCTTACTTAGCCCTTAGTAATAATAAAAATAAAAGATATCTTACTTATAGAATATTATATTTACTTAAGTATTATTAATATATATTCTTAGAAAAAGTATTAATTATATTTAAGCTAATTAAAGATATTAAGGCTTATATATAGCGATATATTATTAATAATAAGGATAAAATAATAGATTATATTAAAAGGATTAAGCTATAAAACTCGATATAACTATAAGTAATAGGTATAATAATAGCAAAGGTAGAGATATATATCGCTGCGGTATACCTACTATAAAATAATATAATCTTAGATTTAAGAGCGATTTTATATATCTTTAGAGATTTTATAAAAATATAAAATCTATAAGTAATACCTATAGGGGACTTCTTTTAATTAAAAACTAAATAAGTCTTAATAAATATATATAAAGAAATAATTATATATTTTAAATCCGCCTAGGGCTTATTAACCTACTTAAAGCTATATAATATAACTCTTTATATAAGACTAACCTATAATTTTATATTATTCTTAAAGTTATAAAAATATAGCCTTTAATAGGATATTAAATTAAAATAGAATTACTTATATTAAGTTAATAATAGTTATTTAAAAAGAGTTATATAACTATAGGGATAATAAGTCTTAGAATACTAAAAAACTAATAAAAAATTACCTTAATAAAAAGCCTTTTTAATAATAAGCGGTATTACTAATATACCTCTTAGTACTTAATAAAAAAAAGCCTAAAATATATAAATTATATAATAACCCCTAAAAGAAGATATTATAATATAGTACTAGTAATTAAGCTACCTAGGGCTAAAACCCCTAAGGTACCTTATAACTACTATAAGAGGGGTTAAACTAAAAGTAAATATATTATAAAGAAAAGAAAAAATAATTATTATAAACTATAATACCTATAAGGTAATAAAGGCTCGCTAAATAATCTATAAAATACCTCGAGAGTTAATAATAAACTCTTATCCTAGAGACTATATAGCCTTAGATTTCTACCTAATAAAATAGGGCTATAAAGGGTATATATTAATATAGCTATTTATAAATAAGGCCACGAGGTACTTATAGGATTACTATGTAATTAAATACTTAACTTTTATTATTTTCTTAGTAATTAAAGGCTTTCTTAAGATAATAAAAATATAATATAAAATCTAAGTTAAGGTTATTAAATATAATAAAGAAATTATTATAATATATATATAAGTATTTACCGAGGTATAGGCTATAGGAATATATTATAAGCTATTTACCCTTAATACCTAAGCCTAAAATAAGGGTATAAAAAAGGTAATAATAATAATTATCTAAAAAAATAAAATAATAAAAATAAGTATAAAACTCCTTAAATACCTTTAGCTAAAAATAATTAAAATAGCTATATACCTCTATAATTATATGCCTTTTATTTATTAATATTATAAAACCCTATATAAACTATTATATATTAATCTTAGGTCTAAGACCTCTATTAAGCCTAATCTTTTATATCTCTAATTATATAGCTATAAAGCCTTTATATTAATAATAAATACTTAATTATAATAAAAGTAATTATAAAAATAGGCGCTAAGGGCTTAAATAGGCTTTTTTATAGGCT
Source organism: Ascodesmis sphaerospora (assembly GCA_027569015.1). NCBI lineage: Eukaryota > Fungi > Ascomycota > Pezizomycetes > Pezizales > Ascodesmidaceae > Ascodesmis > Ascodesmis sphaerospora. The sequence continues at coordinate 72,792 of JAPPUR010000031.1, read as the reverse complement.
ATATATTAAGTAATTCCTTTAAAATTTAAAATCCCTTAATAAAAAAAGTATTTATAATAAGAGATATTATATTTAATAAAAGGTAATACTTTAATAAAAGGTTAAAGATATTATAAAATAACTTATTAAAAGAAGACCTAAAAGCTATATAGTAATATATTAAGGAATTAATAATAAAGTAAAAATAATTATATTAATAAGTATTATAATAGCTTAATAAAGAATTAAATAAAATCTCTAATAACCTTAGGGATTTTCCCCTTAAAAGTAAAAAATATTTAGAGGTACTTAGCGAGCTATTAGAGAAATATACCTAGGTAAGATTTATAATACTTCTAACCCCGCTAGATTCTCTATTAATAGCTTTTTTTTATACCTTAGCTAATAACCTAGGTATAAAGAGGTAAGGAGAAAACTAAGCTAAGTAAGTATAAAGATTAATAAGGTAAGGAACTAATACTAAGATAAAAGCTATAAAATAATACCCCTTTAATATTATATTCTTAGCTAATATAAAATAAAAATATATAAATACCTAATAAAAGATTAAAGAAAGTTAAATAATTTAATATAGCCTAGCTAGCTAAAGAGGATTATTAAATAATAAAAGTATTATTTACCTTTAAAATTAATTAAATATAAAAAAATAAGAGTCTTATAGGGATAAAATAAGCTTTATACTTAGAGAGGTATTAAAGCTTATTATTAATATATATTAAAAGCTCTTAGAGAGACTCCTAAGCTTATATATAAATACTAAAAGCTATTTATACCGGGATATAATATATAAGGCAAAAAAGGCTTACCTTTAGAGCTATAAGATCTCTTAGTTATAAATAGAGGTAATTAGGTATTTAGCGAGGTATTACTTAATCTTTAGCTACTATTAGGTATATATCTATAAGCTAGATAAATATAATAGATTTCTTTAGCTTAAAGCCCGCTTAGTAATCCGCAGGGATTAATAGGCAAAAAATAAATAAAAGACCTATATAGCTATTTTAATAAATATATCTTTTAAAATACTAATAGCTATAATAAATTAATTTAATTATAAGATATTATAATATAATATTATTAATACCTTTATATATATAATACTTAATAAAAAAGTTTATATAGAAATACTAATAAATTACTAAAAGCCTAGTAAGATCCTTAAATTATATAAGGTATTATATAAACTAAGAAGATTATTATTATTATAATAAAAATATTTTAAGAAAGGCTTAATATAAATAGGCTTTTATTAAGTACTTAGTAAAGACTATTATTAAATAAATAAAGATATTATATTTTTCTTTTATATAAATAATTATATCTTTTATTTCTTAAAATAATTAAAAAAAGAAATTATAAGGCTAATAAAAGAACTATAAAAGCTATATTAAATTAAAGGAAGAAAGCCCCTATAGTAATTCCTTAGGATAAAAGTTATTAGAGATAAAGCGAATTATTACTTATAGCTCTCTTAATCTATATATATTAATAAGATATATAAGCTACTCCTAGAAGCAATTTTAGGTTATTAAGCCTTTATCTTAATAATATAAAAAAAGCTATTATTATATTAAGAGCTTATAAGCTATAAGAATATATAAGCCTATTAATAGAAAGTAGGGATAATTATATATACCGCGGTAATAACTTAACTAAATATAGCCTTTACCTTAAATAAATTAATATAATTTAATTAAAACCTAAGATTATAATATTACTAAGTAATAAACTAAGTTATTTAATACCTCCTTAAGACCTATAGTCTATTACTATAATATAGCTTAACTAAGGGCAAGGGAGATAATAGCCTATAAGTATTATTAGATGCGAGCTTTATTAATAACTCTCTAGACTATTAGAGCTTTTAAGCCTTTATAATAAGACTATTCGGAGGGGTAACCTTATAGAAGGTTAATAAGTAAGATATAATAATTACCTTAATAATAAAAATAGAGCTCTTAGTACTTTTATAGATAGCAAAAGAAGCTCTATTTATAAATCGCCTAATCTTAGCCCTAAGAGTTAACTTAGCCTTATTAATCCCTCGATAAAGGATTACTTTATTATTAATAGTTATTATCTAATATAATAATAAGTAAATAATTAAGCTAATAAAAGAAAAGCTAATTTAACTATATATAAAGCTTTAATATATTAATATATATAATTATTAACTATATTAAGAAATTATAAGAAATAAGGTTAATATTATATATATATTATTAATATAATTACTTACTAATAACCTAATTAAATACCTAAGTATAAATAAGTTTATAAACTTTATTATATAATTATACCTTATAAATATCTTTATATAATTAAAGTAAAGGTAAAAATAAAAACTTAAGGAAGATATATAATAAAGGGAGACTAAAGGAGATATATTATTAAACTAATAGCTAAATATTAGCTCTAAAATAAACTTAATATAAGATATATAATTTAGCCCTAAATTACTATAAGGCCTATTAAGTATAAAAAAGTAAAATATCTCCTAAGATAAGTAAACTTATATTAATTAGAAATATAAAACTAAAAATAGATATAAAAAATAATTATAAGGGCCTATACTTAAGGATTATTATTATTATTATTATTACCCCCTAAGTTATTATTACTATTATTATTCTTATTAGGGATAAAAAAATTATTATTATTATTATTATTATATTTTCTCTTACGAGGAATAAAAGGAGTATTAATATATATAATAGTATAAAAAGGAAACTATTTTATCTAATTAGCGAGGATATATTTAATTATACTTATAGTAAGACTTAATCTTATTATAGCCTTAGTCTTCTTATTAAGGATAAAAGTAGTCTTAGTAAAGCAAAGGTAAATAAGCGCCTAAATAAGGGCCTTAACCTTAGTATTATTATAAGAGTAAATAAGCTAATTAATATTAATATAAGCTATTATATTAGACTAAGTATATATAATATTACTAAATTATAAAGAAATTAATAAAAGTAATAATAAGGTAAATAATTAGCTTAGATTTACTTATATTATAATTAAGAGAAATAAAAGAAAATAAATAGCTATTTACTCTTAGAGGAGGTAAAGAGATATATTTATATTATTAATAAGCTTAAAGGGATTAGTTAATTAGTTATAGATATAAGTCTAAATAGTATTATACTTATTTAAGGCTTTAATAATATACTAATAGGTAATATAAGGGAAAGTATTTACTAGAGGATTAACTTAATTAAGGTTATAAATAAATAAATTAATATAAAAGTTTTAATACTATTAGGCTATGCCTAGAAGTTTATTAGGAATTTAAAAAGCTAAGAGTTAAGAGATAGCTTAATAAAGGATTAATAAAAATACTTATATTATTATACTTATGCCTATAATAGTTATAAGTAATATATTTAAGTAGGTTTTTAATAAGATTACTATATATAATATAAATAAAGTAATTATTTTTCTTAATATTATAAATATATTAGAGATAAGGCTTATAAAAGGGCTAAAGGTTTTTAAAATTAATATTAATATTAAATTAATATTAACTTAACTTATATATAATTATAAGGAGTATAGATATAGCAATAAGTAAGAAATATAATAGTAAGGGCATAAGTATATATAATAAAAAAGGAAAATAATAAAAGAAGATATATATAAAATAAAAACTAATTAGTAATTAAGGGTATTAAGGTAAAAAGAAAAAATTATATTAGCGAGGTAATTAAAAGAGTATAAAAAAAAAAAAAAAAAATTAAATTAAAAAAATAAATAAAAAATATAAAATTATAAGAGTAATATAAGTCTTTAAAGCTATTATTATTTATTACTAATAAATAGCTATTAATAATAAAAAGCTATAATAATAACTTACCTTAGCTAATTATAATATAATATTAAAATATATAATAAAAAATAACCTTATAAATAAAAAAATAATAAAAGAAAATTATATAATATAAAAATAAGGACTAAAAAGAAAAAATAAAGCGCCTAAAGGATAAGTACTCGCCGTATTAATAGAGAGTAATAGTTAGGTTTAAAGGATTTTAATTTTAAGATATATATTTAAGTAAAGGAGCTTTATATTTATAGCATAAAGGTAATACCTTTAAGCTAAAGGGGCATATTAAATAGCACCCGGTATATAAGATAGCTAAAGGCTAGTTATATTATAGCGAAGCCTCGGCTAGGCTAAGCCTAATATAAATAAATAGTTAAAGAAGCATAAAGGGAAGAGAAAATAATATATAATATGATTTTCGGCCTAACTAGACTTTCTAATAGTAATTAGTTAGCTATTTCTTTTATACCGCGTAGTTATAAGGGAAACCCTTGCGAGTCTAAGTCTAAGATAAACTAAATTATAATTTATTCCTCTAGATTAGATAATTTATATAATTTAGGGGTAATATCGCGCTAAGACTAAATACTATTATATTAGTGCTATAATATATTATAACTAATTTTATAGGTTTTTATAGTATATTTAAGACCTAAATTAGGGTTATTTCGATAGGTATAAAGTACTAAGAGGATTCTTATTTTATAATTTATTTATAATATACTTAGTAATAAAGAATTAATTAATTAAGTAAAGAGAGTAAAGGATAAGGGATTTTTAATTTACTTACTTATTTAATTTACTTACTTATTATATATGTTAATTAGAGGTATATATAGGCTTTTATATAAAGTTATAAATTCTTTTATTATAAAAATCTAAATATTCTTAAAGAGCTATTAATAAAATCCTTATTTTTATCTTAATTATAAAAAAAGCCTTAAAAACCTTTTAGGTATTATTAAAAAGAATACTTCTAAGGTTATATTTTTTTATAAAGTAAATAAGTTATATTAAATTTAATAGGCTTACTATCTTTTAAAATTATTTTAAAGGAAATAAAATATTATACAATTAAGCTAATAAATATAAGATATATATTATAGCTTATTAACTTATTATAAAAGCTAAAAAAGTAATTTTATTTATTAGAATTATAATAAAAAAAGATATTAAATATATTAAAGTAGTTATTTAAGTAATTAAATTATTAAAAATAGCGCTATTATTATCTTATTATAATAATTATATTTAAGGATATATTAGAGTTTTATTAAGATCTAGGTTAATATTAGAGTATTTATTTCTTTATTAATATTTTAATAGGCTTAATATTTTATTAAAAGGGTACTATTAACGCGGGTTATTAAGTAATAAATTAATTATTAGGTAGGCTTTAATTTCCTTAACCTATGCCTAGATAATAATAAAATTTATATCTAGGAGTAGAAATATAATATAATAGTATTTCTTAATAAATAATTAAGTATTATAGGGTTATTTTAGTTTAGTAATAGGTAATTAATTACTATAGCGCCTAGTTAGAAATTTATAGGCCTAAATAATAATAATAATAAATAGTAGATATATATAACCTAATATATTAGTTAAGAAAGAAATAAGATATTAGAGCTCTTTAAAGAATTACCTAAGTCCTTTTAATTAGTAAATAAATATCTATAAAATATAATAAAATATAATTTATATTTTAAAGTATTTTTATTTATTTTTAATATATTTTATTAATTATATATAGAGAGTAAAACCTTAATATACTTATATTAATATTATAATATTTATATAATTCCTAGAAGGTATTATAGGTATATTAGTTTATATTTAATAAAGAATACTAGCGTAGCCTTAGATAGGGTATAAGTCACGTCTAGTAATATACTTAAAGGTATTAAGTATAACTAAGTTATATTAATAACTAAGGTAGCTAATATATAAAAAAGTATTAGGGATTGTGTTTTATATACTTAAGGTTAACCCTGGGACTAATATTACTTATATTTAGTCTAGGGTAGGACTAATATATGCCTTGCTTAGTCCTTAGACTAATAGAAATAAGACTTAGTCCTTTTAATTTATTACTTAGTTAGTAGTATTGCTGGGCTTTACTGCCTAGCTTATATTATAGCTATAATAAATATCTTATTTTTTTCTTAGCTTAAGTATTATAAAAGACTAAAAAATAAAGGCTATATAGTCTTTAAAGACTAGAGGGTAAGGAATAGAGATAAGAGGTAAATAGGTAGTAGATTTAGTTTTTATAAAAAGCTAATTAGCTAGGTAATTAATTATAGAGGAAGAAAAGTAAGTTATAAAGTAAATAGGTATATAGAATAAAAGGATAGCTTCTTAATAGTAGTCTTTTTACTTATATTAGTTTAATATATAAAAAAGTAAGAAAAAAAAACTATTTTAAGAGAAGGCTATTTTTTATATCTAATTACTCGGGCCTTATTAGCCCGATTTAAATAGAAGTTATATTATTAAATAGCCTATACCCGGGGCTATATAAATATAGAGGGTATGCATAGATTAGGTTAAAGGTAGCTAAGTTATAGTATAAAAAAGATAAAGCTTATAGGGTTTTATATTTTAAATATTAGAAACTGGATAGGAAATACCTATATAAAAAAGATAGATTTAATAGAGTTATTAGGCTTTAAATAAAGTCCTAAGTCTATGTCACGTGACTTACCCTATAGGGCTAAAATAGTCTAGAGGGAAAGTTTATATAACTTTATAATATCTAGCTTATCTAAGTAGCGATAGCTTAGATAAGCATATTATTAAAAAGCGCTAGGAATATATTATAAGATAAAGAATTATTAAGCTTATAATATATAAGCTGAATTTCTTAGAATTATTTATATAAAAGACCTTTTTTATAAAAATCTTTAATAAGTACTTAATAAGTACTTATTACTAAGACTAGTTAAGTACTTTATAAATATAAATAAGCCTATTTTATAGCTAGTATGAGAGAAGTAGCTTTAATTAATTAAAAAAGTAAAATATAAAATAAGTTAGCTTTTTAATAATATATTATTAATATATTAGAAAATCTTTAAATATTTAAAGTTAAAATATAATATATATAATAAGTAAGTAATATAAATAAGTAAGTAATATAAATAAGTAAGTAATATAAATAAATAAGTAATATACTTTTCCCTTTTATATTTAAATTTATACTTAATTAATTATTTCTTAATTACTTAATATATTAAACCTTAGTATTAAAGCTAAAACCCTTTTTACTCTTTAAGCCTTTTAAAAAAACTTTAAGGTAAGTATTTAATATATTATAAAAAGCTATTAAGTTTTTAAGCTAAGGCTATATTATTATAAGTAAGGTATTTAGTCTTAATATAATATTATTATCTGATTATATTAATTATTAAATCTAAAGAAATAAATTATTATTTAATTTATTTTTAACTTAGATTTATAAAAATTTCTTTCTTAGCCTTATAATATAAAAGCTATAATTAATTATTTTTTTATAAATTATAATATATTATTTATTAATATATATTAAGCTATAAATTTTATTAAGTAATATTAAGAAATTAAAATATATTTTTTAAAAAATATAATTATTAAAAAATTAAATATAAAAATTATATTATTATTTATAATTAGTTTTAGCTTATAATAAATATAATTATAAAATATAATATTAAATTAAAAAATATTTATAATTTTAATAAAATTAACTTTTTTATAAATATAATAATAAATAAAATAATTATTATAAGTTTAAAAAAATATATAAAGCTAAAATTAATATAACTTAGAAATTAAAAATAAATTATAATTATTTAAGTAATTAATATAAAAAGCTAAGTAATTAAATTATTTATTATTAATATTATTTTATAGCTTTATTTTACTTAAAATAGAAATTAAAGTATCTTAATTAAGTCTTAATAGTTTTAATAATAAAAGCTTTATACCTAAAGCCTAAGGTCTTAATAGGCTTAAATTAATAAGGTTTATTTATATAATTATTAATAGCTTTAAGAATGGGCTAAAATTAGCTCTATTTATAATAAATAAATTACCTCTTAATTATTTAAAAAGATTAAAATCTAACCCCTTTATATAATAACTCTCTTCTTTAATATTAACCTTTTAATTATCCTTATAACTTTTAATTACTTAAAGAGGCAAAAGTTACTTTTATTATTTTTATTAAAAGAGGTTTAATTATAACTAATAATAACTATTAATTAATTAATTAATTAAAAACGAGCTAATTAATTAATAATATATTAATATAATTATAATAGCTTTTTAAAATAACTTTTAATTAATAAATTAAAGTAATATAGCTAATACTTATTAATAGGCCTTTTTATATAGCTAAGATAACCTTATTAAAGAGCTTTATAAGCTTTATAAAAATAATAAAGGCGCTTATAATTAGCTATAAGAAATAATATTATATAAAGCTATTTAAAGTATTATAATAGGCATATAGCTTACTTAATTAAAGGTTTAAGTTAAACTTACTATCTTTAAATATAGCTTTTTTTTTTATTTACTTAACCTTTTTTTACCTAGTTATAAGATTAATAAAAAAATTATTAAATAAGGAATTTTAAAAAAATAACTAGCTAAGATCTAGCTATATAGCTATAAGTATAATATTAAGAAATAAAGGTTATTAATATTATAAGTTTACTTAAAGGTATTAATACTTAGAATTAGTATTAGAGTTTTATAAACTTAAAAAGTATTAATATTAAGGCTTAGTATTAAATAAGGTACTTACCTTAATAGTAAATAAAGATTAATAAGTTTAATTAATTAAACCTATTTAGTTAAATATATAATATATATATCTTAGCTTATATAAATATATAAATAATAGTAATTTTAATAATAATTTTAATAATAGTTAAAAATAATTATAATTTATATATAAAAAGTAACTTTTAGGCTAATTTAATTATATAGCTTAATATTAAAGATATAAATTATTATAAGACTACTTATAAGGCTTAATTATAAGTCTAATCTTTCTTATAATTTATATCTCTTTTATTATAATTAAACTTAATATATTTTATATTATAATATTTTTTAAGTTTTTTTAAAACTAGTAAATTACCTTAATTATTAATAAAAGCTCTAAATTCTTTATAACCTCCTTATAATTAATAATAGCTTTCTTAATATCTTATAAGCTAATAAAATAAATATAAAAAAATATATTATATATTCTCTAAGTCTCTTAATATATTAAAACCTTTTTTATTTCTCCCTAAGGTATATTATTATAATCCTTATAATTTTTTTATTTCTTTTTTTTTAATAATTAATAAAAAGCTTATTAAAAGTAATATTACTTATAAGGTAAAAGCTAAAATAATTTCAAGTATATTAATAAGGCTAAAAAAGTAATAAGATTATTAAATAATAATTAAGTAAATTTCTTATTTTATAAAAATATTTTTATAATATTAAAAGTAATTATTTATTATTTTATAATAATTTAAATAATATAAAATTATTTCTTAGTATTACTTATATATTAGCTTTAGCTTTATTTTTTTTTTTATTATTATAGAAAATTAAAAAATAAAAGTTATATAATCTTTAAAGACTATAGGGTAAGTAATAAAAATAAGAGGTAAATAAGTAATAAATTTAATTTTTATAAAAAGCTAATTAACTAAGTAATAAATTATTAAAAAAAAATAAGTTATAAAGTAAATAGATATATAAGGTAAAAGGCTAGCTATTTAATAATAGTCTTTATATTTATATTAATTAAGTATATAAAGAGCTTAAAAGAAAAAATTATTCTAAGAGAAGGCTATTCTTTTATAGCTAATTACTTAGACCCTATTAGCCTAATTTAAAGAAAAATTATATTATTAGATAGCCCTTATCTAGGGCTATCTAACTATATAGGCTATATATAAATTAGATTAAAAGTAGCTAAGTTATAGTATAAAGAAGGTAAAGCTTATAGGGTTTTATATTTTAAATATTAAAAATTAAATAAGAAATACTTATATAAGAAAAATAAATTTAATAGAGTTATTAGGCTTTATATAAAGTCCTAAGTCTAGATTACGTGACTTACCCTATAGGGCTAAAATAGCCTAGAAAAAGTTTATATAACTCTGTGATATCTTGCTTATATAAGCAGCTATAGCTTAGGTAAGTATATTATTAAAAAGCGCTAAGAATATATTATAGGGTAGTAAATTACTAAGCTTATAAGCTATAAGCTAAATTTCCTAGAATTATTTATATAAAAGACCTTTTTTATAAAAGTCTTTAATAATTATATCTTAACCTATTATTATCTCTTTTAGTATTTCTATTTACCTTAATTTACTTTAAGCTTTTTATTAATAAGTATAATCTCTAAGTAAATAAACTTATTAGCCTATAAGTTTATTATCTAAGAAAATCTTATTATATCCCTTAAAGTTAATAATATTAAAAATAAATAATTTTTTTATAATAATTTTATCCCTTAAATAAAAATATCTCTTATAATAAAAACTCCTAATTCTCTTACTTATCTTAAATAAATTAATCTTATAAATAAAAAATATTTTAAAATAATATTTAATATTTTTATAAGTATATTAATAAGTCTTAATTTAATCTAGCTTTATTAATATTATCTTTAATAATTAATATATTTTTAATTATAATATTTAAAAACTAAGAATAACCTTATTAAATATAGCCTTATAAAAAAATCCCTTTTTTACTCTTAATAACCCTTAATAATAAGCTTTTAATAATCTCTTTAAAAAATATAATTCTTAATCCTTAGATTAATATTAACTTATTAAGTTACTAATAATATCTTTAAGTTAATAATCTTTTTATTTTTTAAATTTCTTACTTATAATAAATATTAACCTTAATAGCTAATTTAATAATATTATAGCTATTTTAGCTAATAAATCTATATATATTATTAATTTTTTTAATAAGAGCTAAGAATATAAAAATATCTTAGTAATATTAATATCTTTTAGACCTTATTTTAAGTATTAAAAAGTAATAATATTATAACTTAAAAATTAATATTATAATAACTTTAATAGCTATAAGGGAAGGTAATAAAAAAAGAGATATAATATTAAACTTAATAGGGTTTTAATATAAGATAATAGGCCCGCTAATTTTATATATTATAATATCTCGAGCTAAAATTCCGGTTATCTAGATTATATATCTGCATCATTCCCCGAGTAACCATTCGTCGTTAGAGGTAAGCATCCAAAGTAGCGAGTAATCTATGTATGTTGTCCTCGGCGTCGCGGACAAGGTGTCAAGGCCCCCCCGCGTCGGAATTTCTTCGGCATAAACGTTTGCGTGTGGGCTTTGGCTTGGGACGTTGTCGAGGACACGTGGTCTGCTCTTGGAGACGGGTAAACACGCATCGTCGCATCACAGCACCACTCGTCTACCATGTCTCAGGCCTACGATCTCGATAGGTCTATCGCCGCATTCTTTTCGAGCTCAGGAACATCTGCGACGAGGGAGAAATGTGACGAATTTGCCAGACGCGAGTTCGGGGGAGGGGTCCATCCTGTTCCGCTCCAGGGCATGGCCAGCTATACCGTGACGGCAGGACCTAATAAGGTCGTCCAGTTCCGAGAGCAGAGCAACACGCTGGATGAGGGGACGGTGGCGCTGGCTAGAGCGGTTCATCCAGAGGTCGTGGCTAGCTGTACTTTTCATGGGCTAATCGGTGGTCCCGAAGCAAAGTCAAGTGCACTCGCTATATACTCAATGGACAACCACCCGGGAAACAACTACGTCTACGTGCGCGGCTCTTTGGCCGAGAGTTTGCCACTCCAGCTAGCTACTGTGGAAAGTCTAGCAAGGTTTGTTCATGCCGTCTACTTTTTGGCTTTAAGCCAGCTGACATGATGAAAACAGCTTCTTTGCGCAGTCTTGGCTGAGCGGAAGGCCAACAGATCCGGCCCAGGTTTCTGCCACTGTTGACGAATGCGCCGCTATGTTCTGCTACCTCTCTGATAACCTCCCCTCTCGCTTCAAGCCATATGTTACCCAAATACAAGGCATTCTTCCGATGCTCCGTTCCGGGGAGCATCCAGTGGTCCTCACCCACGGCGACCTCAACGAGATGAACATCCTAGTCGACCCTGCAAGCGGCAAAATCACAGGAGTTGTTGACTGGGCCGAGGCGAGCTTCCAGCCGTTCGGCTTCGCGCTTTACGCCCTGGATAATGCTCTCGGCAGTATGGGCCCTAACGGGTGGGAATACTTTGACAACGCCGGCTACCTGAGGGACGAATTCTGGAGCACCTTTAGCAGGCTGGTCGGGGGGCTGTCCGAGGCTAGGATGGAGTCTATTCGACTGGCGAGAGTGGCTGGACTGCTCATCCGGTACGGCACCGCCTACGATAGGGGATTCGGGGGAGTGGTAGGAGTCCGAGATCCGTCGGGGGCTTCTCTGCGATATCTCGATGCACTCCTTTCGAACTGAGGGTCGGTCACGTGAAGACTAACGTGTTAACGGAGGAGTCGGCCCGGCCGGCGATGACGGGGTGAATGCTCCATCGCGATCGCAGGCCAATCAATATACTCTGGTTCTCGGTACTCGACCCAGAACAGTCGCTCCAGAACAAATAGCCCAGTCCATATGTGCTAGCTTCGATCTGGCTCCAGCAAACCTCATGATTTAGCACATGTGTGCCAACATATCTTATGGGCTAGGAGGTCACAATCATTGACTTTGTACCGTCGGCCATATTCTTGATCCGTATCCAAATTCTCTTCTTGCATGGTCGATTGAGGCATCCGCTTATTGGCGCGATATTTCTCCGACGTAATCCCGATTTGTGGCTAGGTGGCTTAGTGAGAGTGTGGCTGTGCATGGTTCTGCACTGACCTAACGCCCTGAAACACGGCTCTTTGCATCTTTCCCATAACACAACACGCAGAGACTAGGCCTGCCATGGCGGACCAAGCCCAATCAAGGATTATTGAGGACAATCCTATTAGAAATAGTCTTGATGCCTTCCGCTCTTTATTCGGCTCGACCTATGAAGGTAGGGGGATTTCGCGCGAACGCGACGTATTAGATCAGCTTAACTAAGAAGGTAGGTATTACAAGCCAGCCTCGTTATAACGTGGTCCTCTAACCAGGATGCAGATATATAAGATCTTACGTCTAGCCTTCTATTAGCGCTTTAAAGTCTTCCTATCTCCTGGCTTTTAACTTTAAAGATAAGGCGCGGTACTCTCTAAAGCGATCTTTTATGACTTAAACTCTTATTAGAGTTTAGTAACTTTAACTTTAATTATATTAAACCTCTCTTAAAATTAGCCCTTGCTAATAAAGTAAATAATACCTTAATTTAGAATTAAGTTTATAGTACTATTATTAAACCTATATTACCTCCTTAACTAATAGCTTTTTTTATTTAATAAACCTTATAGCTACTTAATATTAGTAATTTATAAACTTATTTAAGTATTATAAATATATAAATAATATACTTAAAAGAAAGCTTAGCCTTATATATATTAAGCTTTATAACTTTTATAAAATATATTTTTATAAAAAATTAAAAAATAAAAACTATAAGATAAGTAATAAAAATAAAAAATAAATAAGTAATAAATTTAATTTTTATAAAAAGCTAATTAGCTAAGTAATAAATTATAAAAAAAAATAAATTATAAAATATATAAGTATATAAGGTAAAAGGCTAGCTTTTTAATAATAGTTTTTATATTTATATTAACTAAGTATATAAAGAGCTAAAAAAAATTATTTTAAAAGAAAGCTATTTTTTATAACTAATTACTTAAACCTTATTAACTTAATTTAAATAAAAGTTATATTATTAAATAGCTTTTATTTAAGGCTATTTAATTATATAAGATATATATAAATTAAATTAAAAGTAACTAAGTTATAATATAAAAAAAAATAAAGCTTATAAGGTTTTATAAGAAGGTAGAGGCATTCCACTTTATATAATAGACCTAATAGCCCATTAGGCCAAAAGATCCGCGAGTAACCGTAATTGCCTATTGCGGTTGCTCGTGCCTCACACCACCTATAACGGCCTTATAACGGGCCACGTTATAATTATCCCCCCTCTATAAAGGCACGACCTCGGGCCTAGGTTACAGAGGCTCTTCCTCTGTGGCTCAGGGGCTCTTCCCCTATGAGTCGGCAGTGCCTAACCTAACGCCGACCGCTAACCCCCAGGTCACGCGGCTAACCGACCAATTAGAGCCGCCGCGCGCACTCTCGATTACCCGATTCGATCAATATAGGGCCCGGCTGCCGTGGCCTAGGATACTCAGTGATGCAGACCCCTAACCTTTGCAGGTTATAAGCCTCTCGTGCGCAAGGTGCGGGAATCGAACCCCTGACCTTCGCGCCGCGGGAGACCCACGGTTGCGGTTACTAATTGTAAGAAGGTGGAGGCATTCCACTTTATGTAATAGACCTAATAGCCTGTTAGGCCAAAAGATCCGCGAGTAACCGTAATTGCCCGTTGCGGTTGCTCGTGCCTTACACTACCTATAACGGCCTTGTAATGGGCTATGTTATAGGTTTTATATTTTAAATATTAAAAACTAAATAAAAAATGCTTATATAAAAAAAATAAATTTAATAAAGTTATTAAGCTTTAAATAAAGCCCGAAGTCTAAGTTATATAATTTATTTTATAAAATTAAAATAATTTAAAAAAAAAGTTTATATAACTTTATAATATCTTACCTATCTAAGTAGTTATAGCTTAGGTAAATATATTATTAAAAGGTATTAAAAATATATTATAAGATAGTAAATTATTAGGCTTATAATTTATAAGCTAAATCTCTTAAAATTATTTATATAAAAAACTATTTTTTATAAAAGTTTTTAATAATTTCTTAATATTATACTTATAGCTATATAACTAGATCTTAGCTAGTTATTTTTTTTTTATTTTTTTTATTTAATATTATAAAAGGTATTAATACTTATAAGAAGGGTTATAACTTATATTTTATATTAATTATTACTTTATAAGTCTTAAAGAAATTAAGTATTTTTATTAATAAGATTTTTTTTTTAACTTTTATTTAAAAGCTTTTAATAAAAAAAGCTTTTTTTTAATAAAATTAATTCTTTTATTAATATAATAATAAAGTAAAAAAAAACTAAGTAAAAAAAAATATTATATTTAAAGATTATAAGCTTAAACTATATTAAATAATTTAATAATATACTTAATATAATATTTTAAAAGGCCTTATTTAAAATTATTTCTTATATCTTATTATAAGTACTTTTAATACCTTTTTAAAGCTTATAAATTACTTTTATAAAATTATTTTAATTATATTAAAAGCTATATTAATAAGTATTAATTATATTATTTTAATTATTAAGTTAAAGATCTCTATAAAAAATAATTATAATAATTTTATTATTAATATATTATGAATTAATTAGTTAATCTTTAATTAATTAATTAATAATTATTATTAGTTATAATTAAACCTCTTTTAATAAAATTAATAAAAATATAATCTTTTAAGATTTTAGCCTTTTTAAGTAATTAAGAATTATAAAAATAATTAAAAAATTAATATTAAAAAAAAAAAACTATTATATAAAGCGGATTTTAACCTCTTTAAATAATTAAGAAATAATTTATTTATTATAAATAAAATTAATTTTAATATATTATTAAAGCTATTAATAATTATATAAATAAACCTTATTAATTAAAGCTTATTAAGACCTTAAGCTTTAAGTATAAAGTCTTTATTATTAAATATATTAAGAATTAATTAAAATATTTTAATTTTTATTTTAAGTAAAATAAAGCTTTAAAATAATAATAACTTAATTACCTAAGAGGTTATTTTTTTAATATTAATTAATAAAATAATATTAACTTAGATTAATAATAAATAATTAAATTACTTAGCCTTTTATATTAATTATTTATATAATTATAATTTATTTTTAATATTTAATATATATAATAAATAAGTATTATAATTATATAAATATTATAAGAATTATAATTTTTTTATTAAAGATTATAATAAAAATACTATAAATTATTTAATTAATTAAAATTACTTATTATATTTTTTTCTAGATATCTTAATTACTATTTAATAAATCTTTATATTATACCTAGGTTTATTATAAATATTATATTATTAAATACTTAGCTTAATTAACCTTCTTTAATTATTACTTCTTAATAATTAAGTTATTACTTATATATTTATATTTATTTAATTAATTACTTATTTCTTTTTTATTATTATAACCTCGTTTTTCTATAATTAGGTTTTTTTTATTTTTTAATAGTAACTAAGTATTTTATTTACTTCTTAAAGGTTTTTATTTTTAGTAATTAATAAAATAACTTAATATATAATTATTTTTATTTTTTTCTTAAGAGACCTTAGGGCTTTAAGGATTAACTTTAAGGAGCTATTTTAATACCTTTTAATTTATCTTTTAAGATATTTAAATTAAGATTAGGCCTTAAATATAATCTTTAAGGTTTTTAAGGCCTAAGAGATTATTTAATTAAATACCTCTTTAATTAATATTAATATTTATAATTATATATTAAGCTTTAAGATTATATTTTTTAAGTTAAAAGAAATAAAATTAGTTTTTTTAAAAGCCCCCTTAATATTTCTTTTTATTATAATAACTTTATATATAATATAAAAGGCTAAAAAAAACTTAGTTTTTAAAATATAAGTTATAAAGTATTTAATTAATTATTTTATTTCTTAATTATAAGCTTATTTTAATATATTAAAGTACTTAATATTAAGGGGCTAAAGTAAATAAGAAAAATAAAGTAATATATAAAGCTAAATAATTCTTTTTTTATAATATCTCTTAAATTTACTAAATTAATAATTTTTATAGCTATTAAAGATTAAGAGATAATAAAAACTAAGTAATTAATTAATTATATATTAATTAAAATATTTAAGTTACTTAAGATTAATCTTATTATTAATTTAGCTATTTTAAGTTATTATAATAGCTTAATTACCTAAGAGATTACTTTTTTAATATTAATTAGCGAGGTAATATTAACTTATATTAATAATAAATAATTAAATTATATAGCTTTTTATATTAATTACTTAAATAATTATAATTTATTTTTAGTTTTTAAGCTATATTAATTTTCGCTTTAAATATCTTTTTATACTTATAATAATTATTTTACTTATAATTATATCTATAAAGAAATTAATCTTATTAAAGCTATAAATATTATTTAATTAAATAATATAGTTTATAATTATATTTATTATAAGTTAAAATTAATTATAAATAATTATTAAATCTTTATACTTAGCTCTTTAATAATTATACTTATAAAAAAAATATATTTTAAGCTCTTAGTATTACTTAATAAAGTTATAAGCCTAATATATATTAATTAATAATATATTATAGTTAATAAGTAATTAATTAGTTATATTTTTTATATTATATAATTATAAGGAAAATCCTTATAAATCTAAGTTAAAAATAAAATAAATAAATATTTATTTTTTTAGATTAAATAGCTAATATAATTTTTAAATAATATTATATTAAGACTAAATATTATATTATTAATAATATAAGATATAATAATAAACCTTATAGATAATTATAACTTATTAAATACTTAACTTAAGGTTATTTTATATAGTATAAAGGGTAAAAAGTATCTTAGCCTTATTAAAAGCTTATAATATATTAAGTAATTAAGAAATATTTAATTAAATAAAGAAAATATAAATTAAGGGATTTTTATAATACTTATATAATTATAATACTTACTTATTATATATATTAAGTTATATTAATTTTAATATTAAGTATTTTTTTATATTTATAATTATTATTTTATTAATAATTATATTTATAAAAAACTAATTTTATTAAAGTTATAAATATAATTTAATTAAATATTATATTTTATAATTATATTTATTATAAGCTAAGATTAATTATAAATAATAATTAATTTTTTATATTTAATTTTTTAATAATTATATTTATAAAAAAAATATATCTTAAGGTCTAAGTATTACTTTACAAAGTTATAATCCTAATATTAATTAATAAATAATATATTATAATTAATAAGTAATTAATTAATTATATCTTTTATATTATTAACCTAAGAGAAAAAGCCTTATAAATCTAAGTTAAAAATAAAATAAAAGTTTTTTTATTTTTTTTAAATTAAATAATTTATATAAACTTAAAATATTATTATATTAAGATTAAATACTTTATTATTAATAATATAATATTTAATAATATAAGGTTTAATAATAGATTTTATAAATAATTCTAACTTATTAAAAACTTAATTTTAAGTTATTTTAAATAGCTTAAAGTATTAAAAATATTTGAATTTTATTATTAAGGCTTAATATATAAACTAATTATAAGTTAATTAATTAAATAATAAAAATATAAAATAAGAGATTTTTATTATATTTATTAATTTATTATATTTACTTATTAAATATATTATTATTTTATTAAATTTAAATATATTATTATTAATAATATAATATTTAATAATATATTTAATAAATAATAATAACTTATTAAAAACTTAATTTTAAGTTATTTTATAAAACTTAAAATATTAAAATTATTTTATTTTATTATTATAACTTAATATATTATATATAATAAATAAGTATTATAATTAAGTAAGTATTATACTTATATTATATATTTAAACTTAAAAGTTTTAAATATAATAAAAACTTAAATAAAATAATTAAAAACCTAAAATAAATATTTTAAGCTATTTAAGTTATAAATTAATTATATATATTTTTCTTAGACTTTTTAAAAATACTATTTATATAATAATAGTAATATTTTTAATATATAAGTAAAATAAATAAGTAAGTAAAATAAAGGTATTTTTACTTTAGAAAAAAATTAAAAAAACTCCTAAAATTTAAAATATAGCTTAAAATAAGTATAAAACTAAAGTTATACTTATTATATAATATATTATCTAAGATTAATCTTTAAAAAATCTAATTAAATTCCTAATAAAGTAATATAAAAAACTTATATCTATATTATATACTTAGTTATTTCTTTATAAATTATTTTTTTTAAAAATATATAAAAATCCTTTTTAAATTATTTATAAATTTAGTATTATAAAAACTTTTTTTTCTAAGTTTCTTATTATTTTATATAAAAAGTTAAGTTATTTAAGATAGGTTAATTCTTAGTATATAATATATTATTTTACTTATTAATTTATTTTACTTACTTATTAAGTATATTAATTTATATAATATATATAAGGTTTTTTTTAAACTATTTTATAAGAATTTTTTTTATAAGTCTATAAAAATTTAATAAGATAAGAGTTATTTTAAAAAGGCTATTATAAAAATATTAGCTCTTTTAAGCTTAGCTTAATTTTTTTAAAACTTTTTAAAGTCTTTTTAAAATAAGATATAAATATTAAGAGTTTTAAAAGTATTATACTTACTTAATTATAATACTTATTTATTATATATATTATTAAGTAATTATAATTAATTAATTAAATAGTAAAAATATAAATAAAAAGTTTTTAATTTTTTTATTATATTTTTTTTATTAAATATATTATATAATTTAATAATTATTTAATTTAATTAAAAAAATTAAAATTAAGTTAAAATTAAATTTTATTAAAATATTTAAACTTTTAATAATTTTAATTATTATTAAATATTTAAATTATTATTATTAAAACTAATATTAATATTATTAATCTTACTTATTTATATAAGCTAAGATATATATATTATATATTTAATTAAATAAGTTTAATAAATTAAATTTATAAATTCTTTTTTATTACTAAGTATAATATTATTAATTAATATTAAATTTTTAAGTTTATAAAACTTTAATATTAACCTCTAAGATTTATAATATTAATAACCCTTATAACTTAATATTTCTTTTTAATTTTATAACTAATTTATAGCTATAATAATATCCCCTTAATTAGTTTTATTATATTTATTATAAGAAATAAATAATATTTTAACTAAGAATTAATATTATAAGTTATTTATAATATAAATAGCTTAATATTTTAAGACCTTAAAAAAATAACTCTTTAGGCTAATTAAATATTTTATTTTATTTAATCTTATATTAAAGGCTTTTTAGCTTAAAGAGCTTTATTTTAACTTAATTAAAATAATTATTATAATTAATTTTATTAAAAAAAAAGTAAATAAAAAAAAAACTTTATAACTAAAAATTACTAATATAATTTTTTAATTATTAATTTATAGCTATTTATATTATTTAATAGCTTAAAAAGCTATATTAAAAGCTTTTTTTCTTTTAATTTTATATAAACCTTTATTAATAATATTAATAAAAGTAATTAAAAGGTTAATATTAAATAAAAGAGTTATTATATAAAGGGACTTAAAGCTTTTTAGCTAATTAAGAAATAAGTTATTTATTATAAATAAGGCTAACTTAAGTCTATTATTAAAGCTATTAATAATAAAATATAAAACCTTATTAATTTAAGTATATTAAGCTCCTTAGCTTTAAATATAAAGCCTTTATTATTAAAATTATTAAGACTTTAATTATAATATATTAATCCTTGCCCTAAGTAATATAAAATTAATATATAATATTATTTAAATTATAAGAGTTTTTTTCTATTTTAAATCTAGCTTTATAATAATTAAATTTAATAATTAAAATATAAAAATAAATTAATTAAAGGTAATTAACTTTTTATATATTATTTTTTTATTATAACTTAGATATTTAATAAGGCTATTAGTTTTTAGCTTAAAAAAATTAAAAGAAATATATATATATATATAAGATTTTCTAAATTATTTTTAATTATTATTTTAAGTATAATACTTTATAAATACTTTACTTTTATAGACTTAATTAATAAGTTAAAAACTTAAATAATATTTATTATTTTATTTATAAGCTTATTAATAATTTAGCTAAAACTTAGAGGTAATAGCGCTTTACTTATAATAAGTAATTTAATAAATTATAAGTAATTCTTTATATATTAAAATTATTAAATTATTATTATAAATTAAATTCCTTAATAAGCTTATATTATATTAAAATTAATTTATTTTATTTTTTTATTTTTATTATTAGCTTTAAATATTTTATAATAATTCTCTAAAGATTTATATTTTTTTATATATTTATATTTTAATTTTTTTTAGATTTAAAATATTTAATCTTAGGTTATTTACTTTATAATAATATTATTTATTTTAGAAACCGCTATTAATATCTAAAGATATAGCTTTATAATTATCTCTAGGCTTATTAAATTATTTATTTTAATAATTATTATCTTAGCTTATATTATTTATTAATTTTTACCTCTTTATTAAGCTTGTATTTTTAGCTTTTATTACTTTTAAAGTTAATATATATTTTATAAGGTTTATATTTTTAATATTATATTATTTTAAATATTTATTTTATATAAAAAGGAATTATAACTACTTAATTATATAAAAATAATTATAAAAAATATTTAAAAAAAATAATTTATATAAATTAAGTAAATAAATATTTTAAGAATATTATATAAACCCTAAGGTATACCTCTTAGTTATATTAAGGTTTTTATAACTTATTACTTAGTATTAAATTAAATATATATTTAATAATTAAAAAGCTCTTTTATATTTTTAATATTTATTATTAAAATTATTATTAAAATTATTATTATTTATATATTTATATAAACTAAGATATATATATTATATATTTAATTAAATAAGTTTAATTAATTAAATCTATAGATTTCTCTTTATTACTAAGTCTAATATTAAGCCCTAGCGCTAATACTTTTTAGATTTATAAAACTCTAATATTAACTCTAGGTATTAATATCTCTAAGTAAACTTATAATATTAATAACTTTTATTTCTTAATATAATTATACTTATAATTATATAGCTAAATCTTAGCTAGCTATAAGTATTTTTTAATTTTCTTATTTAGTATTTTAAAAAGTATTAATATTTATAATAAGAATTATAAGTTATATTTTATATAAGCTTATATTTTTATTAATATTAACTCTTAAGCCTAAGAGAAATATAATTTCCTTTAAGGTAAAATAATAATATTTTTTAAGCTTTATTTTTAGGGCCTTTAATAAAAAAAGCTTTTTTTAATAAAATTAATCTTTTTATTAATATTATAATTAAATAAAAAAAGGTTAAGTAAATAAAAAAAAAGCTATATCTAAAAATAATAAGTTTAACTTAAACCTTTAGTTAAGTAAGTTATATACTTATTATAATACTTTAAATAGCTTTATATAATATTATTTCTTATAGCTAATTATAAGTATTTTTAATATTTTTATAAAGCTTATAAAGCTTTTTAATAAGGTTATTTTAGCTATATAAAAAGACTTATTAATAAGTATTAGCTATATTACTTTAATTTATTAGTTAAAGGTTATTTTAAAAAGCTATTATAATTATATTAATATATTATTAATTAATTAATTAGTTTTTAATTAGTTAATTAATTATAATAAAACCTTTTTTAATAAGAATAATAAAAGTAATTTTAGCCTCTTTATATAATTAAGAGTTATAAGGATAATTAAAAGGTTAATATTAAAAGGGAAAGTTATTATATAAAGGGGATTTTAATCTCTTTAGATAGTTAAGAGGTAACTTATTTATTATAAATAGAGCTAATTTTAGCCTATTATTAAAGCTATTAAGAATTATATAAATAAACCTTATTAATTTAAGCCTATTAAGACCTTAGGCTTTAAGTATAGAGCTTTTATAATAAGAAAGATTAAATACCTTAGGTTTATTATTTAAATAAGATAAAAAATAGCTTATAATATAGAGAAATAATAAGTTATCTAAAAATAAAAAGCGCCTTTAATAATAAAAAGAATTTAAAGTTTCCTTAGATTTATTAATTATTATTATATTTTTATTTTTAATTCTTTTAAGATTATAACTACCCTTATATAATTAATATAAAAAAGGGTCTTATATAAATAAGGTATAAATAAAGAGGTTATATTTTAATTATTAAAAAGTAAGTTTTATAAAGCCTTAATACTAATAAAATAAGACCTAAGTAAAAAAACCTTTATTAAGGTAAATTACTTAAGGTTTATATTTAATAAAGTCTATTTTTAAGAAAATAAATAAGAAATATAATACTTAGTTATATATTATTTATAATAATTAACCTTAGTAAAATATAATTATTTTATTTATAATAAAAAGATATTAGTTATTATTAATTATATAATAATATAAAGGGTAAAGCTATATAGCTATAACTTTATAATAATTTTATTAAATTATTAAAACTTAAAATATATTATAATAAAAAAAACCCTTAATAAAAGGTAAATTAAAAAATAATTAAAAATATTATTTTTATATAACTTTTATTTTAAGTTTTAATTTAATAATAAGATTATAATACTTAATACCCTTAGCTATTAAAAATAAAATAAGCCTAAGGACCTATAAGATAAAAGAAATTAAAAGAGGTATTTTTAGCTATTATTAAAAAAGTTATTATTATAAGCTAATTATATTAAATATAATATAACTTAGCTATTAAGTAACTTAAAATAAAAAAATAACTTAAAAAATAAAATAATTAATAATAAGACTATAAGTAATAAGTTAAGTAATTTCTTATAATAAGCTTTAATAATTAAGATAGTACTTCTTTATAATATATTCTTAGAGAGGTTATAGCTTAAAGAATTATAAATATAAATAATAAAAGAAAATAAAACTTATTAAAGTATCCTTAAAGTAATTAAGTAAGGAAATTAAAACTTCTTATTTAAGTTATAACTCTTAGTTTAAATTATTAAATATTACTTAAATTAAAAAGAAAAATCTTTATATAAAAATAAAATTTAAATCCTAAGGGGAAATAATAATAAAAAAAGAAATAAAAATATTAAAATAAGTTTTAAATATATATTATTTAATTAAAATATAACTTAATAATTAAAAAGTACCTAAGGTAAAAAAGAATTATTACCTTAATATAAAGATATTTCTTTTAGCTAAGTATAATAAAGCTAATTTATTACTTTATAAAGAATTATAAGATTTATAGCTAAAATATTATATAGAAATAAATAAAAAGGGAACTTTTAAGATTTTTTTTTTATATTAAAGTAAATATATTATAACTTAGTAATAAATTTTATAATTAATTTTTTATTAATTAAGGACTTAAGATTAAAGTATTTATAAGTTATTTATAATAAATTAATAAAAGTTATTACTCTTAAGATAATATTAATTATAAAAATAAAGGTATATATATAATAATTTCTTAATTATTATTTTTATTTTTATAAATTACTTAAATTAATTATAAGTAATAAAAGAAATAATTAAATAAATTAATTTTAATAAACCTTTTATAAATTAGCTAATATTAAGTAATAATTAAGTATTATATATTACTCTTAAATAAATAAAAAACTTAAAAAAATAAATTAAAAGATCTAAGTATACCTATAAGTATATATATTATATATTTAAAATAACTAAGGTAAGCTTTTACTTATTATTTAATTTATATTAAATAACTATAATTATATTATTATTAAAATAAGCCCCTTTTTTATAGAATATAGGTATTATATATATTTATTTCTAATTAAAGAGCTTAAAGCCTTTAAATTAAAATACCTTAAAAAAGCTAAAATAAAAATATTTATAAAAAAGCTTTAAAAAGTAATTAAATCTATATAAGCTAATTTATTTATAATATAATAGCGCTAAGAAGATATAACTAATAAGAGATATTACCTTATAAAATATTACTAAGTAAAAAATAAGATATAACTTAACCTTATAAATATTAATTTACTTTAATTATATAAAAAGCTTAATTAATTATACTTTAAATATATAATTATATAAGTAATTAGCTTATATATTATTAAGCTAGATATCCCTTAGGTTATTTACTTATAATTTTATATTAATTTACTTAAAAAATTATTATAAAATCTCTTATTAATATAAAAAAATAATAACTTTTAGTTATTATTAATATAATATAAAGATTACTAAGAATAAATTATAAAAGAGATTTTTTAAGCTAAGTAAAAATAATAAGGTTATAAGTAATTTTACTAAGTATAAATTAAGTAATAAGGTTATTATAAACTTACTTAGGAATTAATTAAAAAAATAATAAAAATAAAAATATTAAATTACTATAAATAATAATATAAGTTAATAAGAGATTATAATAAAACTATAATATAATTACTATAAGGATTATAGCTAAAGAGTAGCCTCTAGCTAGGGAAGTAAATAAGTTAAGAGTTATAAGTATATATAATAAATATAAAAAAAAGAGATATAAAAATAAAAAGGTAATATTAAAGTTATAAAGAATTTATTATTTATTTATTTATTAAGTATTAAGATATTATAATTTATTTATTATTAATTTAATTAATAAAAAGCTTATTATAATTATAAATTAAAGTTAATATTAATTAATTTTTTTACCTTATTATTATTTATATTAAAAGTATTAATTATTAAGTCTATTAATTTATTAGATATTATAATAGGCCTAATATAAGGTAATAACTTAATTATAAATAACTTAGTAATA
This sequence comes from Ascodesmis sphaerospora, assembly GCA_027569015.1. NCBI lineage: Eukaryota > Fungi > Ascomycota > Pezizomycetes > Pezizales > Ascodesmidaceae > Ascodesmis > Ascodesmis sphaerospora. Next base: position 47,239 of record JAPPUR010000031.1, on the reverse strand, counting down.
ATAAAATAAAGGTTATTAGAAATATTAATTTATAGCTATAAATTAGTATAAGTAAAAAGCTATGCCTAATAAGTAATATTATTACTTTTATATTACTTAGCTATAAAAGTAATAATAATAATAATATAGGTATATTACCTAAGATTACCTTAATAAATCTTATATAATATATAATAATTAATAATATAAGTAAGCTTTATTACCTTTATAATAAGTTAATAAAAAAACTATAAAGAATAAGTAAGGAATATATATATTATTATTAATATAAGTAAAATAAAAGAAATAAATTACCTTTTAAAGAGTAATAAATATATAGAAAATAAAAATTATAAAATAAGAGAGTTATAAAGATATAAGAAATTAATAATAAATAAAATAAAAAAAAATAAAAAAAGACTTATAGGCTTATAAGGCTTATTATTATTAATATAATTATAATACTTAATAGAATTAATTATATAAGGAATTAATAAGTAGCTATAAAAAAATTAAGTAATAAATTTATTATTAATATATAATATATAAAAAATAATAAAAATATAAGAAATTAATTTATTTTTAATCTTAACCTTTTCGCTAGGCTCTTACTTAATAATATTATTAAGGTATTTCTTATAATTAACCTTATATAAGTTAATAGCGCTATATAAAATAAATATAAGTATATATAATAAAAGATAAGCTAATATATAAAAGAAAAGCTAAAAGAGAGTAATATAAGAGATTATATAAGAGATTACTAATAGGTTAGTTATTAATATATTATAAAGAAATTAATAAAAAGAAGGCCTATTAAGGTAAGGTACTTATAAGTTAAAAGAGTTAAAAAAAAAACTAAGTAAAAAAAGGTATTTATATTTTAAATTATTAAGCTTAATTAAGTTATTTTTTTTTATTATTATTTAAATATATTATTTTTTAAGTTAATAATAGCTTATATATAAATAACTCTTATAAGCTCCTCGGCGATAAAAATAATATTATAAAATAATAATATAATTATTAAGGCTTAATAATAAGAATAAGCTATTTTAAGAGAGGAGAGGTAATATTATAAGTATTACTATTTAATAGCCTAAGCTTAGCTATAAGCCCGGGCTATTAATAACCTAGGTAATATAAGCTTATATAAGACTTTATATATAAGAGACTTATTAAGAAAAACTCTTTTTTTTTCTTAGCCTTAGATAGTTAATTATAAGACTACCCTTTATTATATTATATAGGTTTAGTTTATAATAATTATAAAAATTATTATTAAAGCTATTATTTTTTTTATTACTCTTAGAGTTATAATTTAATTATATAAATTAAAAGCGCTATAAGCTAGGGCTTAAAAGTATTTTTAATTTACTTAGTAAGCGCTAATATAATAACTTATAATTAATAAATATTAATAATATTATTAATATTACTTATTTAAAAGCTCTTATTAAATATATATTATTTTTTATTATTAAATATTAAAAATAAATTAAATATAAAATAATTTATTATTTTTATATTTATATTTATAATAAATAAAAGGGTTTAAATATTATTAATTACTTAGATAATAAATATTATAATTATATTTTTTATTTCTCCTCTAAGCTATTATAACCTAATATATATATACCTTATAATATATATAACCTCTTATATTTAGGAATAAATACTAATTAAAAAAGAATTACTTCTAGGCTTAAATTATTATAATCCTAGGATTATTATAATCTAAGAATTATAATAATCTTAAAATAATTATAATTGCCTTATAATTAACTTAATATATAATATATATTTATATATACCTTTTTATATATTAATTACCTTAGCTATTAATTATACTTAGTTATATTTAATACCTTTAAGTATATTATTAAATATAATTTATATCTTACTTAATAATATATTAATACCTCTTAATTAAGTATTAACTAATATACTTATAATACCTTTTAATAATTATATAATTATTATATATTAATAGCTTTTATTTATTAAATTACTTATATTACCTTAAGTAATATTAAATATAATAGCTACTTAAGCTACTCTTAGTAATAACTATTAATAAGCCTTATTTATTAAATATTTACTTATTTTAATAATATCTATCTAGGTTAATCCTAATAGTAATAAAGAAATAAATAATAAAAATAAAAAAATTAAATAACTTTATACTTAGGTTATTATTATAACTACTAAAATAAAAGAACTTAGGGGACTTATTAATTATATAACTATTAACTAAAGTATTTAAAACTAGTAATACTAAGATAATATCTAACTTATTAAATATATTACTATATAGTTTAAACCTATTATAAAGAAATACCTTAATATTTTATTTACTTAACTCTTATATTAAACCTAAGAGCTTTATTTAAGCTATAATAACTTTAAAGTAGCTTTTTACTAAGTATTTAAAATAATAAATAAAAAAGCCTAAGTAAAAAGAGAGATTAAAGCTCTTATATAGACTTAATTAGCTTTAAAATATAAGACTAAGTATTTCTAGCTTACCTTAAAGCTAAGATAAGACTAATAATCCCTTATATTACTTTTTTTTAATAAACTTAAAAGGGAGGTATAAGCTAAATTATATAAAGAAAATTAATTAAATAACCTTATTAATATAAGAGAACTTAGATATAATTAGTTATTAAAAAAGGGTTAAGAAATCCTTAGCTAGTTATATAGCTCTTTAGCTATATAAAACTCTTTTTATTAAAGGATTATAAGAGCTTTAATAAGTTAAAGTTAAGTAGTAATATAAACCTTATTTTTTATCTTTAATATTATCTTAATTATATTATTAAGACTTACCTTTTTATAGTTAATTATATTAAATAAGTAATTAAAATTAATATTTAATAATTCTCTTAAAAGAAGCTATAAAACCCTAAAAGTAATAAAAATAACTTTTAAAGATTATAATTTAATATTAATTAAGGATACTTATAATAAATTAATATATCTTATAAAATATATATAAGATTTATAAAACTTAGAATTACTTAGTAAAAAAAATATAATTACTATAAACTTAAATATTATTATTACTATAAGATAAATTATATTAAATATATTTATTATAAGAAATAATAAGATATTTAAGAAAAATATTATTAACTTAAGCTATTATTAAAACTCCTTAAAGATAAAAAGTAAATAAGATTTACCTAAGTAAATAATAACCCTTAAATAGCTATTTATATTATAAAAATACTTAGGATCATATAATTAAGATATAATTAAACTAGTATTACTCTTAATTAAATTATTATATTATATTAATAAGCTTACCTATTAGAAAAATAAATTAAAAAAAAATAAAATTACTTAAGATAATAAAAAGGACTAATTATATAAGGTAAATTAACTTAGAAAGCTTAATTATATTAACTTAATAAATTATATAAAAACCTAATTAAAGTAAAAATACTTATTTAAATTAATTAAAAATCCTACTAAGAATAATAATATTAAAGTTATTATAATTATATAATACTTATAATAATATTATAATAACTTTAATTATATTAATATTACCTAAGTATAATAAGAGCTTAAAGTAGCTTATATTTATAAATAATAATAAAATCCTTATATATTTATATAAAAAAATAAATATAAAATATAAATAAAAAAATAATTTAAATTATATTACTAAATAAATTATAATTATTATAAAATCTAGCTTATTAAGAAATAATAAAATATAAATAATATAAAAGATATTTTTATTAAGGCTTATTATAAAAAACTAATCTTAAACCCCTAATAGTTAAAACCTTAATATAATTTTTATAATAATCTTAGGACTATAATAATATACTTATAATATAAGGAGATCTTATAAGTCTCTTACTAAGATTATTATTATATAATATATTTTTATTATAAAAAAGAAAATAATTATTTCCTTATTATATTATTATAACTTAATATATATTCTTACTTAAGATATAAAATATATTAATATTATATCTAATATTAATATAATAAGATTAATATCGCGATATTATAATCTAAGTCTATTAGGGAAGAATTTATTAACTTAAAATAATAATTTACCCTTATTATATAAAGTATAATAATTAAATAAGAAAAAGTATTAAAAGGAAAATATATTAATAATATAAAAACCCTATATAACTAAGATTATTACCCTTAATATAAGAGTTATATTTTTATAACCTATAAATAAGTTAAAAGGATAATAATAAAAGGATTTAATTTCTTTATTTATAAAAGAAATTAAAATAATAAAAAATAATATAAAAGATTTAATTATACTTATAAACGGATTATAAACCTATAAATAAGTTCTTATAAGAATATATTAAATATATTATAAAAGAAAATAAATTAAAAAAATTAAAAGTCTTAAAATATAATTAATAAAATAAAAATAACAAACTTATAATATAAGCCTACTAAGAATAGTTATAAAAATAAAATAATTATAATTATAATATATATATTAATAGCAAATCTAAGTTTAATTATATGATATATATTATTATAATATTAAAAAATTAAATAGCTTATTTAATATAGGGCTATAAATAAAAAAATAAAATAAAATTACCTTAAAAGACTCTTTATTTTATAAATAAAATATATAAGTAATAATACTTAAAATTAAAAATATAAATTAAGGGAAAATAATTAAATACTTTAATAAATAATAAAGCTAAGTAAAATTACTTTAACTTAATAATAATAAATAAACTTAAGTTATTATAAAGGCATAAATAAATATCTTATATAATATATAACCTTAAAGAAATACCTTTTAATTATAATAATAAAATTATTAATTATAAAATTAATTATATTAAAGTTTTTATTAAAAGAAAAAACTAAGGAATCTTATTTAATATTATACCTAACTAAGGCTATAATCTTATATTTAGGTACTTATAATTATAATATTATAACTTATATTTTAATTAAAAAACTAAGTAAATACTCTCTTATAATACTAAGATATTTTTTATAATAAATAATAACTTAGATTAAAGATTTTAACCTTTTATTAATAAAATTAAAAAAGGTAAATAAAAATAAATATAAAATACCTCTTTACTTATAGGGATAAAATATAAATATTATAATAAATAAAAATAATAATAATAATAAATTATTATATAAATTATATAATAATTTTATAAACCTAAAAAAACCCTTAAATAGTTATTATTATTACTTAATAAATTAAAAAATAATATATAATTTAAAAATATATTATAATAATATTATATTTATAAAAAGCTTTTTATGAAAGAATTTAAAAGAAATGTATTAAAATATATATATTATAATATTAAAATTAAGTTTATTAATAAAAAATAACTTAGTTTTAATAAGCTTTACTTATTTAATAGAATATAATTATTAGTATTAAAGAAATATATTAAAGATATATTTTAAAAAAAATATATTAAGGAAAGTAAATTATTTATTAAATATCTTATTATATTTATTTTAAAAAAAAATAAAAAGCTTTAATTATATATTTACTTAAAGATATTTAATATTATTATAATTAAGAATTATATATTCTTACCTCTTATTGATAAGTTAAAAAACTAACTTTTTAAAATAATATATTTTATTATATTTAACCTTAAAAAAACTTATAACCTTATTTAAATTAAAGAAATATATAAATAAAAAACTACCTTTTATATTATATATAAATTATTTAAGTATTTTATTATACCTTTTAGACTTATTTATATACTTATTATATTTTAATAAATAATTAATAATATATTATAAGAATATATAGATATATTTATTATATATTACTTATATATTATTTTTATTTTCTTTAAGATAAAAAAAAAGTATATAAAATATATTTATATAATATTATAAATATTATAAGACGCTAAGTTATTAATAAAGCTAAAAAAAAACTTTATATTAATAAAATAAAATTTCTTAGATATATTATCTTATATAATAAGATATATATAAACCCTAAAAAGGTTTTAATAATTAAAAAATATTAAAAATTAATTAATATTAAGGAAATATAAGCCTTTCTTAGGTTTATTAGTTATTATTATAAATTTCTTAAAGTATTTAAGAAAATAGCTTTATTACTAATTAAACTTATAAAAAAAATAAGCCTTTTATAATAAGAATATAAATAAAATAGGGTTTTAAATAAATTAAAAAACTTATTTTAAGTAAATTAATACTTAAAATATTTAATCTTTCTTAATTAATTAAACTTAAAATAAATACCTTAGGCTTTGCCCTAGGTACTTAAATTAAATAATAAGATAATAAAGGATTATTATATATAATTATATTTTATTTCTATAAGTTATATAAAGTAGAACTTAATTACTTTATTTATAATAAAGAATTCCTTATAATTATTAATATATTTAAGGAGTTTTAATATTATTTTCTTAGAAGTAAGTATTAAATTAAGGTTTATATAAATTATAAAAATATCTTATATTTTACTAAGATATAATAACTTAATAAATAATAATTAAGATATATTAATTAACTTTTAGAGTTTAATTATATTATTATTTATATTAAAGAAATAAATAATAATTATATTAATATAATTAATTAATAACTTAACTTTAATATAAGAAAAATTTAAATTAATAAATAACTCTTATAATTTATAAAAGAAAAATACCTTAAATAAAATATTATTATATAAATCTATATAATAAAACCTCTATTAAAGCACTTTATACTTATTATAAAGTATTAATCTTAATACTTAAACTTTTTTTATTATAAACTTAGTTATTAATAGTAAAAGGATAAGCTATAAATTTATAAAAAAAGGATTTTTATTTTTAATAAAGTATTTTAATTTATTTTTAATTATTACTATTATTAAGTAATAAACTATAATAAAATAAAAAAAATGATATAAGTTATAAAATAATATTATAATAATTATAAGCTTAAAAGTAAGATATAAAGGGAAATATACTTATATAATAAATATTATAAAAAAAAGACTAAAAAAGCTAAAATAATATAAATACCTCTTTTAAAAAAAAATTAAATAATAAATTATTACTTTTTATTATAATTATATATATAAAAAACTAAAAAAAATAGCTATATATATTAATTACTTTTTAAAAAGTAAGTTTTTAATAAAATACTATAAGTAAATAAATAAATATAATACTTATTAACTTTTTTAAAAATAATATAAAAACCTTAAAACTACTTATATAATAAAATATAATAACTTATTATTATAATAAATTAAGAAATATAATAAATAACTTATTAATAATTAAAAAATAAATAAGTAATAAGTTTATAATAAATTATAATATAATTTTATATAAGAAATATATAATAATTAATTATATAAATATTAAGGGATTAATAAAACCTTAAAATAAGTTAAAATAATATTTATTTTTTTTTAATATAAAAAAATTATTTTAATTATCCTTAAATAATATAACTTATATATAAAAACTAAAATATAATATTATAAGTTATATAAGAAGTTATAATTATTATTAATATTATAATTATTATAAAAAGTTATTATAATAGATTTTATTATTAAATTACTCTTATTAAAAAAACTAATAATTAAAAACTTTTATAAGAATATTTTTATTATTATAAATAAATTTATAAAATTTTTTTATTTTATATCTTATAAAGAATTAATAATAGCTAAAAAAAAATTTTATTTTTTTTATTTTTATATTACTAAGATATATAAGTTATTACTTAAAATTATTATAAGTTAAGGATTATTATTTATTTTAAAATTTTAATAAAGCCTTATAAGATATTTAAAAATTAATTATAAGCTTTTTATAATATATTATAAAAAGATTAATAAATAAATTAAATATATAAATTAAATATTAAAATAATACCTTTAATATTATATTAATTTATAATAAACTAACTAGGTTAAGAAATTATTAATTACTTAGTATTAAAAACTTTTATAAGAAAGGTTTTTTATATAAATAATTCTAGGAAATTTAGCTTATAAGTTATAAGCCTAATAATTTGCTACCCTATAGTATATTCTTAGTCCTTTCTAATAGTATGCTTACCTAAGCTATAGCTGCTTAGATAAGCAAGATATTGCGGAGTTATATAAACTTCCCTTTTGGGCTATTTCGGCCCTATAGGGTAAGTCACGTGACCTAGACTTAGGACTTTATCTAGAGACTGATAACTCTATTAAATCCGGCCTTATTATACGGGTATTTCCTATCCGGTTTCTAATATTTAAAATCTAAAACCCTATAAGTCTTATCTTCTTTATGCTATAACTCGGCTGATTCCTATCCGATTTATATATACCCTATATGGTTAGATAGCTCTGGAAGAAAACTATCTAATAGTATAACTCTTATCTAAATCGAGCTAATAGGGTCCGAGCAATTAGCTATAAAAGAATAGCTTTCCCTTAGAAATAATTTTCCTTCCTTAGCTCTTTATATACTTAACTAATAAGAATAAAAAGACTATTATTAAGAAGCTAGCCTTTTACCCTATACGCCTATTTACCTTATAGCTTACTTTTCTTCCTTTATAATTTATTACTTAGCTAATTAGCTTTTTATAAAGACTAAATTTATTGCTTATTTACCTCTTATTTCTATTACCTACCCTATAGTCTTTAAAGACTATATAGCCTTTATCCTTTAGTCTTTTATACTTAGCTAGCTTATAATATTATTATAAATAAAGATATAAAAATTATATTAATTTATATTAATTTTAAATTTATATTAAATATTTATTAAAAGTTATAAGATATTATTATTAACCTTAAAGTAATCTTTATTAATAATTAATTATATAACTTATTTAAAAAATAAATATTAAACTTAAATTTATTAAAAATAAAATATTAAATTATATTAATAAGAAATAAATATAGAAATTAATCTTTTTAAAAAAAGATATAATTTATTTTATAATAAAAAATATTAAAATAAAATATTAAAATAAAAAGCTTAATTATAAATATATTAAGCCTTATAAAATTAAGTAAAGAATCTTAAAATATAATTATAAATTAAACTTATTACTTAAAGTTAAGGTTTATTTAATTTTTTATATTTTATTATATAAATTAATATAAGATATAATTTAAGTAAAAATAAATAATAAATTAAATATAAAAGTTAATAAATTAAAGAAATATATTATAAAAACTATTTTTAATATAAATAAATTTAATAATAAAAAAATATCTTTTATTAATTTTTTTATTTAATTTAGCAAAAGGTAATAATACTCTTAAGAAGGGTTATAAGCTATGCTTAGTATTAATTATTACCTTATAAGTCTTAGAGGAATTAATTATATATATTAATAAGATTTTTTTTTTTTTTTTAATTTTTATTTAAAAGCTTTTAGTAAAAAAAGCTTTTTTTTAATAAAGTTAATTTTTTTATTAATATAATAAAAAGGTAAAAAGAGGCTAAATAAAAGAAAAAAAATATTATACTTAAAGATTATAAGCTTAACTCGCGCTAAATAATTTAATAATATACTTAAATTAATACTTTAAAGGGCCTTGTTTAAGATTATTTCTTATAACTTATTATAAATACTTTTAATATTTTTTTAAAGCTTATAAATAACTTTTATAAGGTTATTTTAATTATATTAAAAGCTATATTAATAGGTATTAATTATATTATTTTAATTATTAAGTTAAAAATTTATATAAAAATAATTATTATAATTTTATTATTAATATATTATTAATTATAATTAAACCTCCTTAAATAAAAAGAATAAAAATATAATCTTTTAAGATTTTAGTCTTTTTAAGTAATTAAAAATTATAAAAATAATTAAAAGGTTAATATTAAAGAGGAGAGCTATTATATAAAGGGGATTTTAACCTTTTTAGATAATTAAGAGGTAATTTACTTATTATAAATAAAGCTAATTTTAGTATATTATTAAAGCTATTAATAATTATATAAATAAACCTTATTAATTTAAGCCTATTAAGACCTTAGGCTTTAGGTATAAAGCCTTTATTATTAAATATATTAAGAATTAATTAAGATACTTTAATTCTTATTTTAAGTAAAATAAAGCTTTAAAATAATATAATTAAATATATAATATTATAATATTTATAAAAATCTTAATTATAATTTAAATACCTTTAAAACTATAATTAAAATATTTAAAAAGAAACTTAATAAATAATTTTAATTAATTAATTAATTTATAATATTTTTATATTAATATTTAATAAAAAAGTTAAAATTTTTAATATACTTATTATTTAATATACTTATTATATATATATATATATTATAAGTTTTAAATATAATATTATTTTATTAAATTATTTTTATTTTATTATTATATTAATAAAAAAATTAATTTTATTAAAAAAAACTTTTTATATTAAAAGCTTTTAAAAAAAAATTAAAAAACTTTTAAATAAAAATAATATATTTTTTTATAACCTATAAAATACTAATTAATATTAAATATAATATATAATTTTTATTAAAAGTATTATTATTTTTTATTAAATTAAATATAAAAAATAAAAAAAAACTTTATAATTAATTAAGATTTAATTATATAGCTATAAGTATAATTATATTAAAAAGTAAAAATTATTAATATATAAGTTTATTTAAAGGTTTTAATACTTAGAATTAATATTAAAGTTATTTTAATTAAAAAAATATTAATATTAAAGCTTAATATTAAATTTAATAATAAATAAAAGTTTATAAATTTAATTACTTAAATTTTTTTAATTAAATATATAATATATATATCTTCGCTTATATAAATATATAAATAATAATAATTTTAATAATAATTTTAATAAAATATAAATCTTTTTAATATAATTTTTATTTAAAATAAATTTTAAAAAAAATTAAATTATAAATTATTTTTTTAAAAATATAAAATTAAAGTTATATTATAATAAATTATTTTTTTTTTTAATTTATTTATTTAAAAAAGAAATTTAAAATAATATCTTTTAATAACTCTTTTTAATAATATATAATTAATTATATTTAAGGTAATCTATAAAATTTTATTAGTCTTAATATTATTAAATTATATTATAAATTATATAATAAAACTTATTTTTTTATATAATTTAAGAAATTAATAATATACTTAATAAGTAAGTAAGCTAAATAAGTAAGTAAGCTAAATTACTTTATAATAGGATTTCTTTTTTAAAGAAAATAACTTTAAAAATTTCTAAAGAATTTAATTATTATTAAAAATACCCTTAATTTTAAAGTTAGCTTAGTATTATTAATATATATAATATATATTTTTTAGAATTTTTAAAAAATTCTTTATAAGGTAGTATTTAAAAAGTCTATTTATATTATATAAATAGCTATTTCTTTATAAAGGAATTTTTTTAAAAATCTTAAAAATTATAATAAGATTTTTTAAAGATTTAAGTTTAAAAAATATATTTTTTATCCTTTTAGCTACTTTATAATAGATTTTAAAAATTAAAAATTAATTATTTTTAATTATATAATATAATAGCTTACTTACTTATTTAGCTTACTTACTTATTAAGTATATTATACTTATATTATATCTTTAATTTTTTTTTTATATAAAAGACTAATATTAAGTTAAGGCTATTTAAATATAAATTAATTATATAAGAGATAATTAAAATTAATAATAAATTTATAAAAAGTTAAAATAAAAATAAAATAATATACTTAAGAAATAAGTAAGCTAAATAAATAAATAAGCTAAAAATCTTAATTTTTTAATTAAAGATTATAATAAAAATATTATAAATTATTTAATTAATTAAAATTATTTATTATAATTTTTATTATATATTTTATTTATTACTTAATAAATCCTTATATTATACCTAGGCTTATTATAATATAATATTATATTATTAAATACTTAATTTAATTACTTTCTTTTAATTATTATTTTTAATAATTTTATAATTACTTATATATTAATATTTATTTATTTAATTTTTTATTTTTTATTTTTTATTTTTATTATTTTTTTTTATTATAATTTTTTTTTTAATATTAACTTAATATTTTAATTATCTTATAAAAGTTTTTATTTTTAATTATTAATAAAATAACTTAATATATAATAACTTTTATATTTTTATAAAATTTTAAAAAGCTTTTAAAATTAGTTTTAAGAAATTATTTTAATAGTTTTTAATTTTTTTTTATAATATTTAAATTAAGATTAAACTTTAAATATAATTTTTAAAATCTTTTAAAGCCTAAGAAACAAATAATTTACTTACCTTTTTAATTAATATTAATACCTATAGTTATATATTAAGTTTTAAAAATATTTTTTTTTAAATTTAAAAAAATAAACTTAGTTTTTTTAAAAATATTTTTAATATTTTTATTATTATTATAATTTTATATATAATATAAAAATTAAAAAAAACTTAATTATTTAAATATAAATTATTAAATATTTAAATAATTATTTTATTTTTTTATTATAATTTTATTTTAATATATTAAAATATTTAATATTAAGAAATTAAAAAAAATAAAAAAAAAATAAAATAATATATAAAATTAAATATTATTTTTTATAATATTTATTAAATTTAAGAAAATAATAATTTTTATTATTATTAAAAATTTAAAAATTATAATAATTATTTAATTACTTAATTAATATTAATTAAAATACTTAAATTATTTAAATTTCATTTTATTATTAATTTAATTATTTTAAATTATTATAATAGCTTAATTCTTTAAAAAGTTATTTTTTTAATATTAATTAATAAATTAAGATTAATTTATATTAATAATAAATAATTAAATTACTTAAATAATTATTTTTATTTTTAGTTTTTAAATTATATTAATTTTAGTTTTAAATACTTTTTTATATTTATAATAATTATTTTATTTATAATTATATTTATAAGAAAATTAATTTTATTAAGATTATAAATATTATTTAATTAAATATTATATTTTATAATTATATTTACTATAAGTTTAAATTAATTATAGATAATTATTATATTTTTATATTTAATTTTTTAATAATTATTTTTATAAAAAAATATATTTTAAAACTTAAGTATTATTATATAAAGTTATAAGTGTAATATTAGTTAATAAGTAATATATTATAATAAATAAGTAATTTATTAATTATATTTTATATATTATAAAGCTAAGAAAATTTTTTAAAAATTTAAATTAAAAATGTATTAAATTAATATTTATTTCTTTAAATTAAATAACTTATATAAATTTAAAAAATTATTATATTAAGACTAAATACCCTTTTATTAATAACTTAAAATATAATAATTAATTATTATAAATTTTTATAATATATTAAATATATAGCTTTAAGTTATTTTAAATAGTTTAAAAAGTAAAAAATATTTTAATTTTTTAATTAAATTATAATATATTAAGTAATTAAAAATTAATTACTTAAATAAAAATAATATAAATTAAGAGATTTTTAATTTTTTTATTTATTTAGCTTATTTACTTATTAAGTATATAATAAGAAAATATATTATTACTTTTTAAAACTTATTATATATATATTTACCTTTATAATATAATAATTTTTATATTATAATTAAAATCGCCTTACTTATAAAGAGGCTATTAGTTTAAGCCTAGCTAAAAGCCCTTTTTATAACTTATATAACTTTTATAAATATAAAAATTATATAAGCTAAGTATTTAACCCCTAACCTATAGGCTAATTAAGGTCGCTTTAGTTATTATATTATTATAGCTATTATTTTATTAATACCTTTAATTATTAAAACTATTATTAAACTTATTAATACTATGCTAAGACTTACTTAGCTAATTAATTAACTTACTTTATAGCTAATTAACTAACTTACCTTATAGCTAACTAATTAGCTAACTAACTTAAAGCCTAACTTAGTTAAACCCTATATAGTAATATATAAACTAACTTAATAGCTATATAACTAATTATATATATAATCCCTTAATTATATTAAAAGTAAGGCCTAGTAAGATATATATAAATTAAAAAAAGCAAAGGTTATATAACTAATTATATAATAAGTTATATAATAATATATCTTATTAATTTAAGTATAATTAAAACTAGCTAGCGCGGGGTTTTTAATTTAATTAAGTAATAGTTTTAAATATAAATAAAGTTTTTTTATTTTTTTAATTTAGTAATTTTCTTTATATTATATCTAATATATATTATTAAGATTATTAATTTTAATTAAAATAATATAATCCCCTTTTATAAAGTAAGGTAATAATATATTTTTATTATAATTATATAAGTATTTTTATTAAAATTTATAACTTTTAAAGACTTTTAGCTTTTAATTTTTTTTATTATTATAATTAATATTAGCTATAAAGAGTTAATTTATTTTATATTTTATTTTTTATTATTTTTATTATACTTTATAATATAAAAAGTAATTAATAATAATAAAAATAATAACTAAGTAATTTAATTTAAGCTACTTATATAACTTTATAATTCTTAACTCTTTTTAATTTTAATTTAATTAAAGTATTTTTATAAGTATTTTTAATAAAATAATAATAATAAGAGATATTATTTCTTAATAATATTTACCTCCTTATATTAAAGCTATATTAATACCTTTAATATTTTTTTAATTAAAAAAGTAATATAAAATATTATTTAAAATATTCCCTTACCTTATATAGCTATTTATATATCTCTTATAAGTAGCTTTAATATAACCTAATTATAATAAATACTAAAGTAAAATTATATTTAATTACTTAGTTATATTTTTTTATAAGTAATATATCTTAGCTTTTAATTAAGCTAGCTTATATAAAGCTTTAATTTAATTAATTTAATAATAACTTTACTTTTTACTTTAATAAATATTTATATTATATAAAATAAATACTTAAATAAATATTAATTTATTTAGTAATATACTTTTTATAATAAGTTTATAAGTTTTATTATTATTTTATTATTAAAATTATAAAAAAGATATTAATAAAAAATATTAATAGCCTTAGTAATAATATTACTTTTTAATTATAAATATATTACTTATTTTTATTTTATAAGTTAAAAAAGAAATATATATTTAAAACCTTAAAATAAGTAATAATTTTATTACTTTAAATACTTTATTTAAGAAATCTTAGGAAAATATAAGTTAAGATTAATATTATATATTATTTTTAAAAATAATTATTATATTTTTTAATTAATTAAAGAGCTAGCAAAGGCTAATAAGTATCTTTATAATATAAAGACTTTTATATATTAATTACTTAATTAAATAAATCTAGTCTTAATATAGCCTATTTAATTATAATACTATTTAATAAAATAACTAAGAAATACCTAATAAAATAATCTCTTTTTTAATTTTTTTTTACCTTTATATAAGTATTAAAAAAACTAATAATAATAAATATATTTATAAACCAAGGTATTATTATACTTATTAAACTAACTTTCTTAATAGCTATATAACTCTTTTTTCTTAGTAATTATTTTATATTATTTTTATTATTATAGATTTTACTTTTAATATAATTATTAAAGTAATTATATATTTTATTAATTATCGCAAGGCTAATATTATTATAATTAGCGCTAGTATCTTTAAAGTTATAATTATTATTATACTTATATAATAAGATTACTTTATATTTCTCTTTAAATAATCCCTTATTATATTATTAAGGAGCTAATATAACCTAGGGGTATATATATATTAGAGATATTTAGCCTTTAATATTATCTTAGTTAATAGCTATTATATTATTTTTATAATTAATTAATAATTATTTCTTATTTTAAGAATAATATATTAATAACCTTTAAGTAAATATAAATAATAATTAATATTTTATTTTATTATAACTAATTTATATAATAATTATAAGCTATTATATTAAAAGAACTTAATATTATTATTATTAAGATAAAAGTTAATAGCTTTATTAAGACTAAGAGGCTTTTTTAAGTTTTTAAAATAAAAAGTATATTAGCTAATAAGTATAATTACTTTTTTACCCCCTTAATAATTATTATAAATAGTTATTTTAATAAATTTTATTAAAAAAACTATTTTATAAAAGCTAATAATTAAATCTAAGTTTTAAGTATTTAAGCTTTATAATATATTTCTCTTTATAATAAATTTTAAAGATATATTATTTAATTATATCTCTTTAGTTTTATTTTATTAAATTAATATATATAAAATAAAAGTATTTATTAATATACTTAATAGCTTAGAAGTTATATAATTTACTAATAAAAAAGTTACTTATTATATAAAAAATTATATATTACTTTACCTTCTTAAGGTAATTTAATTATTTTTTACTAAAAGTTTAAACTAAGGCTATTTTTAATATATACCTAACTCTTTTTTACTTATAACCGCAAATTATATACCTAGGCTTATTATAACTAGTAATACCCTAAATATATAATATTTACTTATTAATAATAAAATAATAATTATATTAAATAATATTATTATTAAAATTATTATTAAAATTATTATTATTTATATATTTATATAAGCTAAGATATATATATTATGCATTTAACTAAATAGGTTTAATTAATTAAACCTATAGACCTTTATTTACCGCTAAGTCTAGCGCTAAGCCCCGGCGCTAATACTTTAAGTTTAAACTCTAATGCTAACTCTAGGCACTAATGCCTCTAAGTAAACCTATAGCGCTAATAACCTCTATTTCCTAATATTACGCTTATAGCTATATAGCTAGATCCTAGCTAACTATAATAAGTCTTTTTTAATCTTTTTATTTAGCCTAATAAAAAGTAATAATACTTTTAATAAGGGTTATAAGTTATACTTAGTATTAGTTATTACCTTATAAGTCTTAGAGAAATTAATTATTTTCGCTAATAAGATTTTTTTTTTCTTTTAGCTTTTATTTAAGAGCTTTTAATAAAAAAAGCTTTTTTTTAATAAAATTAATTCTTTTATTAATATAATAATAAGGTAAAAAGAGGCTAAATAAAAAAAAAGATATTATACTTAAAGATTATAAGCTTAACCCGCATTAAATAATTTAGTAATATACTTAAATTAATACTTTAAAGGGCCTTATTTAAGATTATTTCTTATAGCTTATTATAAGTACTTTTAATACCTTTTTAAAGCTTATAGATAGCTTTTATAAAGTTATCTTAGTTATATTAAAAGCTATATTAATAGGTATTAGCTATATTACTTTAATTATTAGATTAAAGATCTCTATAAAAAGTAATTATTATAATTTTATTATTAATATATTATTAATTAATTAGCTAGTTTTTAATTAGTTAATTAATTAATAATTATTATTAGTTATAATTAAACCTCTTTTAATAAGGATAATAAAAGTAATTTTAGTTTTTTTAAGTAGTTAAGAATTATAAGGATAATTAAAAGGTTAATATTAGAGGGGAGAGCTATTACGTAAAGGGGTTAGATTTTAACCTCTTTAAATAGTTAAGAGGTAATTTATTTATTATAAATAGAGTTAATTTTAGTGCGTTATTAAAGCTATTAATAATTATATAGATAAACCTTATTAATTTAAGCTTATTAAGACCTTAGGCTTTAAGCATAGAGCCTTTATTATTAAATATACTAAGAATTAATTAAGATGCTTTAATCCTTATTTTAGGTAAAATAAAGCTCTAAAATAATATTAAATAATATAATACTCTTAGCTAAGTTATTATTAGAAAATAATATCTTAGATCTAAATAATATCTCTTATATCCTTTAATAAGCTAAGATATTTTATTAATAATAAAAATATTATTTTTTTATTATTAATATCCTAGCTTAGGCTTTATATATATTATTTATAGCTAAGGACTTTTACTTAGAAAAACTTTATTAAGTTTATTTTAAATACCTCTTATTAAGTAATTATTATATAAATAGGCTAACTAGGCTCCTTAGGGAGATTATTTAGGTATTACTTATTTTTATATATTACTTTTTTATTATTATATTATTCTTAATATAGCTTTTTCTTTTATTTTAATAACTTTAGAAACTATTATTAGCCTTAGTAAAATATAAAAGAGTTTTAATAAAAGCTTATTAAGTTTTATTTTTATATATAATTATTAAATTAACTTAGGAATACTTATAATATAAAAAGAGAAATAAAATAAAAAAATATTATACTTTATAATATAATAAAAAAGTTATAATATTAATATATTATTAATATTTATAATTATTTTATTTAAATTTTTTTAAAAATATTTATTTTTATAATAAAATTTATTTATTATTAAAATTATTATTAAAATTATTATTATTAATATATTTATATAAGTTAAAGTATATATATTATATATTTAATTAAATAAGTTTAATTAATTAAATTTATAAATTTTTATTTATTATTAAGTTTAGCGCTAAGTCTTAATATTAATACTTTTTAAGTTTAAATTTTAATATTAATTTTAAGTACTAATACCTCTAAGTAAATTTATAATATTAAAAACTTTTATTTCTTAATAATAAGAGATTTCTTATATTTTATCTTTTTATATAAATACCTTAATTTAAGTAAATTATAATAATTATATTTATAGCTATATAATTAAATCCTAATTAATTATAAGTTTTTTTTTAATTTTTTAATTTAATATTTTAAAAAGTATTAATATTTAAAATCAGAGTTATAAGTTATATCTTATATAAGCTTATATTTCTTTTTAAGTTTTAAGTCTTTAAAAAATATAATTTCTTTTTAAATAAAATACTTATATATATCAAGTTTTATTTTAATAGTTTTTAATAAAAAAAGTCTTTTTTTAATAAAATCTATTTTTTTATTAATATTATAATTAAGTAAAAAAAGGTTAAATAAATAAAAAATATATATTTAAAAATTATAAGTTAAACTTAAACCTTTAACTAAGTAAAATATATATTTATTATAATATTTTAAATAGCTTTATATAATATTATTTTTAATAATTAATTATAATTATTTTTATTAGTTTTATAATACTTATAAAGCTTTTTAATAAAGTTATTTTAATTATATAAAAAAGCTTATTAAAAAGTATTAATAATATTATTTTAATTTATTAATAAAAGATTTTTTTAAAAGCTATTATAATTATATTAACCCTAGCCCTAACCCTAACCCTAAGTTACTTATTTATTATAAATAAAACTAATTTTAATATATTATTAAATTTATTAATAATTATATAAATAAATTTTATTAATTTAAGCTTATTAAGACTTTAAGCTTTAAGTATAAAGGTTTTATTTTTAAATATATTAAGAATTAATTAAAATATTTTAATTTTTATTTTAAGTAAAATAAAGTTTTAAAATAATAATTAATTATATAGCTATTAAGTTATATTTTATAATTATTATATAAAGGTTTAACTAATTTAAGTTTTAAGTTAATTAATTAATTAATAAGTTAATTAATTAAATAAGTCTTATAATAATATTAATAAGTTTAATAATAATTTTAAAAATTAAGGATATTAATAAAATAAAAGCTATAATAAGATAAAAGTTAAAAAATCCTTAATTAATATATAAGTTAAGGGTTTAATTCCTAGCTTATATAACTTTTTATAATTATAAAAGTTATATAAGCTAAGAAAAAAAAAGTCTTAAGCTAGGCTTAAATTAATAGCTTTTTTATAAATAAAATAACTTTAATTATAATATAAAAATTATTATATTATAAAAGTAAATAATAAATTTTAAAAAAATATAAATTATTATTTTAAACTTTTATTTTATTTAAAATTAAAATAAAATATTTTAATTAATTTTTAATATATTTAATAATAAAAGCTTTATATTTATAGCCTAAGGTTTTAATAAGCTTAAATTAATAAGGTTTATTTATATAATTATTAATTATTTTATAACTTTATTTTACTTAAAATAAATATTTTTTAATAATTTCCTCTCCTTAATAAGTTTTTCCCCTTAGTTTAAAATAAAATTATATATACTTATTATAATATATATAATAAGCTATTAATTATTAAAATTATATTTTAAAGAGTACCTATATAGGACTATAAATTTCCTTTTTTATATACTAAAAGCTCTCTTAATTATTTACTATACCCTTGCGTAGCCTAAGTTAAATACTTTTTCCTCGCAGTCTAGTAATATTCCTCGGTCCCGGAAGTCTTTGAGGTGATATATATATATTATGAATAGCATTAAGATACCACATCTCAAGGGAAATCCTACATTAGCGAGGCAAAAGCATCCCCTCGGCAAGAGAAGCTTCCTTAATCCTGACTATGTGAGCGCGATCCGGAGCAGTGCGGAATCTAGGCAATCTGGGATCCCGTAATACTGGCCTTTAACTTCTCAACACAAAGGAATACTCGCAGCTATGCAGCAGCCATGCCCTCACCGCCCTCACAGCAACTTCCCTCTCACATATCACTCTCACCACTACCCTCAGGGCTGCTTTCAGGACTTTCTTGGAGACTACGGATCTCATCAATATCAGCAGGACCTCCCTCCCATAACCACGCAGTGATATTCCTACGCATTTCCTGGCAGTTATGGGCGGGCAAGATAGTGTTGGCTCGAACTCTCGCGGCCTCCATCGCTTATCGCTCTCCTTCTGTCAGTCCTCTCTCATATTCCCTCCTCAACTGCTCGGGCAAGACTCCCTCGGTCATGATGAAGTTATACAGACCGGTTGTGGCGTATATAATAAGCTGCTGATGCTCGAATTCGTACTCAGGTGGGCTATCTCGCAGGATCCGGAACTTTCGCTTCCACATACCAAAGACGCATTCGACGGCAACCCGCAGTTACGAATAACCAAGGTTATATAGCTCTCTCTCGTCCCTCGTACCCTCTCCTCGCTGATGGAATTCTCGCAGATGATATAAGGAACCCGTGAATGGAAGCAAAAGTCCATTTCGACTCCCAAAGTCAGCGTCAGCAAGCACGAGACGATTCCTCGCCAAATGTAGGATCGTCGTACATGCAATTCGCATAAGAGACGAGTCGTGGATCGACCCTTGGACACCGGCAAGGACGTATGTGAAGAGGTTATCGTCAAGGTCGACTTCTGCGAGGATATTCTGTGAGATCTTATGCTTCCTTGACCACCACCTTGCCTACTCAGCAGCGGGAATATGAGCGCCTACGTGAGTACCGTCGATGGCCGTGTTGGCACCGCTGAACTGGAGGAATAACTCATCTAGTTCAACTTTCATCGACAACATGGTCGTGCGCTTAACGAAGCAGTTATGCAAGACCAGGAAGGCATCCAGCATCTCAACAACCCTCGATACAGTCCCTTGATTCACGAAGAACTTATGTGCCGTTACTCTCTGAGGAGCGCCGTAGGCGAGGATGAAACAGAAGATGATGACTTTCTGTTCTAAATACATGGCCCTGCTGTCTCTGACAGCTGTGTGCGACCGAAGCCAACTGCAGAGGGCCAGAAATACCGCCTTTTCCATGCGAAACAAGGTCCTGAACGTCTCATCGTCCCCTTGGAGAAGGAACACAGCAACAGCCCGAGACTCCGGCGGGTTGGTCCTTTGCCCGAGATCCTCTGCGATGAGGTTATCGTCAACTTCAGCGGGAGATTCTATTCCACCAAAGCTTTCCAGGTACGCAAAGGCAAGAGCAAGCCGGTTCCGGTCACCGACTATGTCATCTTCGACGATAATGCGTTGCAAGAACTCCTCGTCGCTAATATCCTCTTCTGTAGTCATGATCGTATGAGCCCGGCCGAGATAACTAAGATGAAGATGTCGACGATGGCCTCACCTCCACACTATCAACTTGAACGGCAGAAATCGACATCTACGAAGCCTCTTATCCCTCCTTGGGCAGCTCCGCAGGCCCCGGCTAGCATGATACATGAGAAAAGTCATCTAGACGGTCATCTCGACGTCAGACATGAATATAGACGGGATATACTCTTATCCACAGCGAAAGTCCCTACTGGATTAAGGTAAGCGTGTCTTGGCATTTAGTTAACTACTCGTCAGATGTCTAGATGGCTTTTGACTGCAGTCCTGCATCAGGGCCTTAATTCCAATCACGTATATATATAATGGGATTTTAATACAAGATGCTAGCTAAGCTAATTTTATGCGCTAGTATATCCCTTCTTAAAACGTGATTTTATTTTAAACCCTATTTATAATTAGGGCTAAAAGAGAGGGGCTAGATTACTAGTAATAAAACTTATTAATATTAATCTTAGTTTATTACTCTCTTTATAGCTAGCTTTTAAGACCTTTCTAAGTAATTTAAAAAAAGCTAAGTAAATACTTTTAACCTTTAGCTTAAATACTTTTATAAATAACTCTATAAATTCTTATAATTTACCTTAATATATATATTATTTTATTCTTTATAGCTTTTATCTTAACTTATTTTTTTTTTATATTTATTAATTATAATAATCTTTACGTAATATATAATTTAATATTACTTAGGTAAATTAGCTTATAATTAGCTATAATTAATATCTCTTTATTACGAGCTTAATAATAAAGATTTGTTTTCTTTAAATAATATATCTCTAAGTTATTATAATCTTATTTATTATTAGAGTAATAATAGCTTTTTTAACTTTTTTATTAATATATATAATAAAAGGTATTAATATAACCCTAGATATAATATATAAGTTAATTTAAAGCTTTATATAATACTTATATTATTAAATCTTATTTATATAAAAAGGGGTCTCTAAGGCGATTTAATTAATTATTAAAAAAGTAAAAGATATTATTATAATCCTTTTATTATAAGCTTTATTTAAATATATATTTTAAAAGGTATTATTATTATTATTTTTTTATTATTATTAAAGTTAAACTTATTATTAAAGAAAAATCCTAAGGAGGTATAACTTAAAAGTTAAGTCTTAGTTATTTTTATAATTAAAAATAATAATAAATTAATTATATAATCTAAGATAATAGCTAGATTATAAGAAAAATAAATAATATTTCTTTATAAAAAGAAAATTATTAATTTTTTTATTAATTTTTTTTTATATTTTTTAAAAATAAAATAAAAAAATAACTTTATTAAAAATAATTATATTATTTATAATCTTTATTATTAAGACCTCTTAGTATTAATACTTATAATAATTAAATATATTAATATTAAGAGATTAAAAGATATATATAAAATATAAAAAAAAAATTATTATTATAAGTATTATTATTTAATAGCCCGAGCTTAGCTATAAGCCCGGGCTAATAATAACCTAAGTAATATAAGCTTATATAAGACTTTATATATAAAAAACTTATAATAAAAAACTTTTTTTTTCTTAGTCTTAAATAATTAATTATAAGACTACCCTTAATTATATTATATAAGTTTAATTTATAATATTATTTAAGGTTTTTTTTATAATAATATAATTATAAATTAATTATAATACTAAGACTACTTAGCTAATATAAGTAATTAAAAGGTATTATATTTATTAATAAAAATAAATAAAGTTTTTATTAAATAAAAAATTATATTAAATATTAATAATATAATTAACTTAATATAATAATAATTTATAAATTTAACTAAGAGGCTTACTAAGCTTATATTATTATTTAAAAAGAAAAATACTAAGGAGTTATTAAGTATAAAGCTTATTATTATTTCCTTAATTAGTTATTATTAAAAAAAACCCCTTAAAAAGAAATTATTACCTTTTTTATTAAAATTCTTAAGAAAATATAATAAATCCTTAATATAATTATAATAAATATATAATAAATTATTATAATAATTATTATAATAAAAGTATATTATTACCTTACTTTATAAGAGGGGATTATATTATTTTAATTAAGTATAATAATCTTTATAATATATATTAAATATAATATAAAGAAAATTACTTAATTAAAAAAATAAAAAAACCTTAATTAGATTTAAAACTCTTACTTAATTAAGTTAAAAACCCCGCGCTAATTAATTTTAATTATATTTAAATTAATAAAGTATATTATTATATAACTTATATTTCTTTTAGTTTATATATACCTAACTAGGCCTTGCTTTTAATATAATTAAGGGATTATATATATAATTAGTTATATAGTTATTAAGTTATTTTATATATTATTATATAAGATTTAGCTAAGTTAGGCTTTAAATTAATTAGCTAGTTAGTTAGCTATAAGGTAAGTTAATTAATTAGCTATAAAATAAGTTAGTTAATTAGCTAAGTAGGTTTTATAGCGCTACTAATAGGTTTAATAATAATTTAAATAATTAAAAATATTAATAAAGCTATAACTATAATAATATAATTATTATTAAAATTATTATTAAAATTATTATTATTTATATATTTATATAAGCTAAGATATATATATTATATATTTAACTAAATAGATTTAATTAATTAAACTTATAGACCTTTATTTATTACTAAGTCTAGCGCTAAGCCCTAGAAATAAAGCTTTAAAATAATAATAATTATTTTAATTAAGTTAAAATAAAGCTCTTTAAGTTAAAAAGCCTTTAATATAAGGTTAAGTAAGGAAAAATACTTAATTAGCTTAAAGAATTATTTTTTTAAGCTCTTAATAATTAAGTATTAAGTTACTTATATTATAAATAGCTTATAATATTAGTTCTTAGCTAAAATATTATTTACTTTTTATAATAAATATAATAAAATTAATTTTATTAATTTAAGCTTATTATAATCTTAGGCTTAAAGTATAAAGCCTTTCTTATTAATATTATTAAAAATAAATAAAAATATTTTAATTTTTATTTTAAGTAAAATAAATATATAAAATTATATATTTAAAGAAATTATTAGTTTTTTATAATAAGATTTTAAAGGTATTAAAGTAAATAAATTAAGTAATTTACCTTAAGGTATTAATATTTTTTTATTTTAATTTTAAATCTTTTTACTTTAATTATTAATTATTTATTTTATTTTCTTTTATTATTTAAATATTTTTTAATTTCTTTACTTTTTAATTTACTATTAATAATTTAAATATTTAAAATTATTATATAAAGTAACCTTACCTTAATAATTATAATTAAGTAATTATTAATATTAATAAAACTTTTTATTAATATATTTAATAAATAAGTAAATTAATTAAATAAGTAAATTACTTTTCTTTATCCCTTTAAATAAAAATTATTATAAAAATACTATAAATTATTTAATTAATTAAAATTATTTATTATATTTTTCTTTAGATATCTTAATTATTACCTAATAAGTCTTTATATTATACTTAGGCTTATTATAAATATTATAGCGCTAAATACCTAATTTAATTAATTTTCCTTAATTATTATTTTTTAATAATTTTATTATTACTTATATATTTATATTTATTTAATTAATTATTTATTTTCTTTTTTTTATTATTATAATCTTTTTTTTTTATAATTTAGTTTTTTTTATCTTTTAATATTAACTTAATATTTTATTTACCTTTTAAAGGTTTTTTATTTTAGCTATTAATAAAATAATCTTATATATAATAGCCTTTATTTTTTTTATAAAAAACTATAAAGCTTTAAAAATTAACTCTAAGGAATTATTATAATACTTTTTAAATTATTTTTTAAGGTATTTAAATTAAGATCTAGCCTTAAGTATAATCTTTAGGGTCCTTAAGGCCTAAGGGGTTAATAATTTAATCTCTTCCTTAGTAGGTATTAAAGTCTATAGCTATATATTAAGCTTTAAGATTATAGTTTCTAGGTTAAAGGGAATAAGGCTAGCTCTTTTAAAAGCTCCTTTAATATTTCTTTTTATTATAATAGCCTTATATATAATATAAAAAGCTAAAAAGAACTTAGTCTTTAAAATATAAGTTATAAAGTATTTAATTAATTACTTTATTTTTTAATTATAAGCTTATTTTAATATATTAAAATACTTAATATTAAGTAATTAAAGTAAATAAGAGAAATAAGGTAATATATAAAGCTAAAAATAAAAAAACCTAGGTAAAGGCTAGTTATTAATAATAGATTAATAATACTTTAGCTAATTATATAGCTTTTAGGCTATATAAAACTCTTTTTATTAAAGTATTATAAAGGCTTTAATAAATTAAAATTAAGTAATAATATTAACTTTATTTTTTATCTTTAATATTATCTTAATTATATTACTAAGACTTACCTTCTTATAATTCTTTAATTTCTATCCTTATAAAAGATTAATATATTATTAAAATAAATAAGTTATATAAAAGTACCCCTACTATATTATAGCTAATAGCTTAGTATTAAAATAGTAAATATAATTTAATTAAGTTATAATAAGGGAGGTAAATTATAATACTACTTAATAATATAACTTTAGGACTAAGGGTCTTAGGTTATATTAAATTAAAAGAGCTTAAATAGCTAATCTAAGAGAATAAGAGATAATAAGATACCCTTATATAAGAAATCCTTTTAATATCTCTATATAAGTATAAAAGGTATTTATTAAAAAAGATTATTTATTTCTTAGGCGAAGAATAATAATAATTAAGAGATTATACCTTAATTATAATATTTTATTAAGGGTTTACCTCGCTAATATAATATTAAAAAAAGGTAAGCTTATTACTTAGGTTTTTTTTAGATTTTTTATCCTTAGGGAAATTAAAGAAATTATAAAGAAAAAAGTAATAATATTATTAATAAGCTAAATAAGAATAATAATAAGAGATCTTAGATAAATTAATTAAATAAAATTAGATATTAATAAAGCTTATTAATAGGTTAGTGCTTATTTCTTATAAGGACTATAAGAAGCTATTTATATATAATTATAAGCTCTTAGCTAAATATATTAATATAATTAAGATTAATAATTAGATTAAAGCTATTAAAGTAAGTAATTAATTAAAACCTAGTATTATAGCTAAGTAATAAATTAAATAATTTATAATAAAGCTAAGTTATATTTTTTAGATAAAGTAAAGAAAATATATTAATAGCTTACTAATAGACCCCCTTTTATAAGAGAAATACCTTATATTTATATAAAAATAATATATTAACCCTAAATTATAAGAATAATAAGTATAAGACTAATTTATAATTATTATATAAGAAAAAGAAAAATCTCTCTTATAATATTTTATATAATAATATACCCTTTATAATATATTACTAATAAAATAAAAAAAAAATAAAGATATTATTTATTATTATTTTTATTATTTTATACCTAGAGTTAAAAAAAAGCTTAAATAAATTAAGTATCCCCTTAAGAAAATAAGAGATATTATTAATAAAGCTAAATATATTTAAAATTAGTTTTAAGCTAATAATAAGGCTAAGTAAAAATATAAGCTAAATATCTCTAAGCCTTTAATAAAGAGATATTATTTTCCTTATTATAAAGGCTATAAGGGGAGCTATAAAGGAAGTTTATTTTTAGGGCTACTTTTATAAAAAGGTTTAAAACCCTATTAAGGAACTTATAATTAATTAAGTATACTTATATTATAGGTATATTACTTATAGGCTAATAATAAGCTATTAATATTTAAATATTATAATTATAATTAAATAAAATATATATTCTTAGATTACTTATTAAAGAAATAAAATAATATAAATTAAACTCCCTTAAGAAAAAATAATCTCTTAGTAAAGGTTAATTATATTTAAGCTAAAAAGTTAAATAACTTAGAAAATTAAAATAAATAAAGAAAAAGCTTAACCTTTTATTTATAATTCTTATTAAATAAATACTTATAAGAAAAATAACTAAGATAAGAGAATTAATTCTCTAAGGGCTTATTAAAAAAGAGCTTAATATATTTTTAGATATAAGGTCTAAGATTAATTTAATTAATATAAACCTTATAAAAAGGCTTAAACTTAAATTAATAATTAATTATATTATATTAGGGCTAAAGTTTTTTTAAGGGGATAAAATAAACCCTAAGAATACTTATTAATTTATATTTTTCTTTATTAATAATAATAATAAGCTATAAAAGATATAATAAGTATTTATAAGGTTTAATATAGGCTTAAGGAAATATAATATAATTTTATTATATTACTTTATAAGCTAAGAAAGTATTATTATTAATTATATTATTAACTTATAATATTACTAAGAAATCGCCTTTATAGATCTAAAGTCTTTTCTTTAAGATATTATTAAGAATAAAGAGGCTATATATATATTTTATATTATAGCTATTTTTATTCCTTAAGAGAAAAGCTTTATAGCGCTTAGCGAATTATTAAATAAAGAGCTAAGAGATTTTTTTATTTTTTTCTTAAAACTTAAAGGCCTTAAGGGCTTTTTTAATAAAGAGGTAATTAAGGAGATATTAATCTTATTAGAGGTAATTTATAAGATTAACCTTATATTAAGAAATAAGCTATTATATAGGCTTTTATACCTTATAAATAAGATATAATATATTATTCTTTAAGAATATATTACTAAGAACTTAGTAAATAAATATATTAAATACTTAGTAAATAAAGTAAATATATTAATATTTTTTATACTTAAGAAAAATAAAGGGATATACTTATATATAAATTATCGCGGGCTTAATAAGGTTATTATTAAGAATTAATATTTATTTCTTTTTATTAAAGACCTCTTAGATTAGCTCTTTAAAGTATAATAAATCTCTAAGATTAATATTTATAATATATATTATTAAATAAGGGTTATTAAAAAAAATTAATAAAAAATTACCTTTTATATAAGATATAAGTATTTTTAATATATTATTATATTATTTAAGCTAATTAATATTTTTATTATATTTTAAATATATATTTATTAATCCCTTATTAATATATTAAATATATATTATATATCTTATATAAATAATATTTTAATTTACTTATAAATAAAAGAAAAATATATAAAATACCTTAAAGAGGTTTTTTAAAAGCTTACTAAAATATAGCTATATAATAAGCTATTTAAGTATAAGTTTTATAAGTAAAGTATTAAGTTTCTTAGGTATATTATTACTTAAGAAAAAGTAAAAATAAACCTTATATATATTACTTTTATCTCTAAGTAATAAGCCCCTAAAAGCTTTAGAGATATATAGGTCTTTTTAGGCTTTTATAATTTTTATTATAAATTTATTATATATTACTTAGCGATTATTAGCCTTATTACCTCCTTATTAAAAAGAAATAAAAATAAAAAGAAAATTAATAAATTTATTTAAATTATTAATATAAACTAGGCCTTTTAGTAGCTTAAATAGGCCTTTTACTTTATAATTATTCTTTAATATTAAGACTTATTACTTTTTATAAGAATTAAAATAAATACCTTAGCTAAAACTATCTTAGGTATTTTAACTTAAATAATTAATACTTAATAATAACTTATTACTTATTAATTATAAAAGCTATATAACTAAGAATAATAATAGGCTATAAAATAATAAGAGCTCTTAGCTATTATTAAAAGCCTTAAATATTAGTCTTATTACCTATAAAGACTCTTAGAGAAATTCTTAATCTTAATAAATTATTAGGCTCTTATAAGGGTTATTAAGGCTTTAGCTAAGGATCTATAAGGTTAGCTTACTTATTAGGTTTACTAATTATTAGCCTTTAATTTTAATATTAAGTATAGGCTTAATATAAAAAACTTAGTAAATAGGCTCTTAAGGAGATTAAATTATATAAAAAGAGAAATCTTATATTAAGATATTTTATTTATATTAGTAAAAAAGCTAAAACTTATATATAAATTATTAGAGCTTATTTAGTAATATATTATTATATTAAAAAGGAAAACTAATATATTAATTATATATATATATATAATATAAGCTATAATAAGGGGTTTCCCCCCTTTTTATAAATATAAGCTAAAAAATATTACTTATTATATAATATTTATTATTATAACCTAATATTAATAAATAAGGATAAAAAAAGTAAAAGCCTTATAGATTACTAAGTAAATAAAAAACTCTTAATAAGCCTCTAGGGACTTAATTATAGCTAAGGTTATTATTTTAAAGTAATATATCTTATACCTTATTATAAGAGAATTTATAAAAGGCAAAATAATACTTTTTTTATAACCTTTAAAAAAATTTAAGGTATTAATTAAGGAATTATAAAGCTAAGATTAATTATATTAAGAACTCTTAAAAAAAGTTTATAAAATTATTAATAAATATAAAAGTTATTTAAATAATCTTTAAGGTTTATTATATTATAAAAGATAATTAATTATCTTAGATTAAAATACTATAAGGGTAAAAATCTTTTAGTAATATTATAATAATCTTAGAATAAGCTATATAAGTATATAAAAGATTATTAACCTTATTATAAGGAAATTTTATTAATAAGGTATTATAAAAGATATATAAGTATATATTAAAAGCTACTTAATATACTAAGGTATTAAAGTTCTAAGATATAAGTCTTATAATAAATTTTAGTTTTTATTATTATTATTATACCCTTTTTAAGAAATTAATTTTAATTTTATTATAAGGCTTTTATTAAGTACTTAGAGTAATAATAATAATTATAATATAATCTTAGTTATTATATATAAGATAATTAAGTTCGCGATATTTATTTTAATTATAAAAAAGCTTAGGGCTATAAAGCTTATAGCCCTTTTATATAAATATATAAAAAGCTATTTTAATACCCTAGAAGGAATTATTAATAATAGAGATAAGCTAATTATTAGTAAATTTTAAATAGATTTAATAAAAAAATAAATAATTTATTATTAACTTTTTATTATATATTACTTATAAATAAATAATTAAATAAAAAAAATATATTAAATACTTAAGAAATATCTAAGGGTATATATAAGAGATTTACTTAAGAGGTAAATAATATAACTCTTAGATATTACTTTTATTTATAATAATAATAAGTATTTAATTATTAAAGTCTTATTAATAAAGGTACTCTTTAAATATTATTTATAATATATAAAATATATTTTAATAAAAATAAAAATAAATATATAAGGTATAGCTAAGCGCTTAATAATACTTAGCTATATTAAGGCCTAAATATAAAAATACTAAGAAAAAACCTTAGAGTTATAAGTAAAGTATTATAACTCTAAGTATATATTATAAATCTATTATTAGGGATAAATTATTAAAATATTAATAAAAAACTAATAATTTAAATACTTAAAGCTAGCCTTATAATTTATAAGAGTAAAAGTCCTTAAAAGGTATAGAAAATAAGCTTATACCTTAAAGCTATTAAAAAAATATTAATATATATATAATATATTTTATATCTCTCTTATTAAATTATAAAATAATTATAAAATAATTAATAATATTATATAAGATTAACCTAAGCTTAAAGATAAGCTTAATAAGTAAAAGGTAAAAAAAATAATATTTTATAAAGAGGTAAAAAATAAAGTTTTTTACTTTATTAAATAAAAAAACTAACCTATAAAATATAATATATAAGAGCCCTAAGAGTACTTAAAAAATATAAAGGTAATAATAAAAAAATACCTTAAGATTATAAGGAAAGACTATAAGAAATAAGATAAGGTATAGCTAATAATATATTAAAAGTATAATAAAAAGTATTTTATTAAATTAAATATAAAAAAATAAAGACTTAAATAAAACTAAATTATATTAAGTTAATAATTAAAAAGCTAAGTAATAGCTCACTAAAGTATTATAATATAAATATAAAATAAATATATTAAGGTTAAACCTAGAGAAAGGAATTATAAAAGGGAAAAAACTAAAATAAAATAATAACTAAGAATTTAGCGATTAAATAAAAAAGTATTACTATAACCTAGGGATTATTATAAGAGAAATACTTATTAAAGATATTAGTTATAAGCTTAGACTTAGTAGCTTAATAATATTTACTTTAGTAAATACTTAGTAATTTAATAATCTCTTCCTTAATATCTTTAATATCTTTAGTATCTTTAATAATAAGATAAGCGCGCTTATAATTACTAAGAGTTATTATAGGCTTAGCGGGCCTTTATAAATAAAGATATTAATTAATAAAAGAAATAAAATAAATAAAAATAGACTTATTATTTATAATAATTTTTTTAGCGATATTATATAAATCTTAGAGATTACTTAAAATCGCAATAATATTATTTTTTTTTTATATTAATTCTTAATAAGTCTTTATAATTATCTAAGTAATTAATTATTTTAGCTAATTATATAATAAGATTATTATTATAAAAATAAGTAAAAATAGTAATAATAAGATAATTAATTATCTTAATTAAGGTTATCTTAGTCTTAGCTTATTTAAAGAGAATTAATTAATATATTAATAAAAGAATAAAAAAATAAATTTATTTATTAAAGGTAAAAAAAAAATAAGATCTCTTAGTTAAAAGTAAGCTCTTAAGTCTAGATATAAGATATTTAAATCTTAGACTTAGAAATCTATAATATAAGATCTAAAAAATACTTAGCGATTTTTTACTAAGTATATACTATATTATAAATAATATAGTTAATATATTAAAGTTAAAGGTAAATAACCTTTATAGGCTTAGTAAAAATAATATTAAAGATATTATAAATAATATTATAAAAGTACTAAGTTATTTCTTAAAACTTATAAGAGATTTATAAAATATAAATAATAACTTAGAGAAAAATAATAAAATATAAAGATAAAACTTATAGAGCTATATTTTTTTTTATTATAGCTATAAAATAAGTAATAGCTTAGTAAGGTATTAATAATATAAGGGATATAAGAGTTTTTATTAAGGTATTCTAAGTAATATATATATAAGACCTTACTTTTATTTATTTATTAAAATCCCTTATTATTATTATATTTAAATTTAATAAGTATAGAGAAATAAGTAATTAAGAGAGATATTATTAAAAGCTTTATAATAATAAAAATATATAAAGATATAAGTAAGAAAGGTATATATAATATAAAAAATAAGGCGCGATAATTATAAAGGTTATAAAGAAAAAATAATAATAAGTAAGAAATCTATTATTAAGAGAAAAAAAAAATAAAAAAAAGAAAATTATTATAAAAAAAAAAACCTTAGTTATAATAATAATAGCTATATTTATATTATTAGTAATAAATAATTAATAATATAAAGCGATTATTAATATAATAATAATTAACTAATTATAATAATAAATAATATAAATTATAATAAAAACTATAGATATTATAAAAAGAAATATAAAAGAAATAATAAATAATTAATAAAATATTATAAAAAAGCATTAAAGCTTATAATATATTAAAAGACTATATAAAATAGATATTTTTTAGTATTAGATAAAGGAAGTAGCCTAATTAGCTAAATAAGCTTATAAGACTAAGCTCTTAAGAGAGGGGGTAATTATAAGAGAACCTAAGTAAAGGCTAGTTATTAGCGATAGATTAGTAATACTTCGGCTAATTATATAGCTCTTAGGCTATATAAAACTCTTTTTGCTAAAGTATTATAAAGGCTTTAATAAATTAAAGTTAAGTAGTAATATTAACCCTATTTTTTATCTCTAATATTATCCTAATTATATTACTAAGACCTACCTTTTTATACTAAATAATCTTCTTTTCCTTATAATATCTCTTAAATTTAATAAATTAATAACTTTTATAGTTATTAAGGATTAAAAAATAATAAGAATTAATTAATTAATTAGTTATATACTAGTTAAAATATTTAAGCTACTTAAGACTAGTCTTATTATTAGTTTAGCTATTTTAGGTTATTATAATAACTTAATCGCCCAGGAGGTTATTTTCTTAGTACTAATTAGCGAGGTAATATTAGCCTATATTAATAATAAATAGCTAAATTACTTAGCCTTTTATATTAATTACTTAAATAATTATAATTTATTCCTAGTTTCTAAGTTATATTAATTTTAGCTTTAAATACCTTTTTATACCTATAATAATTATTTTGCTTATAATTATACCTATAAGAAAATTAGTCTTATTAAAGTTATAAATATTATTTAATTAGATATTATACTTTGCGATTATATTTACTATAAGCTAAAATTAATTATAAATAATTATTAGGTTTTTATATTTAGCTCTCTAGTAATTATATTTATAAAAGAAATATATCTTAAGCTCTTAATATTACTTAATAAAATTATAAGCCTAATATATATTAATAGGTAATATATTACAGTTAATAAGTAATTAATTAATTATATCTTTTATACTATAAAGCTAGGGGGGAAATCCTCGTAAATCTAAGTTAAGAATAAAATAAATAAGGATTTATTTCTCTAGATTAAATAACTAATATAATTTCTAAATAGTATTATATTAAGATTAGATATTATATTATTAGTAATATAATATTATTTAATTAATTATATATATATTTGCGGCGTATTAGAGGCTTAGTTTTAGGTTATTTTAAAGGGCCTAAAGGGTAAGAAGTATTTTAGCCTTATAATTAGACTATGATATACTAGGTAGTTAAGAATTAATTAATTAAATAAAGAGGATATAAAATAAGGGATTTTTAGTTTATTTATTTAATTAGTTTACTTACTTATTAAATATATTATATAAAGTTTAAATTTAAAAAACTTAATATTAAGTAATAAATTATAATATATTAAGTTAAAATATCTTTATATTATAACTTAGTATTATATAACTTAATTAAGAAATATATTTTTTTTCTTTTTATTTAATTTTATTATAAGACTTATTTCTTAAAAGGCTTAGCTAAACTAGGCTTTATAATTAAGAAATATAAAAATTATAATTATAATTATAATTCCTTTTACTATTATCTTAGTTAAGATATAATAAAGTAATATTATATCTTTAATTAGTATTAATATATAAAAATAAATATTTTTTTAGTTATTATTATAATTAATATATTTTAAAGCTTTAATATATAACTAAGCTAATTAACTTATAATATTAATTAATTTATTATATTTATTATTTTTTAATTTTTAATAAAGATATATAATTTTATTAAATTTTATAATATATAATAGTATTATATTATACTTATTATAATATTATATAAATTAATAAAAATTATTAATAAAAGTTATAATAAATATTAATACTTATAATATAAAAATAAAATATTTTAAAATAATATTTTTTAACCTTATAAATTATTTAACTTTTATATCTAAAATAAGTTAAATATAATAAGTATTAAAATAATAAAAATAAAAAATTAAAAATATTAAGATATTAATAGCTATTAATAATATATTAAAAATTAATTATAAAAAGTAAAAGAGATTATTTATATAAAGAATTATAAAATTAAAAAAATATAAATACTTACTTATTAATATATATATTTTTTTTAATCTTAGCCTTTTTATTATTACTAGTTTAAGAATTATTAATCTTAAAATAATTATTATAAAAAGGAATTTAAATTTTTAAGTTATTTAATTATTTTATTAGGTTTATTATATTATAAAATAAGATTTAATTAAGCTTAGTAAAATTATTTTTTATAAAACTTTTTATTTTTTATTAATTTAATTTTATTTTTTATATAAGTATTTATTTTTTTATTTTATTATATTATTAAATAAAGCCCTTACTTTATTTATTAATAATTATCTTATGAGCTATATTACTTTACTTAGAGATTAATTTATATTTATTAATAAACCTAAGATTTAAAAAGAAATATTAAAGAAATTAAAATTATAATAAATATATATTTTACTCTAAGTATACTTAAAAGAACTTAATAATTTAGTTTTATATAATATTTATTACTTAACTTAAAAAGTATAATAGGTTTATTACTTTATAGAGTTTTTATATTTAATATATAAAAATAAAAGAATTATAATTTAATAAGCTAGTAATATTAAGTAATATTTTAATTTATATTATTAACTTCTTTAATATTTTTATAATATTAATATAAATTTAAATTAATATTATTATAATATCTCTAGGCTTAAGAGCCTATAAGTTATAAGTAAAAATAATTAATTTTTATTATAATAATTATATTTCTCTTATTATAATTAATATAAATACTATTAACTTATTATTTTTATTATTTATACTAAGTAAGGGCTAATAAATATAATTTTAAATCTTTTTTAATATAGCTTTTTTATAAGTAATTATAATAATTATAAAGTATTTTACTTAGTATAAGCTAAGTAAAGTCTTAAGTAATTTAAATTAGAGATATTTAATTAAGCTTAAGTAAAATAAACTAATTAATTACTTTTATATATAAGTACTTTAAGGCTATATAAAAGTATTAATTTAATATATAAGTATTTCTTACTTAAAGATAGCTTTAAAATAATATTAAAAGTTACTTAAAAAGAGACTTAAAAATTATATTTTATAAGCTTTATTAATATATAATTATAAAGTAATTAAATTATTATAAATACTTTATAATATTATTATATTTTTATATTATTAAAATTATTATTAAAATTATTATTATTTATATATTTATATAAGCTAAGATATATATATTATATATTTAATTATATAGGTTTAATTAATTAAACCTATAAACTTTTATTTATTACTAAGTTTTAATTTAGCGCTAAGCCTTAATATTAATACTTTTTAGGTTTATAAAACTCTAATATTAATACTAAGTATTAATACCTCTAAGTAAACCTATAGTATTAATAACTTTTATTTCTTAATATAATTATACCTATAACTATATAGTTAGATCTTAGTTAGCTATAAGTCTTTTTTAATTTTTTTATTTAATTTAATAAAAAGTAATAATATTTTTAATAAGGGTTATAAGTTATACTTAGTATTAATTATTACCTTATAAGTCCTAGAGGAATTAATTATTTTTATTAATAAGATTTTTTTTTTTAGCTTTTATTTAAGAGCTTTTAATAAGAAAAGCTCTTTTTTAATAAAATTAATCTTTTTATTAATATAATAGCGAGGTAAAAAAAGGCTAAAAAAAAGATATTATATTTAAAGATTATAAGCTTAACTTATATTAAATATTTTAATAATATATTTAAGTTAATACTTTAAAAGGCCTTATTTAAGATTATTTCTTATAGCTTATTATAAGTATTTTTAATAGCTTTTTAAAGCTTATAAATAGCTTTTATAAGGTTAATTTAATTATATTAAAAGCTATATTAATAAGTATTAATTATATTATATTAATTATTAGTTTAAAGATTTTTATAAAAAGCTAATATAATCTTATTATTAATATATTATTAATTAATTAATTAATAATTATTATTAGTTATAATTAAACCTCTTTTAATAAAAATAATAAAAGTAATTTTAGCCTCTTTAAGTAATTAAGAATTATAAAAATAATTAAAAGGTTAATATTAAAGGGGAGGGCTATTATATAAAGGGGATTTAAACCTCTTTAAATAATTAAGAGGTAATTTATTTATTATAAATAGAGCTAATTTTAGCGCGTTATTAAAGCTATTTATAATTATATAAATAAACCTTATTAATTTAAGCTTATTAAGACCTTAGGCTTTAAGTATAAAGCTTTTATTATTAATATTATTAAGAATTAATTAAAATACTTTAATCTCTATTTTAGGTAAAATAAAGCTATATAATAACTATTATATCTCTAAGATTATAAAATTAAATAATTTATTTATTTATCTTAAGGTTAGCTTTAAGAGAATTTATTTATTATAAATAAACTTCTTAAGAGATATAATACTTTTTAAAGCCTTATTAATATTACTATTATTAATAAGGGACTTATAGGATTATAATTATAAGATAATATTATAAAACTTTTTAAGATTTTTTTTATTATTTCTATATAATATATAACTTATTAATAAATATCTCTTAATTTAAAATATTAAATATATTTTTTAAAGCCTTAATCTTTTTTATAAAATTAATAACTTTTATATATAGCTCTTATAAAGAGCTTAAAATAATAAAAGATAATTTAAAAGCTAATAAAATAAAAGCTATAAGATATATTTTAATTATATTAATATATTAAAATAGTCTTTTTTATAATATTATATTAGTTATTAAGGCTTTATAAAATAGCCTTAAACTTATATTTATTATAGCTTTTATTTTATTTAAGATTTTTAATTATAATAAAAAAAACCTTAAAATACTTTATAACTAAGTTAAGTATATAAAGGTTTTTTAAGTAAAAGTTTATATTAAAATAAAAAATAAAAATAGCTATTAATAGTAATAAGCTTTATATAATTTATTTTATAAATTTAAAACTTTATTTTTAATATAAACTTAAAATCTTAATTTATATAAATAAAAATAAAAAACTAAAAATATAAAAGTTATTTTTATTATTAATAATTACTTTTTTAATTATAAGCTATTATAATAAAAAACTATAATAAGCTTATTAATCTTAGGGATATTTATTACTTTATTTTTATATTTTTTTAATATTTATAATTATTTATAAATTATATTAAGTTAAATAATAAAACTTAAATTTTATTATATAAATATTAAAAATATTTATAAGTTTTATAAGTAAGATATTATATATAATTAAAAGCCTAGAGGTAATTAATATTAAAATAAAGCTATATTAAAGTTTTATTTATATTATAAAAAGCTATAATAATATAAATATTATTTTTATAATATTAATATATTTATAAGAAATTTAAAAAAAAGCTTTAATAATTTATTTTTTTATTTTATTTTTATTATAAGACTTAGATAATTCTTTAATAACTAAGAAAAGAAATAAATAAAATTTCTAATTAAGCTTTATTTTTAAAGAAAATTTATCTTTGAAAAACTTTATTTAAAAAAGAAATTAAGTAATTAGTCTTTATATTATTTAATAAAATATAATAGTTATAATACTTTTAATATATTAAGTTATTAATAAGTTAATATATATTAAAATTTAATATTATAAATAATTAATTAAATTATTAAAATACTACTAAGGATTTATAATAATAAGTAATATATATATATATATATATTAATAATTAACAGGCTTTAATAAAAATTATTAATAAATATAAAAGGGGATATTAATATAATTAATAATAAACTTATTAAAGCTATTAAGTAAGTTATAAGCTCTTATTAAGCGCTATTAAGCGCCTTTATATATTAGTATTTTAGCTAATTAGAGCTATATAAATAAATTTTAATATAAAGCTTTAAAAAATATTATAAGTTTATATATGATAAAAGATCTTATATTTATTAAGTAATAGCTTTATAATAAAAATTATTTTTAATATTATTTTATAGTTTTATTTTACTTAAAATAAAAATTAAAATAATTTAATTAATTTTTAATAATATTAATAATAAAAGTATTATAATTAAAGCCTAATATCTTAAGAAGCTTAAATTAATAAGGTTTATTTATATAATTATTAATAGTTTTAATAAAATCTTAAAATTTATTTTAATAAATTTATTTTTAATTACTTAAAAAAGATTAAAAATATTTTTTATATAATTATATTTTCTTTTAATATTAACCTTTTAATCATTTTAATAACTCTTTATTACTTAAAGAGATAAAAATCTTAAAAGATTATATTTTTATTATTTTTATTAAAAGAGGTTTAAGTGTAACTTATAATAACTTTTAATTAATTAATTAATTAAAGACTAATTAATTAATTAATAATATATTAATAATAAAATTATAATAGCTTTTTATTAAGATTTTTAATTTAATAATTATAATAATATAATTAATACTTATTAATATAGCTTTTAATATAATTAATAAAAATTTATAAAAATTATTTATAAGCTTTAAAAAAGTATTAAAAATATATATAATAAGCTATAAGAAATAATCTTAAATAAGGCCTTTTAAAGTATTAAATTAAATATATTATAAAGGTATTTAATTTAAATTAAGCTTATAATCTTTAAATATAATATTTTTTTTTATTTACTTAGCCTTTTTTTATCTTAGTATTATATTAATAAAGAAATTAACTTTATTAAAAAAAAGCTTTATTATTAAAAATAATTAACTAAAAGTTAAAAAAAAAATCTTATTAATAAAAATAATTAATTTCTCTAAGACTTATAAGATAATAACTAATACTAAGTATAACTTATAACTCTTTTTAAAAGTATTATTATTTTTTATTAAATTAAATAAAAAAATTAAAAAAACTTATAATTAGCTAAGATTTAGCTATATAGCTATAAGTATAATTATATTAAGAAATAAAAGTTAATAAAATTATAAGTTTACTTAGAAGTAATAATACTTAGAGTTAATATTAAAATTTAAATTTAAAAAATATTAATATTAAGGCTTTATATTAAACTTAGTAATAAATAAAAGCTTATAAGTTTAATTAATTAAACTTATTTAATAAAAAATATAATATATATATCTTAGCTTATATAAATATATAAATAATAGTAATTTTAATAATAATTTTAATAATAAATTATTAATATTATAAGTTTACTTATAGGTATTAATACTTAAAGTTAATATTAAAGTTTTATTATTAAACTTAAAAAGTATTAATATTAAGACTTAGCTTTAAACTTAATAATAAATAAAAGTTTATAAGTTTAATTAATTAAACCTTATTTAAATATATAATACATATTTTTAATTTATATTTATTATATAGTTTTATTTTATTTAAAATAAAAATAAAAGTATTTTAATTTATTTTTACTAATATTTATTATAAAGATTTTAATTTATATAAATATAAAAATAATAATAAGTTTAATAATAAGTTTAATAATAATAAGTTATAAAATAAATAAATATATAAAATAAAAAATTAGCTTTTTAATAATAATTATTATATTTATATTTATTAAATATATTAATAATAAAATAAGTTATTTTAAAAAGTAATTACTTTTATAATTAATTCTTAAAAATTATTTAATTTATAATAAATAAATTACCTCTTAATTATTTAATAATATTAAAATTTAACCTTTTTATATAATAGCTTTTCTTTTTAATATTAATCCTTTAATTATTTTTATAACTCTTAATTACTTAAAGAGGCTAAAATCTTAAAAGATTATATTTTTATTATTTTTATTAAAATAGCTTTAATTATAATTAATACTAATAATTAATTAATTAATTAATTAAAAACTATTTAATTAATTAATAATATATTAATATAATTATAATAATAACTTTTTAAAAAAACCTTTAATTAATAAATTAAAATAATATAATTAATACTTATTTATAAGTATTTTTATATAATTAAAATAACTTTATAAAAAGCTTTATAAGCTTTATAAAAATATTAAAAGTACTTATTATTAGCTATAAGAAATAATATTATATAAAGCTATTTAAAGTATTATAATAAATATATAACTAATTTTAATTAAAGGTTTAAGTTAAATTTATAATTTTTAAATATAGTTTTTTTTATTAACTTAGTCTTTATTTACTTAGTTATAATATTAATAAAAAAATTAATTTTATTTAAAAAGAGTTTTTTTTATTAAAAGCTTTTAATATAAAGCTTAAAATATATAAGTATTTTACTTAAAAAGAAATTATATTTCTTAATAGCTTAAAACTTAAAGAAAAAAGAAATATAAGCTTATATAAGGCATAGCTTATAACTTTTATTATAAATATTAATATATTTTAAAATATTAAATAAAAAAATTAAAAAAAAAAACTTATAATTAATTAAGATCTAGCTATATAGTTATAAGTATAATATTAAAAAATAAAAATTATTAATATTATAAGTTTACTTAAATATATTAATACTTAAAGTTAATATTAAAGATTTATAAACTTAAAAAATATTAAAATTAAAACTTAGTATTAAACTTAGTAATAAAAAAAATAAATAAGTTTAATTAATTAAACTTATTTAATTAAATTTCTAATATATATATCTTAGCTTATATAAATATATAAATAATAATAATTTTAATAATAATTTAAATAATAAATTAAATTAAATATAATTAAAATATAATAAAAAAAAATAACTTTATAAGGTTTTATATTTTAAAAATTAAAAATTAAAAAAGAAATACTTATATAAAAAACTTTTTTTATAAAATTATTAAGTTTTAAATAAAGCCCTAAGTCTAAGTTATATAACTTATTTTATAAAATTAAAATAATTTAAAATAACTTATATATTTTTATAATATTTTATTTTATTAAGAAATTATAACTTAAGTAACTTAATTATTAAAAAGTAATAAAAATAGATTATAAAATAATTAATTATTAAACTTATAACTTATAGGTTAAACTTTTTGAATTATTTATATAAAAAATATTTTTTATAAAGTTTTTAATAAAAACTAAAAAAGAAATACTTATATTAAAATATTAAATTTAATACAATTATTAACCTTTAAATAAAACCCTAAGTTTAAGTTATATTACTTATTTTATAAAATTAAAATAATTTAATAAAAATCTTTTTATAATTTTATAATATCTTACTTATCTAAGTAGCTATAACTTAAATAAATAGATTAATTTAAAATATAAAAAATTTATTATAAAGTATTAAATTATTTAACTTATAACTTAAAAGTTAAACTTCTTAAAATTATTTATATTAAAAACCTTTTATAAAAGTTTTTAATAAAAACTAAAAGGAAAATACTTATATAAAATAAATAAATTTAATAAAATTATTAAGCCTTAAATAATAACCTAAGTCTAAGTTAAAAAACTTATTTTATAAAAATAAAAAAAGTAAAAAAAATTTATTTAACTTTATAATATATTTTATATTAAACTAATTATAACTTAGATAAGTATTATATTAAAGAGTATTAAAAATATATTATAATATAATTAATTATTAAACTTATAGCCTTTAAGTTAAATTCCTTTAAGTTATTTATATAAAAACCTTTTTATATAAAGTTTTTAAAAAAAGCTAAAAAGAAAATACTTATATAAAAAAGTTAAACTTAATATAGTTATTAAATTTTAAGTAAAGCTTAAGTCTAAGATATATAACTTACCTTATAAAGCTAAAATAACTTAAAAAAAATTTATATAACTTTATAATTTCTTATTTATTCTTATAGCTATAGCTTAAATAAGTATAGTATTAAATAATATTAAAAATATATTATATAGTAATAAGCTATTAGACTTATAGCCCCTAAGCTAAATATTTTAAAATTATTTATATTAAAAATTCTTTTTATTAAGTTTTTTATAAAAATAAAAAAAAAATACTTTTTTTAAAAAGATATATTTTATAAAATTACTAAGTTTAAAATAAAGTCCTAAGTCTAGCTTATATAACTTTTTTATAAGGCTAGAAAAGCCTAAGAGAGATATTTATATAATTTTATAATATTTTATATATTTAAGCTATTATAACTTAGGTAAGTATATTATTAAAAAATATTAAAAATATATTATAAGGTAATAAATAATTAAATTTATAACTTATAAGTTAAATTTCTTAGAATTATTTATATAAAAAACTTTTTTTTATAAAATTTAATATAATAAAATATATAATATATATTATTTTATTTTTATTTATTAACTAAGGCTAAAGTAATAATATATATCTCTTTTATTTAATTCCTTAATAAGTTACTTTTACTAAATATAAACTTATTAATAAACTTTATTAATTTTTTTTTTATATTTAGCTATAATATTATAATAAATTTATAATAAAACTCTTAAGGAGTTAATAAATTAAATAAAATTAAAAAAGTAATAAATTATTTAATTATAATAAATTAATTAGTTATATTTATATAAAATATATTATTATATTATAATATCTCTAATAAGCCTAGCTTAAAAGTTATAGTTTTAACCTTATTATTTTTTTTATTT
This sequence comes from Ascodesmis sphaerospora, assembly GCA_027569015.1. Lineage (NCBI taxonomy): Eukaryota > Fungi > Ascomycota > Pezizomycetes > Pezizales > Ascodesmidaceae > Ascodesmis > Ascodesmis sphaerospora. The sequence continues at coordinate 3,380 of JAPPUR010000031.1, read as the reverse complement.
TTTTTTATTTTTTTTATATTTATTTTTTTAATCTCTTTTATACTTATCCTCTTAGTTTTACTTATTTTATTTATTATTATTTTTATTTCCTTAAGACTTATTATTACTTTAGCTATTTATTACTTAAGTAACTTATTAACTTTAAACTCTATAGAATTAATAAATAAGGTTATTAACTTATTTATTATTATATATAGTATTATATATAAAAAAGTAATCTAAGGTTAAATTTTTAATTAAATATATATATTATAATTATTAATATTCTTAATATTAACTACCTTATTATAACTAGTAATTAATAGCAATAAGTATAATAAGTCTAATATAAAAAGTAATAAGTAAATAATAATTATAATAAATCTAGTATAAAAAGTAATAAGTAAATAATAGCTATAATAAGTTTAGTATAAAAAGTAATTATAAGAAGGTAAGTCTTAATAATATAATTAAAATAATATTAAAAATAAAAAAATAAGGTTTATATTATTATTTAACTTTAACTTATTAAAGCTCTTATAATTTTTTAATAAAAAAAGTTTTATATACCTATAAAACTATATAATACTTTAAGGATTTCTTAACTTTTTATTAATAATTAATTATATCTAAGTTCTCTTTATAATTACTTTTTTTTCTTAAGAGCTTAATTTTATAAGATCTTTTAGCTAATTAAGTTATTTTTTTTCTTTAATATTATAAAATATTTAATTTATATTACTTTATAATATTTTATAAATATTAATATTTCTTTATAACTCTTTATTAAGTATTTATTACTTTTTTTATATTTCTTTTTATAATATTTATAATTTCTATTATAATTATATTATTTATTATTATAATTATATTATTTATTATTATAATTATATTATTTATTATTATAATTATATTATTTATTATTATAATTAATTAATTAAAGTTATATTAATAATTACTTTATATTATTAATATTAAATAATTATTAATATAAATATAGCTATTATTATTATAATTAGTTTTCTTAAATTATAATAATTTCTTTTTTATTTTTTTATAATAATAAATTTCTTACTTATTATTATTTTATTTATAGCTATTATAATTATTATATTTTATTTTTTATTTTATATATATATTTTTTATTTATATCTTTATATATTTTTATTATTATAAAGCTATTAATAATATCTCTCTTAATAATTTATATTATTATACTCTCTAAGTTTAAATATAATATTAATAAAAGGTTTTAATAAATAAGTATTAATAAGGTTTTATATATATATTACTTAGAGTATATTAATAAAAACCTTTATATCTCTTATATTATTAATATTTTACTAAGTTATTATTTATCTTATACTTATAATAAAAAGAAATATAACTTTATAAATCTCTTTTTTATTTATTATTATTTTTCTCTAAGTTATTACTTATATTTTATAAATCCCTTATAAGCTTTAAGGAATAACTTACTACTTTTATAATACTATTTATAATATTCTTAATATTATTTTTACTAAGCTTATAAAGGTTATTTATCTTTAATTTTAATATATTTATTATATTATTTATAATATAATATATACTTAGCAAAAGGTTACTAAGCGCTTATTAAATCTTATATTATAAATTTTTAAATCTAAGATTTAAATAACTTATACTTAAACTTAAGAGCTTATTTTTAATTAAGAAATCTTATTTTTTTTTTATTTTTAATAAATAAATTAACTTTTTTATTTTTTTACTTATATATTAATTAATTTTCTTTAAATAAGCTAAAACTAAAATACTTTTAATTAAAATAATTAATTTTTTATTATTTTTACTTTTATTTATATTTATAATAATAATTTTATTATAAAGCTAGCTAAGGTAATTAATAGCTTAAATAATTATAAAAACTTATTAAAAATTAATATAAAAAAATAAAAGTAATATTATTATAATTTTAAGTAATTTTTAAGATTTATATAATATTACTAAGAAAGCTATTATAAAAGATAAGTTTATTTTTATTTATTTTATTTCTTATATAAATTAATATTTTTATTTATAAAGGCTTATTAACTTTATAATAACTCTTAGTAGCTATATATACACTTATCTTATTATTAAAAATATTAAAAAAAAATTAAAAAGAGGCCTAAGCTTAAGCTTAAGCCTAAGCCTAAGTCTTAGTCTAAAGAGTTATTAAGTATTAATTAAAATAAGCGCTACTAAGTTATTAAGCTTAAGCCTTTAGGTAATCCCTTTAATACTTATTATTTTATTTATATTTATTACTAAGTTATAATTATTTATTTTTATTTAATTATTAAGGTTTTAATTATTATTTCTTTTTAGTTTTTTTTATAATCTCTTTTTATAAATAAATCTTAATATATTTATTTTATATTTATTTTATAATATTTTATAATATTTTTAATAAATTATTACCTTATTTTTTAATTATTAACTTAATATAATTTAATTTTATTTAAGTTTATATATTTAAGTTTTTATTTTTTATATTAAATTTTAATAAAGTATTTTTTATTATATTTTTAATTAAGTATTAGCTATATCTTATTTTATTTCTTATAGTTCTTTTTTATAATCCTAAGATATTTTTTTATTATAGTTTTTATATTTTTTAAATACTCTTAGGGCTCTTAGTTATAATATTTTATTAATTAGTTTTTTTATTTAATAAGGTAAAAAGTTTTATTTTTTATTTTTTTTATATAAGATTATTTTCTTATTTTTTAATTATTAAGCTTATTTTTAAGGTTAGATTATTTTTATATAATATTATTAATAGCTTTATAATTACTTTATAATTTAATAAATAAGATATAAAATATATTATAAATATATTAATATTTTTTAAGTAATTTTAATATATAAACTTATTTTTTATACTTTTTAAAAACCTTAGTATTTATAAATTTTAAAATTAACTTAATATATTTAAATTATTAATTTTATATTAAGACTTTAATAATTTATCCCTAATAATAAGCTTATAATTTATACCTTAAATTATAATACTTTACTTATAATTTTATAGCTTTTTCTTAATATATTTATACTTAAGTTTTAATATAGCTAAGTATTATTAAGTATTTAATAACTCCTTAAATATTTATTTTTATTTTTATTAAGATATACTTTATATACTATAAGTAATATTTAAAAAAAACCTTTATTAATAAGACTTTAATAATTATATACTTAATATTATTATAAGTAAAAGTAATATCTAAGAGTTATATTACTTACTTCTTAAGTAAATCTCTTATATATATTATTAAATACTTTTTAAGTATTTAATATATTTTTTTTTATTAAATTATTTATTTATAAGTAATATATAATAAAAAATTAATAATAAATTATTTATTTTTTTATTAAGT